>CM046449.1:39117436-39129936 GCA_025506515.1 Flaveria trinervia | reverse complement strand
GTTGGTGTTGTGTGTTGTTGTTGTTGTTGTTGTTGTTGCTATACTTGTTGTTGTTGTTCATGTTGTTGTTGTTCTTGTCGTTGCTGCTGTTGCTGTTGTTGTTGTTGTTGTTGTTGTTGCTGTCGTTGTTTCTTTTGTTCTTATTGTTGCTGTTGTTGTTGTTGTTGTGTTGTTGTTGTAGTTGATGTTGTGTTGTTGCTGTGTTGTTGTTCATGATGTCGTTGTTGTTGCTGTGTTGTTGTTGCTTTTCTTGCTGTGTTGTTACTGCTAGTGATGTTGTTATTGTTGCTGTTGTTGTTGTTGTGGTTGTTGTTGTTGATGTTGTAGTTATTTTTGTTGCCGTTCTTGTTGTTGGTGATGTTGTTGTTGTTATGTTATTGTTATTGTTGTGTTGTTGTTACTATTGTTGTTGTTACTGTTGCTGATGTTGATGCTGCTGTTGTTGCTGTTGTTGTTGCTATCGATATTATTGTTGTTGCTGTGTTGTTGTTGCTGTGTTGTTGTTGTGTTGTTGTTGTTCATGTTGTTGTTGTTCTTGTCGTTGTTGCGATTCTTCTTGTTGTTGTTCATGTTGTTGTTGTTCTTGTTGTTCTTGTTGTTGTTATTGTTGATGTTGTTGTTGTTATTGTTGTTGCTGCTGTTGCTGTTGCTGCTATTGTTGTTGTTGCTGGTGTTGTTTCTGTTGTTCCTATTGCTGTTGTTGTTGTTGTTGTTGTTGTAGTTGATGTTGTTGTGTTGTTGTTGTTGTTGTTGTGGTTGTTGTTGTTGTTGTAGTTGTTGTTGTTGTTGTAGTTGTTATTGTTGATGTTGTTGTTATTGTTGTTGCTGTAGTTGTTATTGTTATTGTTATTGTTGTTGTTGTTGTTCATGATGCCGTTGTTGTTGTTGTTGTTGTTGTTGTTTCTCTTGCTGTTGTTGATACTGCTAGTGATGTTGTTATAGCTGTTGTTGTGGTTGTTGTTGTTGTTTTCGTTGTTGTTGATGTTGTTATTGTTATTGTTATTGTTGATGTTGTTGTTGTTATTGTTATTGTTGTTGCTGTTGTTGTTGTTACTATTGTTGTTGTTACTGTTGATGATGTTGCGGTTGTTGTTGTTGTTGTTGTTGATATTGTTGTTGCTGCTGCTGCTGCTGTTGTTGTTGTTGTTATTTTTGTTGTTGTTGATGTTATTATTGTTGTCGTTGTTGTTTTTGTTGTTGTTGTTGTTGTTTTTGTTATTGTTGGTATTGTTGTTCTTGTTGTTGTTATTGTTGTTATGGTTGTTGTTGTTGTTACTGTCGTTGATGTTGTTATTGTTGCTGTCTTGTTCGCATGCTTCCGGAACTTGTTCGTTGTTGATGTTGTTGTTGATGTTGTTGCTGTTGTTGTTGTTGTTATTGTTGTTGTTGTTGTTGTTGTTGCTGCTGCTGCAGTGTTTGTTGTTGTTGTTGTTGATTTTTGTTGTTGTTATTGTTGTTGTTGTTGCTATTGTTGTTGTTGTTGTTGATGATGTTGTTGATGTTGTGTCTGTTGTTGTTGTTGTTGTTGTTGTTGTCGTTGTTGCTGTTCTTATTGTTGTTGTTGTTGTTGTTGCTGTTGTTGCTGTTGTTGTTGATTTTTGTTGTTGTTGTTGTTGTTGTTGCTGCGGTTGTTGTTGCTATTGTTGTTGTTGTTGTTGTTGATGATCATGATGATGATGATGTTGTTATTGTTAGATTCTATATGCCCAAGACACATAGTGAAAGAATTGATCTGCCCAAGATACATATTAAATTGATGTGGCTAGTGTGATATGATCCAAGTCGGGTCATACCCAATAACAAGCCTAACAAACACCGACAAATATTTATTTGTTGATTCGATCAAAACAAATAAATATAAACACCAATTTAGAAACCGGGTTTTTTAAATCATTGCTTTTGCAAATGAACAAGTTTATATATATATATATATATATATTTGTTCATATGGGATTATTTGTTCATTTTTTAAATTAGTTAAACAATGACAAATAATAGTGTGTGTGTTAGTCATATAAAATTAAAATGGTTTAATTTTACATTATAAGGATGCAATAGTATATATATTTTTTTAAAAATTTTTCAAACATGATGGAGTCCAAAGGGAGCCAAAATCGGCCGCCCCTTTGGTCTTGGATACCCCCCCTTTTTTGGTTCCAAGGCCATGCAATAACTCCACTCAAGAACACTCTTGCATACTCTTCATACTCTTACACACACACAATAGAAGTTCTCTCTCTTTTCTTACTCAAAAATATCGGTTTTGAGTAAAAGGAATCAGGAATTTTCAACTTTGAAAAAGAAGTGTTCTTGGCTGAAAAGATTCAACAAGAGGAGAGCTCTTCAAGTTGGTGTGCAAGCCCTAGCAAAGGAAGGTGTTTGTACAAGCTTGGGGTATCACTCCTTGAGGTTTTCTTGGTTGAAAACTCAGCCACAAAGTCATCTTTCACAGCTCTCATCTTTGGGTTTTAGGAAGCTACAAGGTTGTATATTCTTCTAAGTATCTTATGTCATTTGTTGTATGGATTTGTATAATGATCCATGGCTTGGGGTTCTTTATCAAATGGGTTTAATAATCATCTTATTAACATGTTTTAAAATATAAATCCGCTGCGTTTTTCATAAACACATGTTAAATCCTTTACACATAGAACATTGATGCGGTTAGTATGTCATGATCCAAGTCGGGTTATTCCCAATAACAAGGTTTGCAAACACAAACAATTATTTAATGACGATATGATCATGAAATCAAGTAACCACACCAAATTTAGAAAATAGGTTTTCAAAATAAGTTGCATATGAGATGGAATAACTTATTAAGATATTTTGTTCATGATTATTATTTGTAATGTTATTTAAATAGGTTAGATAACATCAAATAATAAAAGGGGTTTATAACTTATACAATTAAATGGTTAATTGTATAACTTATTAAGTGACTAGTTTTATATATTATGTGTGTCTGTTTAAGAGGGAAAAAACTTTTCTTTTAAAAGATTTTCGGCCGCGCCACTTGAAGGGGATTGGCCCTTTTGTCTCTTGAGAACACACACAATAAAGCATGTCATACACTCCAAAATCCTCACCTCTCTCATTACATGCAATGTTGAACCAAAACACTCCTCTCTCTCTCTCAAACATCCTCGGCCTAACAAGCACATTTTGGAGTTTTCTTTTGGTTTGTCTTGGTGTTCATCTCCCTAACAAGAAGAGTGTTTGCACATTAGATTGTCGTTTCCAAACAGTAGTATGTCATCAAAATATCCTAATAAAGTATGCAAGTTAATGAAATCAATCTATGGATTGAAACAAGCATCAAGAAGTTGGAATCACCGTTTTGATGATGAAGTAAAGAAATTTGGCTTCATCAAAAACGCTGATGAGGCTTGCGTGTATAAGAAGGCTAGTGGGAGCACAATAACCTTCCTAGTATTATATGTTGATGACATACTACTGTTTGGAAACGACATTCCAACCATGGAAGGTGTAAAACCTGGCTTGGAAGTTGTTTTTCCATCAAGGATCTTGGTGAAGCCGCCTATATTCTGGGAATAAAGATCTATAGGGATAGATCAAGACGGCTAATTGGTTTGAATCAAAGTGCATACATTGACAAAATCTTGAAAAGGTTCAAGATGGAAAACTCTAAGAAAGGTACTGTACCCATTCAGAGATACACAATATTGAGTACGACTCAATGTCCAAGCTCAAAGGAAGAGCAAAATAGAATGAAGGCAATCCCATATGCATCTGCTATAGGATCCATCATGTATGCAATGATATGCACTAGACCAGACGTGTCATGCGCTTTAAGCATGACAAGTAGATACCAGCAAAATCCTGGAGATAGTCATTGGATGGCTGTCAAGAACATTCTGAAGTACCTAAGGAGGACTAAGGACATGTTCTTGATCTACGGGTCTGGTGAAGAGGAACTCGTTGTAAAAGGTTACACGGATGCGAGTTTCCAAACGATCGTGATGATTCACGATCTCAATCAGGGTACATCTTTATTCTGAATGGGGGAGCTATTTCTTGGAAAAGCTCAAAGCAAGAAGTCGTAGCGTTGTCCACTACAGAGTCAGAATACGTCGCCGCTTCAATGGCAGCACAGGAAGCTGCATGGCTGAAGAAATTCATAGCCGATCATGGGGTAGTCCCTTCCATTCAGGATCCCCTAGAGATCTTTTGTGACAACGAGGGTGCGATTGCTCAAATCAAGGAACCTCGTGCTCATCAAAAGACTCGGCACATTGAACGGAGATTCAACTACATAAGGGATGAAGTTGAAAAAGGAAAGATATGTATTCGCAAAGTCCACACTGATAAAAACGTTGCGCATCCACTCACAAAGCTCCTTGAAAAGGCAAAGCATGAAGGTCATGTTTGTGCCATGGGACTAGATATTCTAGTGACTGGGTTTGATGTTGTATTTTGTATTTGGATATTGGAACTAATGTTATTTGACTTAGTTATATGGTTATAATTTCATTTGTTATTCTATTTTAGCATGTTTAAATTCGTGAATAAATGAATTATTCTCAACGTCCGTAGTCGATCATACTTGTGGGAACAACCATGAATGTAAGACTATAATGAACTTGGATTGGTTGATATTCATAAGGTATGAATATAGAGCAAGAGGTTGCTACCAAAGTTCATTGATGTCTATGGGATATAGATATGGACTGACCAGCTCTCAATTATTTTTGCATGGACTTTGTGATTAGTCATAAGAGATTTTGAGTAAGGCGAATATCATTGTATCCTCAGACCTGAGATACATATTGGGTCTTGATATTCACCAAGTATTGTACCTTGACTTAGTCCTTTGCTGTTTTGAAAAGGCAGTATATAAGCCTGAGTTCAGGTATGACATAAGGTGATTGTGAGAGACGTATGTAGTCAAGATGGAATTGTTCCTCTTATTCGTTGAGAGTTAGATGTCTAAGGCCTGTTAAAGTTAAATCATCAGAGAATGACAATTCTGTGTCTCTTGGATTTAACATGACAACTGTAACAAAAGGATAGATGATTATTCACCTAAAACATTTTCATGTAAGGTACTTGAAAAGGATGATGTTATTGAATGGCACTTAGTCATACACATTAGGGGTAGCAACTGTTGCTAGGCGTTATTTGCTGCTGCATCAATCTTCTATGAATCTTGTGCAAGTGGGAGATTGAAAGAATTGATCTGGCCAAGATACATATTAAATTGATGTGGCTAGTGTGATATGATCCAAGTCGGGTCATACCCAATAACAAGCCAAACAAACACCGACAAATATTTATTTGTTGATTAGATCAAAACAAATAAATATACACCAATTTAGAAACCGGGTTTTCTAAATCATTGCTTTTGCAAATGAACAAGTTTAATTATATATATATATATATATATATTATATATATATATATATATATATATATATATATATATATATATATATAGATATAGATATATATTTGTTCATATGGGATTATTTGTTCATTTTTAAATTAGTTAAACAATGACAAATAATAGTGTGTGTGTTAGTCATATAAAATTAAAATGGTTTAATTTTACATTATAAGGATGCAAGAGTATATATATATTTTTTAAAATTTTTGAAACATGATGGAGTCCAAAGGGAGCCAAAATCGGCCGCCCCTTTGGTCTTGGATACCCCCCCTTTGATGGTTCCAAGGCCATGCAATAACTCCACTCAAGAACACTCTTGCATACTCTTCATTCTCTTACACACACACAAAGAAGTTTCTTTCTTTTCTTACTCAAAAATCTCGGTTTTGAGTAAAAGGAATCAGGAATTTTCAGCTTTGAAAAAGAAGTGTTCTTGGCTGAAAAGATTCAACAAGAGGAGAGCTCTTCAAGTTGGTGTTGCAAGCCCTAGCAAAGGAAGTGTTGTACAAGCTTGGGGTATCACTCCTTGAGGTTTTCTTGGTTGAAAACTCAGCCAAAAAGTCATCTTTCACAGCTCTCATCTTTGGGTTTTAGGAAGGTACAAGGTTGTATATTCTTCTAAGTATCTTATGTCCTTTGTTGTATGCATTTGTATAATGATCCATGGCTTGGGGTTCTTTATTAATGGGTTTAATAATCATCTTATTAACATGTTTTAAAATAAAATCCGCTGCGTTTTTCATATAACACAAGAGAATATGAGCTTTGATAAACATGTTAAATCTCCTACATGGCATCAAGAGCCACTTATACATATGCATACATGTTTTCTCTCTTACTAGTTCACGGTTTTGTGGTGCTAGACACCCAAAATCCGTGAGTTAGAGGGCTGGATTTTGCCCCTTTTTTGGGTGTTTTAAAGATGCTACTTTATGCATAAAAGGATCTTTAAAACTCTAGATTATTAGATGTTTGTTTATATGTTCTAAACCCATTTGTTCTTGGTTTATGTTGCCAAGAACATGGGCTCTAAGGGGCTGCCAAAATCGATTATCTTGTGTATGTTTGAACATGTTGTTGTTGATTATGCATAACAAAGCCTAGACCATTTGGATTGAATGATTGGTTGTCATGTTATATTCATTTGGGCATATTTTTTTTGGTTTGTTTCAAGTCTTGTTTTGTAATCTATTCATTCATATGGTTTGTAATAATAGAATAGGAGTTTATCTTTACTAGAAAAATGTATTAGGATACATATTTTGTAAGGATGCTCAAGATCAAGACTTGAAGAAAAGATGGACAAAGAGAATGCTTGAAGATGTGGTTTCAAGTGGGAGTTCCTTTTGTCAACCATGTGTCATGTTCTTAACCCTTAGGACAAGACCTTTTGACATACTTGTTTTGGCTAAACAAGTGTGCTCAACTTAGTATGCTTTGTTATGCATATATGCATTGTTTTGGTTATGCTTGGTTGAATCCTGATGATGTTGTTTTGTTTTGAATATTTGGATGTGATTAATAAACCATCAACTAGAACAAGCTATAACAAGAAATTGGTTCACAATCATTAAGCAAATTGAATGGTTCTATAAAAGGAGTTAATGGTTTGCAAAATAAAATGGGTTTTATTTAAAAGAACCAAATGGGTACCATATGGTTGAATGCATACAATCATATGGTACATGGTCTTTTCTAAAACAAGAATTGTGAAATTATAAATCCCTTTTGAAAACAAGTTAAACACCATCCTTTTACACAACACTTTGGTCACTTGCAAACTCTTGGTGGGATAAAGGTCACCTAACCACTTTGAGGGAACTTGTAACTTGAGGTGAGAATACCATGTTTGTGGCATAAAGGTCACCTAACCACTTATGTAGTAAACTCATACGTGTGTGTAAGTAGGACGACTTGATTTATAAAATATTTGAATGGATCACCTAAAATGTGTTTTTATAAAAGGTGTAGATGGGATAAACATGCCGTTATAACATAAGATGTTCAAACGATCCCATACCACTAGAAGTTGCAATAGGTTGCAATTGTCATTTATGACTACCTTGTTTATTTAAATAATGGGATAAAGGTCACCTAACCACTATTTAAATATAACGTTGGATGGTAAAATTTTATTTATTAATAGTCTATGAGACATAAAGGGTATTAATAAATGAGATATACAATTATATCAACGATTACTAAAATGGACTTTGTAAAATCTTGTAGATGGCCGACAACAACAACGCTAATAATGATGTTCCTAACCAAAACAACCAATCCCTTAGGGCGATCCTTCAAAGGGATCATCTAACACCTAACAACTTCATGGATTGGTACCGCAACATGAGAATTGTTCTCAAGCAAGAAAGGCGGGCCTACATTCTTCATGATCCCATTCCCGATGAACCTAATGAGGAGGATGTGGACGCCTATAATGATTGTGTTAAATATGTGGAAGACTCCGTCCAAGTCTCTTGCTTAATGTTAGCAAGTATGACACCTGAACTCCAAAAGGAGTATGAGCTCCATGGAGCCTATGACATGATCACTCAGTTGCGGGAAACGTTCCAGCAACAAGCTAGAGTGGAGCGCTTCGAAACGGTTTGAGAGCGCTTCATGCATGTCGGATGGAAGAATCCCAAACATTTTCATCTTATGTTCTTAAGATGAAAAGCCACATCGACTGCCTTCAAAGGCTAAATTGTCCTGTCTCAAAGGAGTGGCCACAGATTTGATCCTTAATGGCCTAACTAAAAGGTTTGAGGCATTCTTCATGAATTACAACATGAATGGATGGGACAAGACCATAAATGAACTTCATTCGATGCTCAAATCAGCTGAGGCAGGAATGGGTAAAAGGTTTTACCCGTTCTCACCACTAATGAAGGTGGGAGAAGGAGAAGGTCTCTACCCCCTCCTAAGGCAACTGTTGCCAAAGGAAAGGGGCACTCAAAGGGAAAGGGGAAGATGGTTGTTAGGGCGGAACCTCCGAAGCCCAAGAAGAAGAAGCAAAAGGTTGTTGTTAACGACCCATGCTTTAAATGTGGTGAGATAGGGCATTGGATGAGAATTTGTCCAGTCTATCTCAAAGAGTTGAGAGAAAAGAGGGATGCCGAGCAAACCTCAGGTATAATTTACATGATACATGTTGAGCTAAATGTTATTTCTTCTAACACATGGGTATTAGATACCGGATGTGGAACTAACACTTGCAATTTATTGCAGGGGTTCAAAAGAAATGAGCACTATGCAAAAGGGGAAATAAGTCTCTTCATGGGCAATGGTGCAAAGGTTCACGTTGAAGCCCAAGGAGACTACATTTTGAAGCTTCCAAGTGGCTTGGAAGTTATTTTAAACAATGTATTATATGCCCTAGTTTGACTAGGAACATAATTTCTGTTTCCCGTTTAAGACAATATGATTATGATTTCAAGTTTGTTGACAATGATATTCATGTTTCTTTAAATCATGTATTTATTTTAAGGCTATACCTTGTAATGGTATTTATGAATTGGTTCATGAAAACGTACAATATGATAGCTCAATATACCAAGCAACCACCAAAAGACTCAAATTAGATTTGAGTGATACTACCTTTGGCATTGCCGTCTTCGTCATATAAACAAGAAACGTATACAAACACTTCAAAAGAATGGTCTGTTAAAAAAAAATGAATGTGATTCATTTGATGTATGTGAATCTTGTTTACAAGGAAAAATGACTAAGGCACCCTTTAGTGGAACTAACGAAAGGGCAAAAGATTTATTAGGTATGATACATTCGGATGTATGTGGTCCTTTTAAGCCAATGACTAGGAATGGTGAAAGATACTTCATTACCTTTACCGACGATTATAGTCGCTATGGGTACGTGTACTTATTAAGGCACAAAGATGATGCTTTTGAAATGTTCAAAATCTTCAAGAATGAAGTGGAAAATCAACTCAACAAGTCAATTAAAATTCTCCGCACCGATAGAGGTGGTGAATACCTAAGTGATGTTTTTCAAGATCATCTTAGGAGTATAGATTGTCTGGCAACTCACTCCACCTGGAACACCACAACATAATGGTGTGTCTGAGAGGAGGAATCGAACCTTATTGGATATGGTTCGATCTATAATGGCTAGAAGCACATTACCTCTATCATTCTGGGGTTTCGCTTTGCTCTCTGCGGCCGTATTCTGAATATCGCCCCAATCAAAAAGGTGGAAAAGACACCTTTTGAGATATGGCATGGAAGAGTTCCATTCCTATCGTACTTAAGGGTCTGGGTTGTGAGGCTTATGTTAAGACTCCCATCCCAAACAAATTAGATGTCCGATCCACCAAGTGTATCTTTGTTGGATATCCTAGAGATTCTATAGGATATTATTTCTATGACCCACTGGAACAAAAGGTGTTTGTTGCCAGAAGGGTGAGTTCTTAGAAACAAAGTTCCTTATGGAAGGAACTGGCAGTAGAACAGTGGATCTTGAGGAGGATCAAGAAACACAGCCCGGTGCACGTTTGGTTGAAACTAGCACTCAACGTGAGGATGTTGAGGATGATCAAGCGGTTGATCGATACACACAAAACGTTCGCAGAAGTGGTAGAACTAGTAATCCACCTGACAGATACGATTTTTCATGGATGGATGCTATGTGGTGGATTCAGATGAACCAACCACATATCATGATGCAGTGTCCAATTTGGATTGTGACAAATGGCTTGAGGCCATGAACGTTGAGATGCAATCCATGTATGACAATCAAGTTTGGGAACTTGTTGTGCCACCTCTTAATTCCAAAATAGTTGGAAGTAAGTGGGTTTTCAAGAAGAAAACTGATATGCATGGAAACTTGGATACTTACAAAGCTAGACTTGTAGCAAAGGGTTTCACTCAAACTCAAGGGGTTGATTATGATGAAACCTTCTCACCTGTTGCAATGCTTAAGTCAATAAGGATATTGTTTGCCATAGCAGCTCATTATGATTATGAGATTTGGCAAATGGATGTCAAAACTGCTTTCCTAATCGATATCTTGAGGAAGATGTCTATATGCTTCAGCCTGAAGGTTTTGTCGATCCAAAATATCCTAGTAAAGTATGCAAGTTAATGAAATCAATCTATGGATTGAAACAAGCATCAAGAAGTTGGAATCACCGTTTTGATGATGAAGTAAAGAAATTTGGCTTCATCAAAAACGCTGATGAGGCTTGCGTGTATAAGAAGGCTAGTGGGAGCATAATAACCTTCCTAGTGTTATATGTTGATGACATACTACTGTTTGGAAACGACATTCCAACCATGGAAGGTGTAAAAACCTGGCTTGGAAGTTGTTTTTCCATCAAGGATCTTGGTGAAGCCGCCTATATTCTGGGAATAAAGATCTATAGGGATAGATCAAGACGGCTAATTGGTTTGAATCAAAGTGCATACATTGACAAAATCTTGAAAAGGTTCAAGATGGAAAACTCTAAGAAAGGTACTGTACCCATTCAGAGAGGGAAAATATTGAGTACGACTCAATGTCCAAGCTCAAAGGAAGAGCAAAATAGAATGAAGGCAATCCCATATGCATCTGCTATAGGATCCATCATGTATGCAATGATATGCACTAGACTAGACGTGTCATGCGCTTTAAGCATGACAAGTAGATACCAGCAAAATCCTGGTGATAGTCATTGGATGGCTGTCAAGAACATTCTGAAGTACCTAAGGAGGACTAAGGACATGTTCTTGATCTACGGGTCTGGTGAAGAGGAACTCGTTATAAAAGGTTACACGGATGCGAGTTTCCAAACCGATCATGATGATTCACGATCTGAATCAGGGTACATCTTTATTCTGAATAGGGGAGCTATTTCTTGGAAAAGCTCAAAGCAAGAAGTCGTAGCATTGTCCACTACAGAGTCAGAATACGTCGCCGCTTCAATGGCAGCACAGGAAGCTGCATGGCTGAAGAAATTCATAGCCGATCTAGGGGTACTCCCTTCCATTCAGGATCCCCTAGAGATCTTCTGTGACAACGAGGGAGCGATTGCTCAAATCAAGGAACCTCGTGCTCATCAAAAGACTCGGCACATTGAACGGATATTCAAAACATAAGGGATGAAGTTGAAAAAGGAAAGATATGTATTCGCAAAGTCCACACTGATAAAAACGTTGCGGATCCACTCACAAGCTCCTTGAAAAGGCAAAGCATGAAGGTCATGTTGTGCCATGGGACTTAGATATTCTAGTGACTGGGTTTGATGTTGTATTTTGTATTTGGATATTGGAACTAATGTTATTTGACTTAATTATATGGTTATAATTTCATTTGTTCTTCTATTTTAGCATGTTTAATCCGTGAATAAATGAATTATTCTCAATGTCCGTAGTCGATCATACTTGTGGGAACAACCATGAATGTAAGACTATAATGAACTTGGATTGGTTGATATTCATAAGGTATGAATATAGAGCAAGAGGTTGCTACCAAAGGTTCATTGATGTCTATGGGATATAGATATTGGACTGACCCGCTCTCAATTATTTCTGCATGGAATCTTCCTGATTAGTCATAAGAGATTTTGAGTAAAGGAGAATATCATTGTATCCTCAGACCTGAGATACATATTGGGTATTGATATTCACTAAGTATTGTACTTTGACTAAGTCCTTTGCTGTTCTGAAAAGGCAGTACATAAGCCTGAGTTCAGGTATGACATAAGGTGATTGGAGAGACGTATGTAGTCAAGATGGAATTTGTTCCTCTTATTCGTTGAGAGTTAGATGTCTAAGGCCTGTTAAAGTTGTTCTTCATGTTGTTGTTGTTGTTGCAGTTGTTGTTGTTGTTTTTGTTGCTGTTGTTGTTGCTCCTAGTGATGTTGTTACTGCTGTTGCTGTTATTGCTGTTGTTGTTGTTGTTGTTGATGATGATGATGTTGTTGTTGTTGCTGTTGATGCTGTTGTTGTTGTTGTTGTTGTAGATCTTGTTGTTGTTGTTATTGTAATGGTTGTTGCTATTGTTGTTGTTGGTGTTCATGATGTTATTGTTGTTGTGTTGTTGCTATTGTTGTTCTTGTTGCTGTTATTGTTGTTATGGTTGTTGTTGTTGTTATTGT
>CM046449.1:39099936-39114936 GCA_025506515.1 Flaveria trinervia | reverse complement strand
TTGTTGTTGTCGTTATTGCCGTTATTGTTCTTGTTGTTGTTGCTGTAGTTCTTGATTTTTGTTGTTGTTCTTGTTGTTCTTGTGTGTTGCTGCTATTTTTGTTGCTATTGTTGTTGTGGTTTTGTTGTTGTTGTTGTCATTGTTCATGATAATGTTGTTGTTGTTGTCATTGTTAATGATGATGATGTAGTCGTTGTTGTTGTGTTGTTCTTGTTCTTGTTGTTGTTATTGTTGTTGATTTTTGTTGTTGTTGATGTTTTGTTTGTTGTTTTTACTGTTGTTATTGTTGTTGCTGTTCTTGTTGTTGTTGTTCTTGTTTGTTGTGTTGTTGATTGTGCTGTTTCTATGTTGTTGTTTTGTCGTTGTTGTTGTTGGTGCTATTGCTACTGTTGCTGCTATTGTTGTTCTTGCTGTTGTGTTGTGTTGTTGTGTTGTTGTTGGTTGGTGGTGGTGGTGGTGTTGTTGTTGCTGTTGTGTGATGTCGTTGTTGCTGGTGATGTTGTTGCTTTTGATGATGATGATGATGATGTTGTGTTGGTTGTGCTGTTGTTGTTGATTTTTGGTTGTTGTTGTTGTTGTTGTGTTGTTGTTGTGCTGATGTTGTTGTTGCTATGTTGTTGTTGTTGTTGTTATTGTTGTGTTGTTGTGGTTTTTGTTTCTATTGTTATTGATTTTGCTATCGTGGTTGTTGTTGTTGTTGTTCTTGTTGTTGCTTTGTGTTGTTGATGTTGTGTTTGTTGTTGTTGTGGTTGTTGTCGTTGTTGTGCTCTTATTGTTGTTGTTCTGTTGTTGTGTTGTTGTTGTGTTGTTGTTGCTTTTCGTTGTTGTTGTTGTTGTTGTTGTTGCTGTTGTTGTTGCTATTGTTTGTTGTTGTTGTTGTGATGTTGTTGTTGTTGTTGTTGTTGTGTGTGGTGATGAGTTGTGGTGTTGTGTTGTTGTTGTTGATGATGTTGTTGTTGTTGTTGTGTGTTGTTGTTGTTATTGTTTCTGTTGTTGTTGTTGTCGTCGTCATAGTTGTTGTTGATATTGTTGTTGTTTTTATTGTTGTTGTTGTTCCTGTTTTAATGTTGTTGCTATTTGTTGTTTGTTGTTGTTATTGTTGTTCTTCATGATGTTGTTGTTGTTGCAGTTGTTGTTGTTATTGTTGTTGTTGCTCCTAGTGATATTGTTACTGTTGTTGTTGTTATTGCTGTTGTTGTTGTTGTTGATGTTGTTGTTGTTATTGTTGATGTTGTTGTTGTTGTTGATCTTGTTGTTGTTGTTATTGTAATTGTTGTTACTATTGTTGTTGTTGGTGTTCATGATGTCATTGTTGTTGTTGTTGTTGTTGTTCTTGTTGTTTTGATATTGATGTTGTTGTTGCTCTTGTTGTTGTTGTTGTTGTTGTTGTTGTTTTCTTGATGATCTTGTTGTTGTTGCTGTTGTTGTTGCTGTTGTTGTTGATGTTGTTATTGTTGTTGCTACTATTGTTGTTGTTACTGTTGCTAATGTTCTGTTGTTGCTGTGTTGTTGTTGTTGTTGTTGTTCTTGATGATCATCTTGTTGTTGTTGCTGTTGTTGTTGCTATTGTTGTTGATGTTGTTGTTATTGTTGTTGCTACTGTTGTTGTTTTGTTACTGTTGCTAATGTTGTTGTGTTGCTGTTGTCGTTGTTTCTACTATTGTTGCTCTGACACTTGTGTTTGATATTGGTGTGGTTGCTACAATTGTTGTTGATGTGGTTATTGTTCGTCGTTGTTTTTGTTTTTTATGTTGTTGTTGTTGTTTGTGTGTTGTTCTTGCTATTGTTGTTGTTGTTGCTGTTATTATGGGGGTTGTTGTTGTTGTTATTGTGTTGTTGTTGATGATGTTGTGTGTTGTTTTTGCGGTTCTTGTTGTTGTTGTTGATGTCTTGATTGTTGTTGTTGTTATTGTTGCTGCTGGTTGTTGTTCTTGCTGTTGATGATGTTGTTGTTGATTTTTGTTGTTGTTGTTGTTGTATTGTTGTTGTTGGTTTTGTTGTTGTTATTGTCATTGTTGTTGTTGTTCTTGTTGTTGATTGTTGTTGTTGTGATGTTGTGTTTGTTGTTGTTATTGTTGTTGTTGTCGTTATTGTTGTTCTTGTTATTGTTGTTCTGTTTTTGGTTGTTGTTGTTGTTGGTTTATTGATGTTGTTGCTATTGTTGGTGATGTTTCCGTGGGTTGTTGCTGCTATACTACTGTTGTTGTTGTTGCTGTTGCTGTTGTTGCTGCTATTATTGTTGTTGTTGTTGTTGTTGTCGTTATTGCCGTTATTGTCTGTTGGTTGTTGCTGTAGTTCTTGATTTTTGTTGTTGTTCTTGTTGGTTCTTGTTGTTGCTGCTATTTTTGTTTGCTATTGGTTGTTGTTGTTTTTGTGTTGTTGTTGTGTCATTGTTCATGTAAATGTTGTTGTTGTTGTCATTGTTAATGATGATGATGTAGTCGTGTGTTGTTGTGTTGTTCTTGTTCTTGTTGTTGTTATTGTTGTTGATTTTTGTTGTGTTGATGTTTTGTTTGTTGTTTTTACTGTTGTTATTGTTGTTGTTGCTGTTCCTTGTTGTTGTTGTTTGTTGTTGTTGTTGTTGTTGATTGTCTGTTCTATTGTTTGTTGTTGTCGTTGTTGTTGTTGGTGCTATTGCTACTGTTCTGCTATTGTTGTTCTTGCTGTTGTTGTTGTTGTTGTTGTGTTGTTGTTGTGTTGGTGGTGTGGTGGTGTTGTTGTTGCTGTGTTGTTGATGTCGTTGTTGTTGCTGGTGATGTTGTTGCTTTTGATGATGATGATGATGATGTTGTGTTGGTTGTGCTGTTGTTGTTGATTTTTGGTTGTTGTTGTTGTTGTTGTGTTGTTGTTGTGCTGATGTTGTTGTTGCTATGTTGTTGTTGTTGTTGTTATTGTTGTGTTGTTGTGGTTTTTGTTTCTATTGTTATTGATTTTGCTATCGTGGTTGTTGTTGTTTGTTTTTCTTGTTGGCTTTTGTTGTTGTTGATGTTGTGTTTGTTTTTTGGTTGTTGTGTTGTCGTTGTTTGTGCTCTTATTGTTGTTGTTCTGTTGTTGTGTTGTTGTTGTTGTTGTGTTGTTGCTTTTCGTTGTTGTTGTTGTTGTTGTTGTTGCTTGTGTTGTTGTGCTATTGTTGTTGTTGTTGTTGTTGATGATGTTGTTGTTGTTGTTTGTTGTTGTTGTTGTGATGATGTTTGTTGTTGTTGTTGTTGTTGTTGATGATGTTGTTGTTGTTGTTGTTGTGGTTGTTGTTGTTATTGTTTCTGTTGTTGTTGTTGTTTGTCGCATAGTTGGTGTTGTTGTTGTTCTTGTTGTTGCTTTTGTTGTTGTTGATGTTGTGTTTGTTGTTGATGTTGTTGTCGTTGTTGATGTGTTGTCGTTGTTGTTATTGCTGATGTTGTTGTTGTTGTGTTGCTGTTGCTGTTGTTGATGTTGCTGTAGTGTTGTTGCTGTTGTTGCACTGTTGTTGCTGTTGCTGCTATCGCTGTTGCTATTGTTTTGCTATTGCTGTTTTGTTGCTGTTGCTGTAGTTGTTGTTGCTGTTGTTGCTACTGTTGCTGCTGTTGCTGCTATCGCTGTTGCTATTGTTTTTGCTATTTCTGTTGTGTTTTGCTGTGTTGTTGTGTTGTGATGATGATGATACTGATGTTGTGTGTGTTGTTGTTGTGTTGTTGATGTTGTTACTGTTGTTGTTGTTGCTATTGTTGTTGTTTTTTACCATTGTTGTTGTTGTTGTCGTTGTTGCGGTTATTGTTGTCGTTTTTGTTGCTATTGTTGTTCTTGCTATCGTTGTTGTTGCCGTTTTCGTTGTCGTTGTTGTTGTTGTTGATGATGATGTTGTTGTTGTTGTTGGTGTTGTTGTTGCTGTTGTTGTTGATGTCGTTGTGTTGCGGTGAGTTTTTGCTTTTGATGATGATGATGATGATGTTGTTGTTGGTTGCGGTTGTTGTGATTTTTGTTGTTGTTGTTGTTGTTGTTGTTGTTGTGTGCGGATGTTGTTGTTGCTATTTTTGTTGTTGTGTATTGTTGATGTTGTGTGGTTGTTGTTTCTATTGTTATTGATTTTGCTATCGTGGTTGTTGTTGTTGTTGTTCTTGTTGTGTTGCTTTTGTTGTGTTGATGTTGTGTTTGTTTGGTTGTTGTTGTTGTGTCGTTGTGTTGCTCTATTTGTGTTGTTCTTGTTGTTGTTGTTGTTGTTGTTGTTGTTGTTGCTTTTCGTTGTTGTTGTTGTTGTTGTTGTTGCTGTTGTTGTTGTTGCTATTTTTGTTTGTGTTGTTGTTGATGATGTTGTGTTGTTGTTTGTTGTTGTTGTTGTTGATGATGTTGTTGTTGTTGTTGTTGTTGTTGTTGATGATGTTGTTGTTGTTGTTGTTGTGTTGTTGTGTTCTTGTTTCTGTGTTGTTGTTGTTTTGTCGTAGTGGTGTTGTTGTTGTTCTTGGTTGTGCTTTTGTTGTGTTTTGATGTTGTGTTGTTGTTGATGTTGTTGGTCGTTGTTGATGTGTTGTCGTTGTTGTTATTGTGATGTGTTGTTGTTTTGTTGCTGTTGCTGTTGTTGATGTTGCTGTAGTTGTTGTTGCTGTTGTTGTACTGTTGTTGCTGTTGCTGCTATCGCTGTTGCTATTGTTTTTGCTATGTGTTTTGTTGCTGTGTTGTAGTATTGTTGTTGCTGTTGTTGCTACTGTTGCGCTGTTGCTGCTATCGCTGTTGCTATTGTTTTTGCTATTTCGTTGTTGTGTTGCTGTTGCTGTTGTTGTGTTGTGATGATGATGATACTGATGTTGTTGTTGCTATTGTTGTTGTTGTTGTGGAGTTGTTACTGTTGTTGTTTTGCTATTGTTGTTGTTTTTTACCATTGTTGTTGTTGTTGTCGTTGTTGCGGTTATTGTTGTCGTTTTTGTTGCTATTGTTGTTCTTGCTATGTTTTTGTTGCCGGTTTTCGTTGTCGTTGTTGTTGTTGTTGATGATGATGTGTTGTTGTTGTTGTTGTTGTTGTTGCTGTTGTTGTTGTTGCTGTTGTTGTTCATGTTATTGTTATTGTTGTTGATGTTGTTGTTGTTACTGCTGTTGTGTTACTGTTGCTAATGCTGTTGTTGTTGTTGTTGTTGTTGCTACTGTTGTTGTTGCTATTGCTGCTGCTGTTGTTGTTGTTGTTGCAGTTGTTGCAGTTGTTGCTGTTGTTTTTGTTGTCGTTGTGTTGTTGTTATATGGTTGTGTTTATTGTTGTTGCTATTGTTGTTGATGTTGCTGTTATTAAAGGGTTGTTAAAACACTAAAACATAGTTTAACTTTATACTTTCAGAAAACGCAGCGGAGGTTTAGGATTATAACAGTTATAATCTGAAAATTCGTGTTCTAAAAGCGGTTTTAAGATGAAAACAAAAACCCAAATCAATAGGATCTTTAATATGTGAATGAACAAGCTATTAGCATATGTAAACTACATAAAATCACAGCTTCGATGAGCTGTGATAACTACCTTCTTCCAGCAGCAAAAACGACCAAGGAAGAAAGGTTTGGATGCTCAAATCTTGGCCAAGACTTAAGGAAGAAGCCCACAAGTGTGTTTACCCCAAGCTCCTTGCAAGACACTTCTTGTTAGGAGAACACCACCAAAATGAACACAAAAATCGTTCTCCAAGAGCTTCAATGCTGCTGCCTTGTTCCGTAACTGGAAAGGGAGAGAGAGGAGAGTTTTTTTGTGTTTTGCATGTATTGGAATAGATGAATGAATTGAGTGTTTGACTAGTTAGAGTGTGTGTGTTTTCAAGACACAAAGTGGTCCAATGACCTTAAAGGGCGGCCAAAACATTCAAAATAAAAGAGTTTTCCCTCCTTTAAAATGATCACAATACAAATGAACTAGTCACATGTCACACAATAAAAAGTCACCTTCTAGACTTGATTTTAAAATGTGACATATGTATCTTTAATTAAACACTTTAATAAAGTACATCTTATATTTTAGTGTTATTAAAACCCTTTTAAATGACAAGAATAAAATAATTCATCAACAAATTATCCTTATAATTTGTTCCACCTCTTTGCAATTGTTTAGAAAACCCATTTTCTAAATTGGTGTAAATATTTAATTGCATGATCATATCATCAATTAAACATTAATTGGTGTTTGCTAAGCTTGTATTGGGTATAACCCGACTTGGATCATAACGTACTAACCACATCAATATTCTAAGTGTCTTGGGCACATAGAATCCAACAATCTCCCACTTGCCCAAGATTCATAGAAGATTGATGCAAGCAGTAAATACCGCCTAACAACGGTTTACTACCTTAATACGCATGACTTATAGCCATTCAATAACATCATCCCTTTCAAGTACCCTACTTGAAATGATTTAGGTGAATCAATCATCTATCCTTTTGTTACAGATGTCATGTTAAATCCAAGAACACAGAATGATCATTCTTGTTGATTTAACTTGTCAGGCCTTAGACATCTAACTCTCAACGAATAAGAGGAACAAATTCCATCTTGACTACATACGTTTCTCACAAACACCTCGTGTTATATCTGAACATACCCTTATGTACTGTCCACTATTTCAGGACAGTGAAGAATTAGCTCAAGGTATAATACTTAGTGAATATCAAAATCAATATGTATCACAGGTCGGAGGATACAAATGATATTCGCCTTTACTCAATTTACTTATGATCAATCATTAAGATTCCATGTAGTAAAATTTGAGATGCGGGTTAGTCCAATATTTGTGTCCCACAAATATCTACGAACCTTGGTAGCAACCCATTGCTCTATATTCATCCTTATGAATATCAACCAATCCAAGTTCATAATAATCTTACTCTCACACTTGTTCCCACAAGTATGAACGACTACGGACATTTTAGAGTAAACATTTTACTCATGGATAAAACATGCTAAATAGGAACATTATTGAAACACTATAACCAAATAATTTTATTCAAATAATATAGAGTTCCACATATCCAAATACAAAATTTACAGATCAAATCCAATCACTAGAATATCGAAGTCCCATGGCACAAGTATGACCTTCATGCTTTGCCTTTTCAAGGAGCTTCGTGAGAGGATCCGCAATGTTTTGATCCGTGTGAACTTTGCGAATACATATCTTTCCTTTTTCAACTTCATCGTATGTAGTTGAATCTCCGCTCAATGTGCCTAGTCTTTTGATGAGCACGAGGTTCCTTGATTTGAGCAATCGCACCCTCGTTGTCACAAAAGATCTCTAGGGGTTCCTGAATGGAAGGGATAACCCCTAGATCGGCAATGAATTTCTTCAACCATGCAGCTTCTTGAGCTGCCAATGAGGCGGCGACGTATTCTGATTCTGTAGTTGATAGAGCCACCACATCCTGCTTTGAGCTCTTCCAAGAGACAGCTCCTCCATTCAGAATGAAAATGTATCCCGATTGTGACCGTGAATCGTCACGATCGGTTTGGAAACTCGCATCCGTGTAACTTTTACAACGAGCTCCTCGTCACCAGATCCATAGATCAGGAACATATCTCTTGTCCTCCTTAGGTACTTAAGTATGTTCTTAACAGCCATCCAATGACTTTTCCAGGATTTTGCTGGTAACGGCTTGTCATGCTCAAGGCGCATGACACGTCCGGTCGAGTGCATATCATATGCATACATGATGGATCCAATAGCAGATGCATATGGGATTGCCTTCATTTTATCTTGCTCATCCTTTGAGCTTGGACATTGAGTCGTACTCAATATCGTTCCTCTTTGAATAGGTACGGTACCTTTCTTAGAGTTTTCCATCTTGAACCTTTTCAAGATCTTATCAATGTATGCACTTTGATTCAAACCAATCAACCGCCTTGATCTATCCCTATAGATCTTTATTCCCAGAATGTAGGCGGCTTCACCAAGATCCTTAATGGAAAACAACTTCCAAGCCAGGTTTTTACACCTTCCAGGTTGGAATGTCATTTCCAAATAGTAGTATGTCATCAACATACAATACTAGGAAAGTTATTGTGCTCCCACTAGCCTTCTTATACACACAACTCATCAGCGTTTTTGATGAAGCCAAATTTCTTTACCTCCTCATCAAAACGATGATTCCAGCTTCTCGATGCTTGTTTCAATCCATAGATTGATTTCTTTAACTTGCATACTTTATTAGGATGTTTTGGATCGACAAAACTTCAGGCTGAACCATATAAACATCTTCCTCAAGATATCCATTTAGGAAGGCGGTTTTGACATCCATTTGCCAAATCTCATAATCATGTGAGCAGCTATGGCAAACAATATCCTTATAGACTTTAGCATCGCAACAGGTGAGAAGGTTTCATCATAATCAACCCCTTGAGTTTGAGTGAAACCCTTCGCTACAAGTCTAGCTTTATAAGTATCCAAGTTTCCATGCATATCGGTTTTCTTCTTGAAAACCCACTTACTTCCAACTACCTTGGAATTAAGAGGTGGTACAACAAGTTCCCAAACTTGATTGTCATACATGGATTGCATCTCAACGTTCATGGCCTCAAGCCATTTGTCACAATCCAAATTGGACACTGCATCATGGTATGTGGTTGGTTCATCTGAATCTACCACATAGCATCCATCCATGAAAAATCCGTATCTTTCAGGTGGATTACTAATTCTACCACTTCTACGAACGTTTGTGTGTATTGATCAACCCCTTGATCATCCTCAACATCCTCATGTTGAGTGCTAGTTTCAACAAACGTGCATTGGGTTGTGGTTCTTGATCCTCTTCAAGGTCCACTGTTCTACTGCCAGCTCCTTCCATAAGGAACTTTGCTTCTAAGAACTCACCCTTTCTGGCAACAAACACCTTTTGTTCCAGTGGATCATAGAAATAATATCCCATAGAATCTCTAGGATATCCAACAAAGATACACTTGGTGGATCGGACTTCCAATTTGTTTGGGGTGGGAGTCTTAACATAAGCCTCACACCCCAAACCCTTAAGTATGATAGGGATGGAACTCTTCCATGCCATATCTCAAAAGGTGTCCTTTCCACCTTTTTGGTTGGGGCCATATTTAGAATACGGGCCGCGGAGAGCAAAGCGAAACCCCAAAATGATAGAGGTAATGTGCTTCTAGCCATCATAGATCCGACCATATCCAATAAGGTTCGATTCCTCCTCTCAGACACCCCATTGTGTTGTGGTGTTCCAGGTGGAGTAAGTTGTGAGACAATCCCACAACTCTTAAGATGATCTTGGAAAGCATCACTTAGGTATTCACCTCCTCTATCGGTACGGAGAACTTTAATTGACTTGTTGAGTTGATTTTCCACTCATTCTTGAAGATTTTGAACATTTCAAAAGCTTCATCTTTGTGTCTTAATAAGTACACATACCCATAGCGACTATAATCGTCGGTAAAGGTAATGAAGTATCTTTCACCATTCCTAGTCATTGGCTTAAAAGGACCACATACATCCGAATGTATGATTCCTAATAAATCTTTTGCCCTTTCGTTAGTTCCACTAAAGGGTGCCTTAGTCATTTACCTTGTAAACAAATTCACAAACATCAAATGAATCACATTCATTTGTTTTTAAAGACCATTCTTTTGAAGTGTTTGTAAACGTTTCTTGTTTATATCCAAGACGACAATGCCAAAGATAGGTATCACTCAAGTCCAACTTGAGTTTCTTGGTGTTAGTTTGGTACAATGAGCTATTTAAAGTATTTTCATGAACCAATTCATAAATACCATTAATGGAATACTTTAAAATAGAATATACCATTAAAGAAACATGAATATCTTTTTCAACAAATGATAATACATATCCAAATGTTTTAACAGGGCTACAGAGATAATATTCCTAGTCAAACTAGGAGCATACAAAACATTGTTCAAAATCACTTCCAAACCATTTGGAAGTTTCAAGATGTAGTCACCACGGGCTTCAACTTGAATTTAGCCCCATTGCCCATGTAGAGGCTTACATCCCCTTTCTTGAAGTCACTACTTCTTTTGAACCCCTGCAACAAATTGCAAATGTGAGTTCCACATCCGGTATCTAATACCCATGTGTTAGAGGATATCATGTTTAAATCAATATGGATCATGTATATTGTACCTGAGGTCTGCCCGGCATCCCTCTTTGCTTTCAACTCTTGGAGATGGACAGGACAATTCCTTGCCCAATGTCCAATCTCCCCACACTTGAAGCATGGGTGTTAGTAGCAACCTTTTGCTTTTTTTCTTGTGGTTTGGGTGGCACCCTTGCCCCCCTTTCCCTTTTCCCAAGCGGGTCCCTTACCCTTTGCAACCTTGCCTTGGGTGCGGGACGAGGCCTTTTATTGTTCCCACCTTCATTGATGGTGAGAACGGGTAAAACCCTTTTACCCATGGCCGCCTCGGCCGTTTTGAGCATTGAGTGAAGCTCACCAATGCTTTTGTCCCATGCATTCATGTTGTAGTTCAACACGAATGTCTCGAACTTCTTGGTAAGGCCATTAGGATCAAATCCGTGGCCAATTCCTTCGAGACGGGACAATTAGCCTCTCGAGGCGGTCAATGTGACTTTTCATCTTAAGTACATAAGATGAAACAGATTGGTTGTCGTCCATACGACATGCATGGAGTGCTCGAACCGTTTCGAAGCGCTCAACCCTTGCTTGCTGTTGGAACGTTTCCTTCAGTTGGGTTATCATGTCGTAAGCTCCGTGGTGTTCATACTCCTTTTGGAGATCTGGAGTCATGCTCGCTAGCATGAGACAAGACACTTGGACGGAGTCCTCAGTGTATTTCAGCCAATCGTTATAGGCCTCATCATCCTCGCTAGGTTGATCGGGGATAGGGTCGTCTAAAACATACGATCTTCTCTCTTGCTTGAGAACGATTCTCAAGTTTCGATACCAATCGATGAAGTTGTTATGATTTAGACGTTCCTTTGGAGGATCGCTCGTAGAGATTGTTGGACGCGGATGAGTTATCGGAATTATCATTATTTGAGGCCATCTACAAAATTTTAACAAAGTTTTATTTTAGTATTTTCGATATTGTTATTTTAATAATAAGCTTTTAAGGTCTTTCATATTAAATCTAGAACCCAACATTACATTTAAATTGTGGTTAGGTGACCTTTATCCCACGTTTAAATTAATAAGGTGGTCAACGTTGACGATTGCAACCATTTGCAACTTCTAGAAATATGGGATCGACTTGAAACATCATATGTAAAGTCGGCAGTTAATCCCATCAACACCATTTGGAAACCACATCGTAGGTGATCCATTTGACATGATTTGCAAATCAAGATACCCTACTTACACCTACGTGTGGTTTGCCAAAACAAGTGGTTAGGTGACCTTTATCCCATAAATAAGGCATTCTCACCTCAAGTCACAAGTTCCCTCAAAATGGTTAGGTGACCTTTATCCCACTAAGAGTTCCAAGTGACTCAAGTGTTGTGTAAAGGACGGTGTTGATCTTGTTTTTGAAATGTTTAGAGGTTTCATAATTCTAGTTTAGAAAACTCTATGTACTTGTATTTGCATGCTTTCAAATACAAGGTACCCTATGGTTCTTTGATTAAAACCTATTTTAATCTTTAAAATCATTAAACCATTTTAATAACTTTATATAAACTTTAAGAACCATCAATTTTCAGCTTGTTAAGTTTGTTAATGAGTTTGTTATGAATATCCAAATATCAACCAAACAATCAAACAACAAACAATCAACCAAGCATAAACTAAAAAAACATATGTGCATATGTGCACAAACCATAGCATCTAAAGTGGTCCACACTTGTTTGCCATCACAAGTGTGGTCCATAGGACATTCCTAAGGGTCACAAACAAAGCAAATAGAAACTTCCAAAAGCCTCCCACTTGAAAACGCATCCAAAATGCTCCATGACAAGTTAAGCTTGGTTTCCAAATTTGAACTAACCATTTTCTTTGTGCAAGGATAGCTCAAGACAAACAAACTATGGATCATGACAGTGGCTGGTACAGGTACATGACAGGCAATAGGTCACTAACTCTAGAAATTGAAAGGATTGATGGAGGGCGCGTTTCTTTTGGAGGAGATGAAGGTGTTACAGTTTGATGGGCAAGGTCACCAATCGGTAAGCTCAACATGAAAAGGTAACAACTTGTCAAGAGCTTGGGTACATCTTCTGAGTGTCCCAAACTTTGTGATCAGAGTCATAACATGTCTTTACTAAGCATGAGTGCATTGTTCTCAAGATTGGGGTGGTCATTCCTCATGAGCAATCGTGCTTAGAGCCCTCATGAAACGGAACACGTTCAAGATGGATCTGCAAGAAACATCTCCCTCTAGAGAAGTTCATGCTTACTGTATAAAGCCAATAGTGTTGAGTCTTTACTATGGCATAAAAGCATGTGCCATGTAACTTTAAGGACATGAATAATCTGAAAAGATTAAGAATGATTTGGTAACTTGAATGCCAAAGAAAGAGTTTGCAAGTGATGACCATTGTGTTGCATGCCTAAAGGAAGCAAACAAAAGTATCTCACAAGCCTAAGGAAAGAAACTCCATCACTACTCCCTACACTTGTTACATATAGATCTCATTGGCCCACCAATGTAATGAGTCTAGGAAGGACCCTCTTATGTTTAGTGATCATAGATGACTTTACAAGATTCACCTGGGTCTTCTTCCTTAAAACTAAGGATGACATACTAAGATTCTGAGAATTGCATCTTAAAGATTGAGAATCAATCTGATCACAAGGTCAAAATCATAAGATGTGATCAGGGACCCAATTCAAGAACCAAAGCTTTTCATTTTGTGATGAAAAAGGTATTACAACACAATACAGCGCTCCTAGGACTCCTCAGCAAAATGGTGTTGCTGAGAGAAGAAAAAGACATGACTGAAGCTGCAAGAACCATGTTGTCTGACTCTAAGCTGCCCATTAACCTTCTGGGCAGAGGCAAGTAAACACTACTTCTATTTGCAGATAGAGTTTTAGTGGTTAAGACTCATGGCAAGACTCCTTATGAACTTTGGTATAAGAGGAAACCTTTCATTGTTTTCATAGGTCATTTGAGCGAAGAAAACCTTCATGTAACACATATCAGCTCCAGTTGGGACTACTTCTGCAAATGAGTTTCTATCAGCACCACACTGACAAACTCAGCTAATACATCTGGGATACCTTCAAAATCTAGTTCAAAGGCTCTACAACCAGATAAAGAGGTTTCAAATGCAAAAGAAGACATTGGTGATGGTGATAGTAATCAGGAATTTTTTTTATGCTGATAACCACACCATGGATGCAACGGTCAATAATTTCACACACTCATGGATCAAGTTTCTCTTGATAAGTGTGCTGATATGGTGGGAGAAACATCTATGGTAGATCTAAGTTTCTCTAATTTAGATCTTTCACAGCAACTGCTGTGATTCCTCAGCTAAGGATCCACAAGTCTCACCCCACCACAAATATCATTGGAGATGTTGTCACAGGGGTAAGAACAGAGGACAAACCCATGAAGCAAATGTTTGTCTTCACTCTTGTTTCTCATCCCAGATAGAGATGAGGCTCTAAAGGATGGAAGTTGGGTTGAAGCTATGCAAGTTGAGCTACTTCAATTCCAAAAACAGAAAGTTTGGAACCTTTGTCCTCTTCCTCATGGGAAGACTACCATGGAACCAAATGGGGTGTTTAGGAACAAAGGATGATAGAGGTATTATCATCAAGAACAAAGCTAGAATAGTCTTCAAGCATACACACACGATGAAGGGATTGAATAGATTGATGTCTTTGCTCCTGTAGCAAGACCGGAAGTTGTTAGGTTATTTTGGCATTTGTGGCATCAACTCAAGGTCTATCAACTTGATGTAAAGTGTGCTTTTCTGTATGGAGTGATTGATGAAGAGGTGTATGTCAAACAACCACCTGCTTTGAAGATCCTGATCATCCTGATTATGTGTGCAAGCTTCACAAAGCTCTTTATGGGCTGCATCAGGCACCTAGGAAGTGGTATGAGACTCTATCTCAATAT
The DNA here is from genome assembly GCA_025506515.1 of Flaveria trinervia. NCBI lineage: Eukaryota > Viridiplantae > Streptophyta > Magnoliopsida > Asterales > Asteraceae > Flaveria > Flaveria trinervia. The sequence continues at coordinate 39,100,949 of CM046449.1, read as the reverse complement.
CTTTGCAAACATGGATACAGGAGAGGTACTATAGATGGAACTCTTTTCATCAAAGGACAGGGAAATGCATATATGCTAGTCAAGTGTTGTAAATGACATATATTTGGATCAACTAATCCAAAGCTTTGTAAAGACTTTGTGAAGCTGATGAATGACAAATTTGAAATGAGTGCCATGGGGGAACTGAATTTCTTCTAGGAATTCAGGTGAAGCAAGTTGAAGATGGCCTTTAATTAGTTTGTCAAATTATGTCCAGACATACTCAAAAGATTCAACATGACTGATTGTAAGATTGCTAGGATACCCATAGCTAGAAACCACTCTCTTGACTTGATCTTGAAGGGGAGGTGTGTGTATGAAAACCTTATACAGGCTATGATTAGGTATGTTATGTATTTACAGCTACATGCCTGATATTATGTTTGTCACTGGCATCTGTGCAGATATCAAACCAACCCTAAGATGTTATCTTATCACTGTCAAAAGGATTCTAAGATACCTTAAAGGTGCTTCAAACACTGGTCTATGGTATCCTAACAATTCTGACTTTAATCTGTATGCATATACATATAATGATTATGGTGGTTGCAACATGAATGCAAAGTCTACATCTGGGGGATGTCATTTCTCGTGGAAAGGTTGTCTCATGGCAATGTAAGAAACAATCCTATGTCTCTGCATCAACTGCTGAAGCTGAATACATTGTTGCTACAAGCGTTACGCTCAAGTGCTTTGGATTTAGAATCAGATACGGACTATGTTTAAACTTCAAGGAGACTCCACTCATATAGACAACAATAGTGCTATCTCTATCACAGAATCTTGTGAAGCACTCAAGGATAAAAACATTAACATCAGGTATCATTTAATAAGAGATAACTCTGACAAGGATTAATTGCAGGGTTTGTTTAGAACACTAAAACATAGTTTAACCTTTATACTTTCAGAAAACGCAGCGGAGGTTTAGGATTATAACATGTTTATAATCTGAAAAGTTCGTGTTCTAAAAGTTG
>CM046449.1:39086902-39094402 GCA_025506515.1 Flaveria trinervia | reverse complement strand
TTGGAACTCGGCTGAAAAGTGTTTTCAGCAACCCTTCTTGGTCGTTTTTGGTGGTGAAATCATAGCAACAAGGTGCCTGCTTGATGCTTGTGGGTATGGATGCTTGAGGACATCTTTCCTTGATGTTTTGCCGGTTCAACAACATAATCTTCTTCACCCAAAATCGTTTTCTGCAGCTTTACTAAAGGTAGCATGTATGGTTTGTTTTGGGTTGTTATATCTTGTTGATAGCTACTTCAAACACATGTATATGATCCTATGTTCTTGGTTTGTTGATGTTTATAATTAGCCTTAATTTTTCAGATTACTAATGATAATATTAAGGTCTTAATCCACTGCGTTTTCATAGTTTAAAAGGATAAACTACTTTGATGTGGTCCAACAAACCCAACTTGGCATCTAGAGCCGGATATGTGGATGACTAGTTTCATTTGTTCTTGTAAAATTGGTTTTATGGGGTTTTAACAAACTTATTGGGCTGGGTTTGTGGTGATGTTGTAAATCCCCAATCTTTCAAGGTTATATCTAACATGCTTGTGATTAAACCATGAAAGAAAAGATATCAAATGGTTGATTGTGTTTTGTTTGGACAAAAACACCCTAAATTCTTGGTTTATTGTTGGCTGAATTTAGGGTCATATGGGGATTGATTTGGTTCTTGAATGTTTTATATGATGATACATATTGGTGCATAACCTAGCCTTGACCTTGTATTGATTTGGTTTTATATGGATGTTTGTTTTGGTTGATTTCATTCTTATGGGTTGTAATAATTATTCCTTTGTGCTTGTATTTGGATGTAATTTATTTATTCATTCATTTGTGATGTAGTAGATAGATTAAGTATGTTTTCCTTTATTAGAAAATTTGTATTAGAATATATATTTTGTAAAAGAAGAAGCACAAGATGGAAGCACAAAAGAAAGACACAAGAAAAGGACTTCAAGCTTTCGGATGCAAGTCAAGTGGGGGTCTTTGGAGATCTCATCTTTGTGTTGTGTTCAACCCCTTAGGAAAGACCAAATGACAACACTTGTGATGGAAAACAGTGTTTTCAACATAGTGGCTATGGTTATGCACATGTGGTTGTTTGATATATGCTTGTTTGATTATTCATTTTATGTTGATTGTTTGATATATGGATATGCTTAACAATCTAAATAAATTATCACAACAAGCTGAATCTTTGCTTCCTATCATTATGTGACTAATAAAAGGTTATTAAAAGGATTAATGATTTCAAAATAAAAGAGGTATTACTAAACGAAAACCATAGGGTACCATGTATTTGAAAGCATGTGAATACAAGGTACATAGAATTTTCATAACTAGAATTAATGGAACTTAAATCCCTTTGGAAAAAAGTTAAACACCATCCTTTTACACGACGCTCGAATCATTTGAGAACTACTTGTGGGATAAAGGTCACCTAACCACTTTTAGGGAACTTGTGTGTTCGAGGTGAGCTTAACATATTTGTGGGATAAAGGTCACCTAACCGCTTGTATGTGTAAACTCACACGTGTGTGTAAGTAGGACGACTTGAATTGGAAACCATGTGCATAGGGTCACCGAAGCATGGCGTACAATGGTGTTGATGGCATTTTAACATGCTGACTAAACATAAGATGTTTAACCCATCCCATAAAGCTAGAAGTTGCAATAGGTGCATTTATCAAATGTTGACTACCTGTTAATTTTAAATAATGCGATAAAGGTCACCTAACCATCATTTAAATGTAATGTGGGATTGTAGATTTTAATTATTAATTGTCTATGAGACGTGTAAAGGGTATTATACTTAAATGTAATTTTTCAGAAATACTAAAATGAACTTTGTAATTTTGTAGTAATGAAGGCAACCCTAATGCTACCACCCCCCGACCGCCCCTATACCCTATCACTGAGAACAATCTTAAAAAGGGATCGTCTTCACCATAATAACTTTATGGACTAGTATCGAAACTTGAGAATTGTTCTCAAGCAAAGGAAAAGGCCTATGTCCTTGACGATCCTATTCCTATCAACCTGACCCTGAGGATGTTGAGGCCTATGACGATTGGCTTCAATACACTGAGGATTCCATGCAGGTTTCCTACCTCATGTTGGGAACTATGATTCTCGAACTCCAAAAGGACTTTGAGCAACTTGGGGCATATGACATAATTACCCAGTTGAGGAAATGTTCCTTCAACAAGCTAGGGTAGAGCGCTTCGAAACGGTTCGAGCGCTTCATGCGTGTCACATGGCAAATGTTGCCAAAGGAGAGGGGCACATCAAGGAAAGGGGAAAGGAAAGGCTAAAGCGGAACCTCCAAATCCTAAGCTTAAGAAGCCTAAGGTAAGGGAGAACGATCCATGCTTGGAGTGTGGAGAGATAGGACATTGGAAAGGGAATTGTCCACCCTATCTCCAAGAGTTTGAGAACAAGAGGGGTGTTGGGCAAACCTCAAGCACAACTTTCATAATTCACATTGGTTAAATGTTATTTCATCAAACACATGGGTATGGATACCGGATGTGGAACTCAATTTGCAATTTGTTGCAAGGGTTCAAAAGAAATAAGCACTTCAAGAAGGGAGACAAAAGTCTTTACATGGGCAACGGAGCAAAAGTTGATGTCGAAGCCCAAACAGACAATATTTTGAAAACTTTTAAATAGTTTGGAATTTATTCTAAAGAACATAATTTTGATTTCCCTTTTAAAATAATATGGTTATGAATTAAGTTTGTTAACAATGGTATTTATGTTTGTATGGATGATGTATTTCATTTCAAGGCTATGCCTTTTAATGGAATCTATGAATTGGTTCATGATGATCATCCTATATAGCTCATTATACCAACAGCACCAAGAAACTTAAATGGGTTTAAGGTGATTCTTATCTTTGACATTGTCGTCTTGGTCACATAAACAAGAATCAGATTCAAACACCTCAAAGAATGTCTTTTGAAAATAAAACAAAAAATGTTTCATTTGATAAGTTTGAATCTTGTTTACAAGCTAGATGACCAAGTCGCCCTTTAGTGGCACTAACTGAAGGGATTTAACAAGTTTATCAAAGTTCATATAGCTTGTATGTATAAAAACGCAGCGGATATTTAGTTTTAAAACTTGCTAATATGATTATGATTAAAACCATTCCATAAGAAAACCCCAACCATGGATCATTATACGAGATGCATACAAAAAATATGTATATGAAGTTAAAAACAACCTTTGGAGCAGCAGAAAAGCGATATAGAAGAGGTGAAAAGGATGAGTTTCGTGGCTGAATCTTCAAGCAAGAAGACCACAAGATGGTGATACCCCAAGCCACAAACGAACCTCTAGAATGCTAGGTTTCTTGACACCATTTTTCAGCAACAAAACCCCTTTTGATGCTGAAACTTTCAGCTTTTCTTTTGCCTTCTTCTATATCAAATTCGAAAGGTAAGAGAGAGAGATGAGAGCCACAAGCTGCCTTTGCATGTGGAGAGAAGTGCAACCAAAAGGATTAAGTGTAAGCATTTAATCTTGTGTATTACAAGACAAAGATGGGTCCCCACAAGCAGTGGGCGGCCGAATATCTATTTGAAAAATAGATTCCCACTCTTTGTTTTGTTACACAATTAAATACTCCTAAACCCTTATGTTATAAAGTTAAACATGTTAAACTTTATAAACTTAGTACTTTTACTTGTTATTATTTACTAAGACTAAATATGAAAAACAAAAGGTACCATATGAACAATTATCCATATAATGAGTTCATCTACAAAGGCAATGATTTAGAAAACCCATTTTCTAAATTGGTGTCATAATTATTGGTGTTTGTTTAGCTTGTTATTGGGTATGGACCCGACTTGGATCATATCACACTAGCCACATCAACTTAATGCATCTTGGGCAGATCAGGTCCTTTTCACTAACGAGAGGGCAAAAGACTTATTGGGTATCATGCATTCGGATGTATGTAGCCCTTTAAAGACAATGACTAGAAATGGTGATAGATACTTCATTACCTTTACCGACGATTATAGTCTCTATGGTTATGTGTACATCATGACACACAAACATGATGCTTTTGAAATGTTCAAAATATTCAAGAATGAAGTAGAAAATCAAGTCAATAGAACTCTCAAAGTTCTTCGTTCACATAGAGGAGGTGAATACCTAAGTGATGCCTTTAGTACCATCAAGAAATTGTGGGATCGCCTCATACTTACTCCCATGGAACGCCACAACATGCTGTGTGTCTGAAAGGAGATATCGAACCCTATTGGATATGGTTCAATCTATGATGATAAATCTTATGGCTATACCTCTACCTCTATCATTTTTGGTTTTCGCAATGCTCTCCGAGGCTCGTATTTTGAATATGGAGCTAACCAAGATAGTCGATTCACTAAGTGTATATTTGTTGGATATCCCAATGATTGTATATGATACTACTTCTTTGATCCAACAGAGCAGAGTAATTATTACTTGAAAGGCTGAGTTCTTAGAAACTAAGTTCCTTATGGAGGAATAACATATAGAATAGTGGAATTTGATGAGGATCAAGATCCACAAGCCGATACACCGTTTAGTTGACACAGCAATCAACAAGAGGTTGTTGATGATGATCAAAGGTTGATCAATACACACAACGTTCGAAGATCTGGTAGAGTTATCATTCCACCTGAAAGATATGGATCTTTCATGAATGGATGCTATGTAGTTGACTCCTATGAGCAAACCACATACCATGAAGTAGTGTCCAATTCGGATTATGACAAATGGTTGGATGCCATGAACGTTAAGATGCAATCCATGTATGACAATCAAGTTTGGGAATTGGTTGACCCTCCACTTAACTCCAAACCGGTTGGATATAAATGGGTTTCAAGAATAAAATGGATATACATGGAAACTTGGATACTTCAAAGAAAGACTTATAGCGAAAGGTTTCACTCAAATCAAAGGTTGATTATGATGAAACCTTCTCGCCTATGGCAATGCTAAAGTCCATTAGGAGATTATTTGCCATAGCTGCAATATATGACTATGAGATTTGGCAAATGGATGTCAAAACCGCTGGTCTTAATGGACATCTCGGAGAGCCTATCCATAGGTTTAGCCAATGGTTTTGTCAATCCACAACATCCAAAAAAGTATGCAAGTTAAAGAGGTCAATCTATGGATTGAATCTTGCATCGAGAAGTTGAAATCAATTTTTTGATGAAGAGATCAAGAAATTTGGTTTCATCAAGACGCTGACGAGGCTTGTGTATATAAGAAGGCTAGTGGGAGCATAATACAATTCTCAGATTGTATGTTGATGACATACTACTTTTGGAAATGATATTCCAACAATGGAAGGTGTAAAACCTGGCTTGGAAGTTGTTTTTTCCATAAAATCTCAGTGAAGCCGCCTATATTTTGGGAACAAAGATCCATAGGGATATATCAAGCGGTTGATAGGTTTAAATCAAAGTGCATATATTAATAAAGTCTTGAAAGGGTTCAAGATGGAAAACTCTGAGAAAGGTATGGTACCTATTCGAAGAGTGGCAATATTGAGTACATCTCAATGTCCAAGCTCAAGGGTGAGCATCGATGAAGCACATCCCATATGTACTCTATAGGATCCATCATGTATGAAATGATATGCACTAGACTGGACGAGTCATGCACGTTAAGCATGACAAGCAGATATTAACAGAATCGTGGTAATAGCCATTGGATGGTTATTAAAAGTATATTGAAATACCTTAGGAGGACTAAGGAAATGTTTCTAATACATGGATCTGATGAAGAGGAACTCGTTGTAAAGGGTTACATGGATGCAAAACTGTTCGAGATGGTTCTCGGTCACAATCGGGGTATGTCTTCATTATGAATGGAGTAGCATTGTCCACTACAAAGTCCGAATACATAGCCGCATCATCTGCAGCTCAGGAAGCTGCATGGATAAAGAAATTTATCACCTACCTGGGGTGATCTCTACCATTCAAGACCACTAGAAATCCTTTTGTGATCACGAGGGTATGGTTGCATAAATCAAGGTACCCTGTCTCTTCAAAAGGCTAGGCACATTGAGCGGAAATTCAACTACATAAAGAATGAGGTTGAAAAGGGAAAAATATGTATCGTAAATTTCACACCGATCAATACATTGCGGATCCACTCACGAAGCTCCTTGGAACGGCAAAGCATGAAAGTCATACTTGTGCCTTAGGACTTCCATATTCTAATGACTAGAATTGATTTGTTTAGTATTAAAATTTGAAACAATGTAATATTTAACTCTTATATACTTGTGCTATTTTGAGTTATATTCATTTTAACATGTATACACATGAATATGTTTATTATTCTAAATGTCCTAGTCGGTCATGTTTGTGGAAACAAATATGAACGTAAGACTATTATGAACATGGATTGGTGGATATTCATAAGGAATGATATAGAGCAATTGGTTGCTGCCAAGTTCATAGATATTTGTGGGATACAAATATTGGACAGACTCGCATCTCATTTTACTACATGGAATCTTCTAGATTGATCAAAGTAAATTTGAGTAGGCGAATATCATTGGTATCCTCCGACCTGAGATACATATTGGGTTTTGATATTCACCAAATGTTAAACCTTGAGCCAGTTTTTCGCTGCACTAAAAATGGCAGTGCATAAGGCTATGTTCAGGTGTGACCCCACGAGGTGATTGTTAAAAACTTATGTAGTCAAGATGGAATTTGTTCCTCTTATTCATTGAGAGCAAGATCTCTAAGGCCTGATTAAGTTAAATCAACAGGAATGATCATTCTTAGTCCTTGGATTTAACATGACATCTGTAACAAAAGGATAAATGATTGATTCACCTAAATCATTTCAAGTTGGATACTTGAGGGGTTGATGTTATAATGGCTTTAAGTCATGTGTATTAAGGGTAGTAAACCGTTGTTAGGCGGTATTTACTGCTTGCATCAATCTTTAGTATCTTGTGCAAGTGGAGGATTGTTGGATTCTTTATGCCCAAGACACATAAACATTAATGTGTTAGTACGTTATGATCAAGTCGGGTCATACCCAATACCAAGCTTAACAAACGCCAAATATTATTTAATTGATGATATGATCATACAATTAAATAAATACACCAATTTAAAAAATGAGTTTCTAAATAAGTTGCATACGAGATTGAACAACTTATATGGATATTTTGTTGAGGATTATTTGTAATGTTGTTTATTGAGTTAAATACATCAAATAATAGTAGAGTGTATATGTTATACAATTAAAGTTAATTATATGTCTATTTTAAAATATTAGTATAACACAAATTGGCTTTTTTGGGTTTTGGGGGGAAAAACCCCATCTCAAAACACCAACGGCCGCCCCCTTTATGGGAGGGGCTTGTTTTGTTTTGTGACTTGGTACTCCAAGAACAACACACACACACTAATTCTCTCATCTCTCACACATATGCAAGAACCAAAAAGGGAAAAACATTCTCTAATCTTGAAGTGGATCTCG
>CM046449.1:39064402-39081902 GCA_025506515.1 Flaveria trinervia | reverse complement strand
AATCGTCAGTAAAGGTAATGAAGTATCTTTCATTCTACCTTTCATAGGTTTAAAAGGACCACATACATCCGAATGTATCATACCTAATAAATCCTTTGCCCTTTCGGGTTTGCCACTAAAAGTGCCTTGGTCATTTTACCTTGTAAACAAAACTCACATACATGAGATGAATCACATTCACTTGTTTTTAAAAGACCATTCTTTTGTAGTGTTTGTATTCTTTTCTTGTTTATATGACCAAGACGGCAATGCCAAAGGTAACTGTCACTCAAATCCGATTTGATTTTCTTGGTACTAGTTTGGTACAATAAGCTATCATTCAATGTATTTTCACGAACCAATTCATAGATACCATTGATGGAATAACTTTAAAGTAAAATATGTCATTCAAAGTAACATGGATTTCATTTCCAATAAAAGATAATACATATCCAAAATGTTTTAATAGGGCTACGGAAATAATGTTCCTAGTAAACTAGGAGCTACAAAACAATGTTCAAAATTACTTCCAAACCATTTGGATGTTTCAACATGTAGTCACCACGGGCTTCAACTTGAACTTTAGCCCCATTGCCCATGTAGAGGCTAACATCCCCTTTGTTGAAGTTGCTACTTCTTTTGAACCCCTACACAACAAATTGCAAATGTGAGTTCCACATACGGTATCTAATACCCATGTGTTAGAGGATATAAGTTTAAATCAATAAGGATCATGTATAGTACCTGAGGTCTACCCGGCATCCTCTTTGCTTTCAACTCTGAAGATGGACAGGACAATTTCTTTCCCAATGTCCAATCTCCCCACACTTGAAGCATGGGTCATTAGAGCAACCTTTTGCCTCTTCTCCTATGCTTTGGGTGGCACCCTTGCCACCAGTTTCCCTTTTCCTATTAAGGGTCCCTTACCCTTTGCAACTCTTGCCTTCGGTGCGGGATGAGGCCTTTTCTTGTTCCCACCTTCATTAATGGTGAGACGAGTAAAACCCTTTTACCCAATGGCCGCCTCAGCCGTTTTGAGCATAGAGTGAAGCTCACCAATGCTTTTGTCCCAAGCATTCATGTAGTAGTTCAAACACGAACGTCTCGAACCTTTTGGTAAGACCATTGAGGATCAAATCCGTGGCTAGTTCCTTGAGATGGGGACAATTAGCCTTCAAGGTGGCCAGTAATGTGACTTTTCATCTTAAGTACTACATAAGATGAAACTGATTAGTTGTGTCCAACGACATGCATGGAGTGCGAAACCGTTTCGCAAAGCGCTCAACCTCGTTGCTATTGGAACGTTTCCTTCAGTTGGGTTTCATGTCATAAGTTCCGTGATGCTCATTACTACTTCTGGAGATCCGGAGTCAGTATGCTGCCAACATAAGGCAAGACATTGGACGAGTCCAAGGTACTTTATTCTAATCGTTTCCTTCTTGAGGAACGATTTTCTCAGTTTCGTCCATCGATACAATGTTAGATTTAGACGTTCCTTTTTGGAGGAATCGCTCGTAAAGATTGGGCGGACTGGATGATCATTATCCTCACCCTCCCCCGAATTATCTTATAATTGGTCGCCAGCCATCTACACAATTAAACAAAGTCATATTTAGTATGTTCGATATTGTTATTTAATAACAATACATAACCCCTGTTTAAGGTCATTTGTCAAACCCTTCACACACAATCTGCATCCCACAATCCCCCACGAGCACATCTTTAATATGTGCCCGGAAGCCCCGTGACCTGCTGATCCCCACAGACCCTTTTTACATTTATCATAAGACCCTCCCGGATGGTACTACCACCAGCATCTTGCCGATTGCAACCCTTGCACTCTGAGGTATCGGACGACTTGAAACATCTCTGTAAAGCGGCACGTTATCCCATCAACACCATTTGGAAACCATATCGTAGGTGATCCATTTGACATGGTTTGCAAACAAGACACCCTACTACACACACGGTGAGTTTCCCAAATAACGCGGTTAGGTGAACCATTTATCCAACAAATATGGCATTCTCACCTCAAGCACAAGTTCCCCAAAATGGTTTAGGTGACCTTTATCCCGCTAAGAGTCCGAGGACTCAAGTGTTGTGGTAAAGGATGATGTTGATTGTTGGACCAAAAGAACCAATGAGCCTGATCAGAGAAACCTCTAAGTCCCACAGGACATCACAACACTGAAGAAGACCTGATCAGCTGTTCTACAAAGTCTGAAGAATACAACTGCTGAAGTATTTCTGAAGTACTGAAGACAAAGACTGAGACAACAGCTGAAGATCTAAAGTCTGAAGACTTCAACAAGTACTGAAGACAAAGACTGAAGATCAACAGCTGAAAGACAAAGTCTGATGTTCAAGTACTGAAGACATCAGCTGATGCTAACAGCTGATGACAACAGCTGAAGAGGGCTTCTTCAGTTGTTGTGATGGTTTTTCTCATCAGTAGTTTTCTTTTCCTTTCAGTAGTTTGTTTACTTTTCTGTAGTTTTGTTTCCTTTTCAGTACTTGTAAACAACTGAAGAGGTTGTTCTTCAGTTGTTGTAGTATCAGTAGTTTTATGTTTTTCAGTAGTTGTAAATAAGATGTTTAACACTTAGGAACATTTGTAAGAAGATGTCAGTTGTTGACATCTTCAGTAGTTGTTAAACATCAGTAGTTATAAAACGGTTACATGTCACTTTCAAGTGACATCAGCCTACGTCATTCTTTCCTTTATAAGGAAGGATGACTCACCTGTAATCGTGCCATTGAGGCCGACAATCTTAATGCAATATTCCTTTTGTCAGATATTTCTCTCTCTATAACAAAATTCTTTTATCGCTTTATATCGAATGTTCTTGCTTGAATTTGTCTAATTCTGAGCTATTCCGCTGCTATATCTGTTCAATCGATTAAACCAAGAGGCTGAGATCCTAACAAATGGTATCAGAGCAGGTTAATCATTGATCGATCTAACAATTGATCATTGAAACTGTTCAATCGCTCTAAGTTTGATCGAATTAGCAAATTCGCAAGGATCTGTTATAGAGATTGAGAGTGTATCGCTTCTGGCCGTTTTATTTGAGGTTCTGTGTGGTTCTGAGCTAAATTTATTGTGATTTTACTTGAATCTGTCTGATTTTCCACAATGACTACTTCTTCGAATGATCCTTTCAATACTGGATCCTCTACCAAGCCTCCGATCTTGGTGAGGAATGAGTATAACATTTGGCAGAGAAGATTGCTCCATCACCTGTCTGTCAATAGCTCAGGTTGTTGGACATCTGTGGTACATGGACCACATAAGCCAATGGTGAATGATCCGGAAACAAACCAGTTGGTTCCAAAGAAGAAGGAGCAATACTCCGATGAGGACAAGAAGTTGTTTGAAATCGATGCAAAAGCCCATGGAATTTTGGCTATGGCTATTCCTAATGAGATTTACTCTGGGCTTCTGCATTGTGAGTCTGCTCATGACCTCTGGAAAGCCATCAAAGAACAATTTGGTGGTACTGATGAGGTTTTAGCAAACAACAGGGAATCCTCGCCCAACAATATGAGACTTTCTCTCATAGAAAGGTGAGACTCTGACTCAACAATTTGAGCGGTTTTCATGTTTAATCTCTGAATTGAAAATGGTTAAACATGAATATACCAGGAGTCAGATGAACCATAGATTCCTAAGATCACTGCCTGAGAGATGGAACACATATACCATTGTTCTACGCTCAAATGCTGATGTTGATCGCCTATCTCTCACCCAACTTCATGGGAAACTGCTTACATTCGAGAGAGAGATAGAGCAGAAAAGGAAATTGGTTTCATCTGGCAAGCTTACTGAGGATTTTGTCCAAGGGAACACTGCCCTGATTGGACATCAAGAGTCAGAATATGCGTCATCTGAAAGCCAGTATGATGAGCATATTGATTTCTCTACAAACCTTCTGAGCCTGCCTTTGTGAGTGTTGATAGTTATTCTGCTGGTAGTAATAGTGACAATCTATGTTTCATCATGGATGATCTCAAGGGGATTGCTGATGATGACTTAGAAGAGATGGATATTTTGAGCCAAATGGCCTTGATAAATATCAGATCTCAGAAGTTCTACAAAAGAACTGGAAGGAAATTCCCAGGACTCTCTGGCAAAACCAAAGTTGGTTTTGACAAGAGTAAGTTGAAGTGCCATAAATGCCACAGGCTTGGACACTTTGCAAGAGAATGTAGATCATCTGGATCTAACTCTCCTGCACCTTTTGTGACTTTCCCTGGCAATAGTCAACAAAACAGAGGGCAACAACCTGTCAATTCTGGTTATCATCATCAACCACAATCTCCTGCATATTTTGTTCCACAGGGGCCAATGCCATATCCATACCCCTGCTATTACATGCCACAACCAGGCCAGGTTCAAGCACCACTGCTCAGCAACCACATGCACTCCCTGAGCCTCAACCATCCCAATCTCATCAACCTAATCAACTTCAACACACAGCTTCTTCACACCAGGAGTTGTTGACTGGAGCAGCTTACCAGATGATGTGTCTGGTAATGAACAACTGTTCTCAGGTGCTGTCAACATGGTGGTGAGCATCCTTTTGGAAATCTAGCTCTCATGACTTTGGAATCCTCTGATGGATCATCCTCAAGTACCTCTTCAACACAGGTATCACAGGTATCCTCTGAGGCTAAGGCCAAATTATGTTCTGAAACTTGCATAGCAGCATTTGCCTCTATTAGAGAAGCAAATGTGGCTTTAATCAATAAAAATGTAGAGCTAGAACAAATAATTTCCAAAAATAAAGCTGAGTTTGAGTCTGTGCTGAAAGAGAAAACTGATGAGATTTATAAATTAAAATGCCAAATCTCTGATGATAAGGCTAGGAGGATGTACTCTTAGAGAAGTACAAAGACCTCAAAGATACTCTTGCTGTCACCCAAGTAGAGTGTGATCGATGGGTACAATCTTGCAAGGGCTTTGAAATGCTTCTTAGTAAGCAAACAGCTTCCAATGTGAAGTTTGGAATTGGTTATAATCACACTGCTCCTCCTACAGATTTTGCTTCAAGAGCAGGAGTAGAATCTGATGGAGAAAGTAATGACCAATCCACCTCATCATGTGATTCACTACTTGATAAAGCACCATCAGTAGTTGAAGTCAGTAGTAATCCCTCTGTGAACCTATCAGCTGATATTGATGGTTCAACTGCTGACACTCACATGATCAATGAGTTGATCAACCCAAGTGTTATCCCTAGAAGTACTGAGGGTACTGGAGAGCAGGGGATAACATCTGGAGTTCAAATCCCAATAACTGACAGCACTAAAGAGAAGAAAACTGTCAGTAGGAGGATTTGAAGCCTACTAAGGGAGTTGACAAGAAGGCAAAAAGTGCTTCTAAACTGCTGAAGAGCAAGTCTTCAGTAGTTTCATCTTCTTCAGTTGATGATCAACAGAAGATGAAGAAGAAACCATGTGAAATATGTGGTCTATTCAATCTCACAGATGATTGTTGGTACAAAAAGGGATCCAAACTCAAACAAAAGAGAAAATTAAAGAAAACTTGGCTAAAATGAAAACTGAGTTTGAGTCCAAGTTTGTACCAGCAGCATCAAATCCTGTTACTCCTATGTCCAAAAAAGAATCTAAAAGGGAAGGAGTGCAACAGGCAACAGCTGAGGTTGCTCAAAAGAAGATGGTGCAACACAAGAACTCATCATCAAACACCAATACCAATGTGTCTGAAGAGCTGAAAGCTCTTTCCCAGAATCAGACACAGCTGGTAATGATGGTTCAACATCTGTTGGGAAGAGTTAACCAACTTGATGGCCCTGTGTTGAAACCCCAGAAAAGGAGATCCAAGCCAAAGGATTCCTCTTCTACACCATCTCCTTCACCTCAAGCTATTGTGCCCAATAAACCTGTTAGTTTACCATCTATTGATGAGACCAGGCCCAAAACCAAAAAGGTTTGGGTCTCCAAAACTAACTGATTGTTTATTAATGCAGGTTTCTTCAACATGCCAAAGTAGCATCTGGTATGTAGACAGTGGGGGATCTGCATATGACTGGGAACAACTCACTTCTTAATGACTACTCTCCAGGAAGGAAGGGTTTTGTTTCCTTTGGCAATGATGCAAGAGGTTACATCATCGGGAAGGGCTTTGTTTCCAATGGGGAATAAGGTTTGATGATGTCAACCATGTGGAAAATCTCAAGTATAACCTCTTGAGTGTCAGTCAATTGTGTGACAAAGGCCATGTTGCCCTTTTCACAAGCCAGAACTGCAGGATTCTGTCATCCAAAGTTCTGAGTTTGATTGACAAGGTATTGGATGCTCACACTCTCCTGAAGGCCAACAGGACAGGAAGAGTGTATGCCTTAGATCTTTCCAAGAAAATAGATCTCAAAGGCCATCCTTGCCTATTTTCCAAGGCCTCTCCTCAAGAATCTAATCTATGGCATAGAAGGCTGGGACATGTTAACTTCAAGAACATGAATCAGCTGATACACCATAGTTTAGTAAGGGGAATGCCTATGAAGGAGTTCAAGTGTGAAAACAACTGCACTGCTTGTTTGAAAGGAAACAGCACAAGGTTTCATTCCCACCTATTGAAGAACCAAAGTCCACTGCCTGCTTACAACTTCTTCACATGGATCTCTTTGGTCCTGTGAGAGTGATGAGCATGGCAAAGAAGAAATACTGTCTGGTAATTGTGGATGATTACTCCAGATTTGTATGGACTTTCTTTCTACATTCAAAGGATGAAGCTGCACAGAAGATCATAAACTTTGTGTTGTATGCTGAGAAGCAGTATTCCCTCTCAGTCAAGTGTATTAGAAGTGACAATGGAACAGAATTCAGGAACAATACACTTGATGAGTTCTACCTTTCCAAGGGAATAAAGAGGCAGTTTAGTATTCCAAGAACTCCTGAACAGAATGGAGTTGTGGAGAGAAAGAACAGGACCCTCATTGAAGCTGCAAGGTCTATGTTGGCTGATTCTGGACTGCCATTGACCTTTTGGGCTGAAGCTGTCAACACAGCATGCTATGTGCAGAATAGAGTGCTAATAAATCAGAGGTTGATGAAGACTCCATATGAAGTTCTACATCATTTGGCCCCTCATTTCATTCTTTAGAGCATTTGGGTGTCCCTGTTTCATTCTCAACACAAAGGATCAGCTCCAGAAATTTGATCCTAAGGTGGATGCAGGGTACTTTGTTGGTTATTCATCAACTTGCAAGGCATACAGAGTCTTCAACTGCAGAACAAAGATGGTTGAAGAGACTCTACATGTCAAGTTCAATGAATCTCCAAAGGACAAGATTCCACAAAGCCCTGTGGAGCTCTTTGATTTGGACATACTGCAATATGTTCCTTATCAATCTCCTGCTGTTGCTCCTGTCAACAGTTCACCACCTGGTGTTACTACTGAAGATGATGATAGTAGTAATCACCTCTTCAGGTTTAGTGACCAACTGCCTGAGTCCTCTAAACCTGATGCTCCTGTAGCTCCAGCAGCACCATCCACAACAAATGCTGATGAGATTTCTGCATCCTCAACTTCATTTGAGTTGCCACCATCTTCATGGTTTCAAGAATCTGCATCAACATCTGCTGCTGCTGAAGGTCCTACAAACACTTGCACAGATTTGATTGTTTACCAAGAGCTGAAAAATCACCCAATGTCTCAAATCCTTGGTGATATCAATGCTGGTGTTTCAACCAGAAGCCAGTTGTCCAATTTCTGCTTCTATGCTCTCTTCATCAGTCAGCTAGAGCCAAAGAACTATCATGTAGCTTTGAGAGACAATGGATGGGTTGAAGCCATGCAGCTTGAGCTTCTTCAGTTCAAAAAACAGCAAGTGTGGGAGCTTGTTCCTCTACCCCCAGGTAAGTGTGCAATAGGCACTAAATGGGTGTTTAGGAATAAAACTGATGAAAATGGGCTAATTAAGAACAAGGCCAGACTGGTTGTGCAGGGGTTTGCACAAGAAGAAGGTATTGATTATGATGAAACCTTTGCCCCTGTAGCCAGACTGGAGGCAATTAGATTGTTTTTAGCCTATGCTGCACTCCACAATCTTAAAGTTTTTCAAATGGATGTCAAAAGTGCTTTTCTATATGGTAACATAAAAGAAGAAGTTTATGTGTGTCAACCACCAGGCTTTGAGGATAATAAGCACCCAGAATGGGTATATAAGCTTGATAAAGCTCTTTATGGGTTGAAACAAGCACCTAGAGCCTGGTATGAGACCTTATCAAACTTTCTTCTACAGAATAATTTCACTAGAGGCTCCATAGATAAAACTTTATTTATTAAGAAGGTGGATCAGCATAAGCTACTTGTTCAAATTTATGTTGATGATATTATATTTGCATCCTCTGATCCCCAATTGTGTGAGGATTTCCAAAACTTAATGCAACAGAAGTTTGAAATGAGTGCAATGGGAGAATTACAGTTCTTTCTAGGTTTGCAAATCAAACAAAAAGCTGATGGAATTTTCATTCATCAGTCTAAATACACAAAAGATCTTTTGAATAAGTTTGATTTACAAAACTGTAAACCCTGTTCTACTCCCATGTGCAACACCACACAATTGGATGTTGATCAGAAAGGTAAAGATGTTGATGAAACTCTTTACAGATGTATGATTGGTTCCTTGATGTATTTAACAGCTTCTAGACCAGATATTATGTTTGCTACATGTGTTTGTGCTAGATTTCAGGCTGCACCTAAGGAGTCTCATCTGATTGCAGTCAAGAGGATCTTTAGATATCTGCAAGGTACACAATCTCTAGGCTTATGGTATTCCACTGGACATTCTTGCAAATTAGTTGCTTTCTCTGATAGTGACTATGCAGGGTGTAAGTTGACCAGGAAATCAACTTCTGGTGGATGTCAATTCCTAGGCAACTGTTTGATTTCTTGGCAGAGTAAGAAACAAACATCTGTTGCTACATCCACTGCTGAAGCCGAGTACATTGCTGCTGCAAGTTGTACATCCCAAGTACTCTGGCTTCAGAATCAACTTTTGGATTATGGCATTACAGAGACTAAGACTCCATTATTAATGGATAGTGCTTCAGCTCTTTGCATTGTCAAAAATCCAGTCCAGCACTCTAGGACCAAACATATAGAAATTAGACATCATTTTATAAGAGATTGTTTTGAAAAGGGTCTAATTAATCCTATGTTTGTGCCTAGTGCTGATGAGCTTGCAGACATTTTTACTAAGCCTTTGGATAGTTCAACTTTTCACAACCTGGTGTTAAGGCTTGGCTGCTGCAGCTAGAATAAGTGACAACTACTGCATGTCACATATAAGTACTGATGAGTTATTTTACCCTCAGTAGTTTTTATAACTACTGAAGGCTAAATGCTTTAAGTACTGTACTTTATCTGTTCTAAACTACTGATGTAGTTACAACTACTGAAATCAGTAGAAACAGATAAGTACTGATGTCCTATGAAACAACTGAAAACAGCAAAAAGGCTGATGAGTACGTGTTGAGGACAGTATGAAACAGCTGAAAGGCTATGAATTGACGACAACTACTGATGAGTACTCTCTCTTCAGTAGTTCACAAACTGCTGTTTCTTCATAAACAACTGAAGCAATACCATGTCTTCAGTAGTTTCACAACTACTGATGACTAACACCAAGTCTTCAGTTGTTTACAACAACTGATGGCACAACCAGGGTCTTCAGTAGTTTCACAACTACTGATGACTAATACCAAGTCCTCAGTTGTTTCAACATCTGAAGTCCAACTTGTCTTCAGTAGTTTTTAAAACTACTGGCCTAAATCAGAGACTTCAGTTGTTTCAATTGATTCGTCTGATTGTAAACACCATGTCTTCAGTGTTTTATAACTGCTGACCACACCAATACCATCAGTCGTTTCAAACCTCTGAAAGTTAATACCACGTCATCAGTTGTTTCAAATACTGATGACTAACACCAAAACCTTCAGTCGTTTCATAACCCGTACCCTATATATATCTGATCCCTCTTTCAGAGTTTTTCATTCTTTCACGACCTAAAATTTCAAAAGCTCTGAAAATCTTTCACCTTCATTAATGGCGACCATGCAACTCAAGCCTCGACACAACTGTGTCGCGTACCTCACTAAATCGCCCTTCTGGACCAAATTCGATAATGCTATAGATCTTATGGTCCAATCACCACTGAAAACGGCCTTCCTCCTAAATCCAATCATTTATGCCGATTCGCTACATCAGTTTTGGACGAATGCAACTGTTAATGGAGAATCTATCCATTCGTCCATCAACTCTCATAAGGTGGTCATCTCTACTGCTACCATCCGCCAGATATTACTATTAGATGATGCTGCCTACCCTGTTGGATATCCTAAGCGCCAACTTGATCTTTCATTTGGACAACATGGATATCAAGGCGATCTTAGTGCTTCGACCATCCTGAAGAAACATTTTCCAGATGCTGAACGATTGATATTTCATATGGTAAATGTTTGCCTGGCCTCGAAGACTTCTTCTTGGGATCAACTGTCTTCCAGATGGCAACAGGTACTGTTCTCTATCCTTGAACAAGAACCACTAAACTTTTCTGAAATAATTTTCTTGAAATCAAGGATATGGCCACAAAACCACTTTCTAACCGTTGGATACTATATCCTCGGTTTATAATGGCCATAATAGAGAATCAGCTTTCTGCTGAGGGACTAGTTGGTCTGGGAGTCCCTGCTTTGGCTGTATTGCCGGAGGTATACTCCGACACAACACTGACCAAACTCTTAAACAGGCTGCCAAGCTGCGCAAACCCACGCAGCTGAACCCACAGCCTCCACTTCCACATCCAAAGTCCCCTCCAAACCCACAAAGAAGAAGCCTAAGAAGGCTACTCAGGGAGTTGAGTCCCCTGAGGATGCTCCTGCTGCACCAAAGCAGGTTATCTCTACTGGAAATAACCCCCCAGTAGAGACTATGACTCCACCAACCGAAGCCGCTCAGGTTTCCTCTCAAAAGGAACCTGATGCAACCACTCAAAGGGAAGCCACACTGCTGGGATCCTCCTCACTTGAGGGGATTACCATTGAAGAGCACCACTCGCCCGGGTGCACACTGCTTCCACACCCTCTCCTGATGCAACCGCCCCTCAAAGCCCTACAATATTGTTGCAAAAGTGCTGACGCAGTTGCATTCCTCACCCCCCACCCAGACACCAATCACTACTGGGATAACCTCAACACCTGAGGGGGAGGATCACAATGCTTCTGTCAACCCACAGCACAGGGGTTATCATGTTCCATCTCCTGGTGTAGACAGGAGGTGCGAACTTCTGGTGAGGCTGCCACTGCCTCTGACTCAGCAAATGACCAGGGTGCAGTTGGTAACATCTCTAAGACCTCACCAGCGGCAACAGCTGATGAAGGACATAGTCCTGAGGCTGGAAGTCCCCAGAACCAAGAACAAGGGGCACATGCTATATTGATCTACACTCAAGGCATGTTAATCCTGACTCTGTCAGGAGGTCAGGTGATTCAGTATCAACTGATGATGACCTGAGCTTCTTCTATGATGTAGTTGCTCAAAACACCATCCTAGAGGATGAGGTTAGCAGACTCAAAGAGCTGCTGGCCAGATGTCTCAGGATGAAAGTCCATCTGCCACCACAATACACCCACAGATGGCACCTTCTTCTGAAGGTCCCCTAAACACTGAGCCAATACATATTCCAAGCCACCAGCCTCTGCTTTTGGCACTGATTCTCAGGAACAGAACCATCCTGATCAATCAGTTGCTAACCCTCAAAAATCCCTACCTCTCATCACTCCCATGATCACAGATATAGTGATCAAAGCCATTGATGAGAGGCTTCCTACAATAATACAACCCCTGGTGGAGGAGTTGGTGACAAATCACTTTCTACTGCTCAAACCCTTGCACCCAATGCAACCAAAAAGGGGGAGAGTCAGTCAGTTAAAGGAAAAAGGAAGAGGACAGATGGGGAGAAGGAGAAAGAATCAGAAGGTAAATGAGAAGGAGTTGGCTGTTATAAGTGTGGAGGAGACTGAGTTTGATCATGAGAAGGAGAAGGAGAGTGAGAGAGAGCTGAAGTGAATGAAAGTCAAAAAGACTTTCATGTCACATATCAAAAGAGGAAAGGAGAGTCTGAGAAGGAGAAGGAGCTGAATGATATGGTGAAAGAAGCTGATGCCAACCATAACCGTTCAATGGATAAAATCATTGATCAGTTATATAGGCAGGGTTTTGACATCCAACAACTAGACTCCGAGATCAGAAGGTTGGAGACAGAGGAGATCAACTCAAGATGGGCTAGTTATGATGCCTTAGAAAGAGAAAGGCTGGAGATAATGATTAGATTTGTAGCCAAATACTTGGGAAGATCTCTGATAGAAATAAGGGCCTGGACCAGGGACAACATCTTGGCAATAACCACCAAGATTTGTTCGTCTGAAGCATACTCCAAGGGTTTAGTGATTGAGGCATTAAATGAAGCTGGGGTTGGGAACCGAAAAGAACTGACAAAATTTACTAAAGCCTCCCTTACAGCCAAAATGCTAAAACAGTCTGAAAAGCCTCTATCCTCAAAATCACTACCTCCACAACCCACTAAAACAACCCCTTTACCCTCTAAACCAACCATCCAACCACAAAACCAAATCCTTTACCCCCAAAACCCACTGCCAGTGATGTACCTAGACAAAAGAAAAGAAAGGTACTGAGGCTGATGAAGAAGAGAGAGGATGAAGACAGACTGCCACTCTCTGCAGTTATCACTTTGCCTAAGGCTAATCCAATGTCCATCACTCCTGCTTCTCAAATGCATGATGTGATGATAAAGATTGAAGAGGAACAGATGCAAAGACATGATGAGGAAATGCTGAAAAGCATTGACAAAGCATATGCCACATCCTCTTCAATGATTAGCATGAAGAAAGAAGTCTTAAGATTGTACACCCTTGCTAATACCTTTCAATACCAAGGGAAAAAGTAAGGATATGGCCTGATCCTAGGGTGGCACACAGGATTGTCAAGAAAGAAATTCCTTCAAAATACAGGGCCAAGTGAAGAGGGTTGTCGACGAAGACATCACTGTGGTTCTTGTAGTGTCCCCTTGGAAATTGTAGAAGAGTTCAAGAAAGCTTATGAAGCCAAACAACCACCCCAAAGATGTTGGAGAATAAAATCATAAAGAAGGGATTGGTTTACAAAAGACTTGAAAACTTCAAACAAGATGAGCTCAACCTGCTCTTAGAAGGGACTCATCCAGATGAGTTTGCTTACAGACAAATAACCACGGTTGAGCTCAAGAATGGAAAACAGGCCAAGTACATCTCTCAAGTGTATGGCCGAGAAGGATTGTTTGATGGTGTGCCCGAGGTGCTGACAATGGATGAGCAGATCATGTTTCTAAGGCTTACACCAGGGAATCCTATAGGCTGATACACGGGAAGTAGATCTCATGGTTGGGTAACAGCTCAGTGTCCAAGTCCCCAATACAGAGCTCCCAACCATATCATGCAAAACAGATCATCAGAGACTTCTTCCCAGGCCGGTGCTGAAAAAGGGTCACTTCTCATCTGATCAAGAGGATAAAAAGACCAATCTATCTGCCAAAATAAGTGGGACTCGTCAATAACTTAGAGGTTTTGGCTGCATTGGTTCAGGGGGAGTTTGTTGGACCAAAAGAACCAATGAGCCTGATCAGAGAAACCTCTAAGTCCCACAGGACATCACAACAGCTGAAGAAGACCTGATCAGCTGTTCTACAAAGTCTGAAGAATACAACTGCTGAAGTATTTCTGAAGTACTGAAGACAAAGACTGAGACAACAGCTGAAGATCTAAAGTCTGAAGACTTCAACAAGTACTGAAGACAAAGACTGAAGATCAACAGCTGAAAGACAAAGTCTGATGTTCAAGTACTGAAGACATCAGCTGATGCTAACAGCTGATGACAACAGCTGAAGAGGGCTTCTTCAGTTGTTGTGATGGTTTTTCTTCATCAGTAGTTTTCTTTTCCTTTCAGTAGTTTGTTTACTTTTCTGTAGTTTTTGTTCCTTTTCAGTACTTGTAAACAACTGAAGAGGTTGTTCTTCAGTTGTTGTAGTATCAGTAGTTTTGTTTTTCAGTAGTTGTAAATAAGATGTTTAACACTTAGGAACATTTGTAAGAAGATGTCAGTTGTTGACATCTTCAGTAGTTGTTAAACATCAGTAGTTATAAAACGGTTACATGTCACTTTCAAGTGACATCAGCCTACGTCATTCTTTCCTTTATAAGGAAGGATGACTCACCTGTAATCGTGCCATTGAGGCCGACAATCTTAATGCAATATTCCTTTTGTCAGATATTTCTCTCTCTATAACAAAATTCTTTTATCGCTTTATATCGAATGTTCTTGCTTGAATTTGTCTAATTCTGAGCTATTCCGCTGCTATATCTGTTCAATCGATTAAACCAAGAGGCTGAGATCCTAACAAATGGTATCAGAGCAGGTTATCTTGATCGATCTAACAATTGATCATGAAAATGTTCAATCGCTCTAAGTGGGACGAATTAGCAAATTCGCAAGGATTTGTTATTGAGATTGAGAGTCGTATCGCTTCTGGCCGTTTTATTGAGGTTCTGTGTTGTTATGAGCTCCATTATTGTGATTATTTGATCTGTCTTGTTTTCACTGACTACTTCTTAGAATGATCCTTGCATACTGGATCCTCTACAAGCCTCGATCTTGGTGAGGGGAATGAGTATCACATTTGGCAGAGAAGATGCTCCATCACCTGTCTGTCATAGCTCAGGTTGTTGGACATCTGTGGTACAGGGACCACATAAGCCAATGGTGAATGATCCGGAAACAAACCAGTGGTTCCAAAGAAGAAGGAGCAATATCCTGATGGGAAAGAAGATACTCTATGGTACAGTGATTAAAACCTTTTAATCTTAATGCAATATTCCTTTTGTCAGATATTTCTCTCTCTATAACAAAATTCTTTTATAGCTTTATATCGAATGTTCTTGCTTGAATTTGTCTAATCTGAGCTATTAGCTGCTATATCTGTTCAATCGATTAAACCAAGAGGCTGGATCCTAACATTGATCTTATTGTAATATTTAGAGATTTTTAATTCTAGTTTAGAAAACTCTATGTATCATATTTGCATGCTTTCAACATACAAGAAAAATACAAGATACTCTATGTACATTGATTAAACCCTTTTAATCTTTGAAATCATTAAACAAGATAATAACTTTTATTACCTTTTAATGATTAAGGAACATTCAGAATTGTTATGATCATGAAAGGATTGTTAAGCAAACATCATATATAAGCAATAACCACAATACCATAACCAAAACAACCACGAATTAAACAAATGTTAGTGCATACATAGCATCTAAAGTGGCCACACTTTGTTTGCCATCATAAGTGTGGACCATAGGACTTCCTAAGGGACAAAACACAACACAAAAGGCTTCCATGAACCTCCCACTTGAAACCGCATCCAATGCTCCATGTTTCTTGTGTCTTCCTTTTGTGCTTCTAATGCGTACATCTTCATATTACAAGATATTATATCCTAATACAAGATTTCTAGTAAAATGAAAAGTTCCTAATTTATTTATATATCCCAATATTAATAAATTACTCTTTAAACAAAGCACAAAAAATGATTATACAACCAAATTGAATGAATAAATACAACCACTACAATCATCCGAATAACACAAGGTCAAGGCTAGGTTATGCACCATAATGAACAATTATCATATCATCCAAAACAACAATGAATCCCCACTAAAATCCATGAAATTTCAGCCAACACAAACTGAAATTTCAGGTTTTATCTTGTCCAAACAAACAAACAATACAACATACATGTCTTTCAAAGTTTAATCACAAGCATGTGTGATATAACTTTGAAAGTTGGGGTTTCATAATACATGAATATAGCAGCCCCTAAAAGGGTTTAAAAGTCCCATAAAAACGAATTTTCCAAGGCAAAACAAGCTAGCTATCCACATAACTGGCTCTAGATGCCAATGTTGGGGGTTGTTAGAACATTATACATAGTTTAACCATTTAACATTGTGAAAACGCAGCGGAAACAAACTTTATAACATAGTTTATAAACTGAAAATTTCGATTTCAAATTGATATTATTAAGTTACAAACAAACCCAAGAACAAAAGACCTTTTATATGTGAATAAGAGTAGCTATGTAAACATAAAAGCATACATTATGGACAGCCATAAAGAGGCTGCCATAAACTACTTTTCAGCAGCAAAAAGACGGATATGGAGGATGATGTGGACCAAGAAAAACGACCAAGGCACCAAAGGAGGTACTCTCAAGCTTGCATACCCTAAGCTCTATAGCAAAAAACCTTTGTTGCTAGGATTTCACACAAAATCGCAAGAAGAGGCTGCTGAAAACCCTCTTTTTCAGCCTTGTGTTTCTTCTAAGATGGGAGAAAAAGACAAGTCTTGCATATATGAGAGAAAGAGGAAAATGGGAGAGTGTGTCTAGTTCAAGTGGATGTAATTTTCCAAGGCAACAAAAGACTTAAAATCGCCCTTGAGGGCAGTAGAAATTTTTTCTTTAAAATGGGTTTCCCCCCATTTTAAACTCCCACTAAATAGAGAACTAGTTACATGATTAGTTGTATAATTAACCTCTTAATTAAAAACGTAAACACACTATTATTATTTGATGTTATTTAAACAACTTAAATAACATTATAAATAATATCCATAAACAAATATCATATAGTTATTCTTTCTCACATACAATTTATTAGAAAACCCATTATCCAAATTGGTTTAATTATTTAATTGCATGATCATATCATCATTTAAATACATTGGTATTGCTAAGCTTGTATTAGATAGACCCGACTTGGATCATGACGTACGAACCACATCAATGTTTTATGTGTCTTCGGCATAAATAAGCCAACAATTGTTGCTACTTTGTGTGGTTGCTATTGCTGTTTTTGTTGTGTTGTTGTTGAAGATGTGATGTCGTGTTGTTCTTGTGCTATTGTTGTGATATTATTGTTGTTGTTGATGTTGTTGTTGTTGTGTTGTTGTTGTTGTCGATGTTGTTGTTGCTCATGCTGTTGTTGTTGTGGTTGCTCTTGTTGTAGTTTTTCTTGTCGTCGTCGTTGTTGTTGTTGGTGTGTTGTTGTTGTTGTTGATGTTAATGTTGTTGTTGTCGTTCTTGTTGTTGTTGTTGTTGTTGTTTTTGTTGCCGCTGCTATGTGTGTTGTTGTTGTTGTTGTTGGTGTTCTACTGTTGTTGTTGTTGTTATTGTTGTCGTTGTTGGTAGTAGTGTTGTTGTTGTGTTGTTGTTGTTGTTGGTGTGTTGTTTCTTGTTTTTGTTCTTGTAGTTGCTTTTGTTGTTGTTGCTGTTGTGTTGTTGTTGTTGTAATTATTGATGTTGTGTTGTTCATGTTGTTGTTGTTAATGCTGTTATTACTGTTGTTGTTGTGTTGTTGCTGCTGCTGTTGTTGCTAATGT
>CM046449.1:38666902-39056902 GCA_025506515.1 Flaveria trinervia | reverse complement strand
CTTGTTGTTGCTTTTGTTGTTGTTGTTGTTGTGTTGTTGTTTTTGTTGTGTTGTTGTTTTTGTTGTCATTGTTGCTGTCATTGTTGCTGTCATTGTTGTTGTTATTTTTATTGTTGCTAATGATGTTGTTGTTGTGTTGTTGTAGCTGTGGTTTGCAGCTGTTGCTACTATTGCTGCTTTTGTTATTGTTGTGTTGTGTTGTTGGTGTTGTTGCTGTTGTTATTGTTGTTGTTGTTGTTGTTATTGCTGTTGTTGTTGCTATTGTTGTTGTTGTTGTTGGTGTGTTTGTTGTTGTTGTTTATTGTTTTTGTTGTTGTTGTTATTGATGGTGTTGTTTGTTGTTGTGTGTTGTTGTGCTATTGTTGTTGATGTTGTTGTTGTTGTTGAGGTTATTGTTGTTGTTGTTGTTGTGGTTGTTGTTACTGTTGTTGCTGTTCTTGTTGATTTTTGTTGTTGTTGTTGTGTTGTTGTTATTCTTGTTGTTGTTGCTAGTGTTGGTGTTGTTGTTGTTGTTGATGTTGTTGTTCGTGTTCTTGTTGTTGTTGTTGTTTTTGTCGTCATCGTCGTTGTTGTTGTTGTTGTTCTTGTTGTTGCTTTGGTGTTGTTGTTGTTGTTGTTGCTGTCATTGTCGTTGTTGTTGATGTGGATGTTGTTGTTGTTGTTGTTGTTGTTGCGTTGCTGTTGTTGTAGCTGCTGTGCAGCTGTTGCTGTTGTTGTTGTTGTTTTTGTTGTTGTTCTTGCTGTTGTTATGTTTTTTCGTTGTTTTTTGTTGTTGTTTTTGTTGTTTTTTTTTGCTATTTTCGTTGTTGTTGCTGTTATGATGTTGTTGTTGTTGTTGTCATTGTTGTTGATGTTGTTGTTGTTGTTGTTGTTGTTGTTGTTGATGTTATTGGTGATGTTGTTGTTGTTGTTGATGTTGTTGTTGTTGGTGTTCCTGTTTTTATTGTTGTTGTTGTTTTTATTGTTGTTGTTGTGTTGTAGTTGTTGTTGTTGTTGCTCTTGTTGCTGTTGTGCGCTTGTTGTTGCTGTTGTTGTTGATTTTTGGTGTTTTGTTGTTGTTGTTGTTGATGTTTTGTCTTGTTCTTGTTGTTGTTTTTGTTGTTGTTATTGCTGTTGTTGTTGTTTTTGTTGTTGTTGTTCTTGCGGTCTCGTCCTTGTTGTTGTTGTTGTTCTTGTTGTTGCTTTTGTTGTTGTTGTTGTTGTGTTGTTGTTTTTGTTGTGTTGTTGTTTTTGTTGTCATTGTTGCTGTCATTGTTGCTGTCATTGTTGTTGTTGTTGTTTTTATGTTGCTAACTACACGTTTTTGTTGATATTGTTGTGTTGTGTTGTGTTTTTGTTGTGTTGTTTGTTTTTGTGTTGTGTTATTGATGGTGTTGTTGTTGTGTTGTTGTGTTGCTATTGTTGTTGATGTTGTTGTTGTTGTTGATGTTATTGTTGTTGTTGTTGTTGTGGTTGTTGTTACTGTTGTTGCTGTTCTTGTTGATTTTTGTTGTGTTGTTGTTGTTGTTGTTATTTTGTTGTTGTTGCTAGTGTTGGTGTTGTTGTTGTTGTTGATGTTGTTGTTCTTGTTCTTGTTGTGTTGTTGTTTTTGTCGTCATCGTCGTTGTTGTTGTTGTTGTTCTTGTTGTTGCTTTTGTTGTTGTTGTTGTGTTGTTGCTGTCATTGTCGTTGTTGTTGATGTTGATGTTGTTGTTGTTGTTGTTGTTGTTGCTGTTGCTGTTGTTGTAGCTGCTGTTGCAGCTGTTGCTGTTGTTGTTGTTGTTTTTGTTGTTGTTCTTGCTGTTGTTATTTTCGTTGTTGTTGTTGTTGTTTTTGTTGTTTTTTGCTATTTTCGTTGTTGTGCTGTTATTGATGTTTTGTTGTTGTTGTCATTGTTGTTGATGTTGTTGTTGTGTTGTTGTTGTTGTTGTTGATGTTATTGGTGTGATGTGTTGTGTTGTTGATGTTGTTGTTGTTGGTGTCCTGTTTTTATGTTGTTGTTGTTTTTATTGTTGTTGTTGTTGTGTGTGTTGTTGTTGTTGCTCTTGTTGCTGTTGTTGCTGTTGTTGCTGTTGTTGTTGATTTTTGTTGGTGTTGTGTGTTGTTGTTGATGTTGTGTTCTTGTTCTTGTTGTTGTTTTTGTTGTGTTATTGCTGTTGTGTTGTTTTGGTTGTGTTGTTTTGCGGTCTCGTCCTGTTGTTGTTGTGTCTTGTTGTTGCTTTTGTTGTTGTTGTTGTTGTGTTGTTGTTGTTGTGTTGTTGTTTTTGTGTCATTGTTGCTGTCATTGTTGCTGTCATTGTTGTTGTTGTTGTTTTTATTGTTGCTACCGTTTTTGTTGATATGTTGTTGCTGCTGCTATTGGTTGTTGTTGTTGTTTTGTTTGCTGTTGTTGCTATGTTATTGTTGTCGTCTTCTTCTGTTGTTTTTGTTATTGTTCCTATTGTTTTTGTTGTTGCTGTTATTGACGGAGTTGTTGTTGTTCTTGTTGTTGTTGCTGTTGTTGTGATGTTGATGTTGTTGTTGTTGTTGTTGTTGTTGTTGTTGTATTGTTGTTGTTGTTGTTGTGATTTTTGTGTTGTTGTGTATTGTTGTTGTTGCTGTTGTTGTTGTTGCTATTGTTGTTGTTGTTGTTGTTGTTGCTATTGATGTTATTGTTGATTTTTGTTGTTGTTGTTGTTGTTGTTAGTGTTGTTGTGTTGTGTTGTTGATGTTGTTCGTTGTGTTGTTGTTCTTGTTGTTGTTGTTGTTGTTCTTGTTGTGTTGTTGTTGTTGTTTCTGTCGTTGTAGTTGTGTTGTTCTTGTTGTTCTTGTTGTTGCTTTGGTTGTTGTTGTTGTGTGTTTGTTGTTGTTGTTGTTGATGTTGTTGATGTTGTTGCTGTCATTGTTGTTGTTGTGTTTTTGTTGTTGCTGATGTTGTTGTTGCTCTGTTATTGTAGCTGCTGTTGATGCTGTTGCTGCTGGTGCTGCTGCTGCTGCTGGTGTTGCTGCTGCGGCTGCTGGTGACGTTGTTGCTGCTGCTGGTCATGTTGGTGCCGTTGCGGCTGTTGCGTCCGTTGCCGCCGTTGCCGCCGTTGCCGTTGTTGTCGTTGTTGGTGTTGTTGTTGTTGTTGGTGTTTTTGTTCTTGTTGTTCTTGTTGTTGTTGTTGCTGCTGCTACTGCTGTTGTTGTTGCTGCTGTTGCTACTGCTGCTGCTGTTGCTACTGCTGCTGCTGTTGTTTCTGTTGTTGTTGTTGTTGCTGTTGTGTTGTGATAATGGGTGTGTTGTTGTTGTTGATGTGTTGTGTGTTGTTGTTGTTGTTGTTGTTGTTGCTCTTGTTGTTCTGTTGTTGTTGTTGTGGTCGTCATCGTTGTTGTTGTTCTTGTTCTTGTTGTTCCTTGTTGTTGTTGTTGTTGTTGTTCATTGTGTTGTTGTTATTTTTATTGTTGCTAATGATGTTGTTGTTGTTATTTTTATTGTTGCTAATGATGTTGTTGTTGTGTTGTAGCTGTGGTTTGCAGCTGTTGCTACTATGCTGCTTTTGTTATTGTTGTTGTTGTTGTTGTTGCTGTTGTTATTGTTGTTGTTGTTGTTGTTATTGCTGTTGTTGTTGCTATTTTGTTGTTGTTGTGTGTTTTGTTTTTGTTGTTGTGTATTGTTTGTTGTTGTGTTATTGATGGTGTTGTTGTTGTTGTTGTTGTTGCTGTTGTTGTTGATGTTGTTGTTGTTGTTGATGTTATTGTTGTTGTTGTTGTTGTGGTGTTGTTACTGTTGTTGCTGGTTGTTGATTTTTGTTGTTGTTGTTGTTGTTGTTGTTGTTATCTTGTTGTTGTTGCTAATGGGGTGTGTTGTTGTGTGATGTTGGTTCTTGTTGTTGTTGTGTTGTTGTTTCTGTCGTCATCGTCGTTGTTGTTGTTGTTCTTGTTGTTGCTTTTGTTGTTGTTGTTGTTGTTGTTGTAGCTGTCATTGTCGTTGTTGTTGATGTTGATGTTGATGTGTTGTTTTGTGTTGTTGCTGTTGCTGTTGTTGTTGGAGCTGCTATGGCATGTTGCTGTTGTTGTTGTTGTTGTTGTTGTGTTTTGTTGTTGCTGTTGCTCTTGTTGTTGCTATTGTTGCTATTGTTGTTGTTGTTTTTGATGATGATGTTGTTTTTGTTGTGTGTTGCCGTTGTTGTTGATGTTGTTGTTGTGTTGTTGTTTTTGTTGTTGTTGTTATTGTTGTTGTTGTTGTTGCTGTTGCTGTTGTTGTTGTTGTTGCTCTTGTTGTTGTTTTTGTCGTTGTTGTTGTTATTGTTGCTATTTTTGTAGTTGCTATTGTTGTTGCTATTGTTTTTGTTGTGTGTTGTTGTTGTTGTGGTTGTTGTTGATGTTTTTGTTGTTGATGTTGTTGTCGTTGTTGTTGTTGTTGTTGTTGCTGCTGCTGTTGCTGTTGTTGTTGTTGTTGTTGTCGTTGTTGGTGTTGTTGTTGTTGTTGCTGTTGCTGTTGTTGTTGTTGTTGTTGTTGTTGTTGTTGTTGCTGTTGTTTTTGTGTGTTGTTGTTGTTGCTGGTGCTGCTGCTGGTGATGCTGGTGCTGCTACTGCTGCTGGTGATGTTGCTGCTGCTGGTCTTGTTGTTTTTGCTGCAGCTGCTCATGTTGTTTTTGCTGCAGCTGCTCATGTTGTTGTTGTTGCTGTTGTTGCTGTTGTTGTTGTTGTAGCTTTTGTTGTTGTGTTGTGTTGTTGTTATAGTTTTTGTTGCTATTGTTGTTCCCGCTAGTGATGCTGTTACTCATGTTGTTGTTATTGTTGTTGTTGCTACTATTGTTTGAATGTGTCTATGTTGATGTTATGATATAATGATTGGCTATGTTCATGCTTGTTGATTTACGATTGTGTTTCTATGGCTGAGAAGGTAAGGCTTAAGCTTAGAACATGTTAGATGGTGATTGGGAACTGAGATCTGATGTTTAGGAGTCATATGTTTAAGTTTTATAACTTGCCTAAGTATGCAGTAAGCAATGCGGATGAGTAATGGAAAGTCAATGCGGACAAATAGTTAATGCGGATCAGCACTATCCACTATGTAAGTCAATACGGATGTGTATTGGAAGAAATGCGGAAGAACATTGACTAAGTATGGGAAATGCGGATGAGTAAAGTCAATGCGGATGAACAAATGCGGATGAACATGAGCAAATGCGGATGAAGGAAGATAAATGCGGATGAGAAAAGTCAATGCGGATGAACAATTGCGGATGAAGTAAGACAAATGCGGATGAACTATGGCGAATGTGGATGAACAAAAGAGAAATGCAAATGAACACTTAGAATATTTTTCTGACCTTCTGGGAAAAAAAGGATAAATGTAGGCTTTGACTAGGGATGTTCTCGGGGGCTATATAAGTTGACTTTTGGGGTCATAGATGTTATGTTGGGCATGTTATGATGTATGATTATGCTTATGCGTGATGGTATGTATGATGTATGTTATGTTGTATGGTGCCCTGTATGATGCTGTTGTATGTGTATGTTAATGTTCCTGTTATGTATGATTATTTTCCCTTGATTTTGAGTTGAATGTTAATTAATGAAATGAAAAGTATTATGTAACGTAAAGTGGAAGATAATGAAATGAGGAACGAAATGAAGAATGCATGCATTAATGAACGAATGAACGTAAGAAAGTCTTGCAAGCAAATGTATGGAGGTTCATACTCAATGAGGAGTGTTAGCTCAACCGTGTGCGGGTTAGCTACCCATGAGGATGCACTCTAGGGCTTGATCCATGTGATCAAGCATATGTATGGAGGTTCACACCTAATGAGGGGTTGTTAGCTCAACTGAGTGCGGGTTAAATACCCCATGAGGATGCACATACGGGTTCAATCTTTGTGATTGACCAGATGTATGGGGTCCTTGTCACTTAACCTAGATGAATTGCTTGGTGCTCTACAGGGGGGTTAAGCACATGGCAGGACCTAGATGAAAACGAAAGATAATAAAAGTACGAAATAAACGATGATTAAGATAATAATATTATCTATGTGTACGTACGATGTGTGATCATATTATAAAACCTGTTATGACTGAATGAAAGTAAAGAATGGTTTCAAACGAAAGATAACGTATATTTTATTATAAAACTAGAACTCACTTAGTAACACTGACTTTTTATGCAATTTCCAGTTAGCAGGTGAGCATTGCCGAGGATGGAGCAGGGCAACTACTTGGCATTTTGGATGGCATTCTTTTGTATCGTTTTTGCATTGTAATGCGAACAAGTGAAAATGTGTAATGGATGTTTGTATTAAATTGAAAAAGCATTCTTAATGAAAAGAAAAGTTGTTTTGATGTTCCGTTGTGATGTTTTATGATAATATATATGAAATTATATGTTTTATGAGCAAGGATTGGCCAGCTGTAAGCGTCCAGGGAACGGGGCCTTACATGTTGGTATCAGAGCCAAAGTTTAAGTGAAACGGGTAAATTTTCAAAATAAACCTAAACTTAAACTGAAAATGGGACGGAAAGGGAATGGATGATAGTCTGAGTAGCTACGTGCCATCAGGTCTTTTCTTAATGATTAACCTGTATTATGTGCGTATGTTATGTGGTTATATGTTGCTGGTAGATTTAGATATTGATGTAGTCAGGACAGGTAATGCTTGGGGAATGAAGAGTAAAGTAAGTGGCTAATCACAATTGGCCACTGTAATTAGGACTTACTATACTTGACATAACTAAGCTGTTCCCTTGAATGACCGTGTTGGTGTTTCAATCTTTTAGCGTGTGTGTGAGGATGGCTGGTGGTAGATCATCTAAAGCTTCACGAGGTGGGGTCGTTGTGCTGAACAACGGGTTTCGAGAGGAAGACCCTGAGTTGAAAGGGTGGTTAATGAAGAACCAGAGACCCCTCATCTAGAGGGTGGTGATAAGAGTGCTAATCTGAGAGCCTCAGTGAAGGAGGCGGTTGTCACACCCCGAGACTAGGTAGGGTGGGACGTCACAGACTAGCAACAACATATGGCAGTAGAAACAAACCATTACAAGAGCTCAAAGGAGAGAATATCACATGGCATTAAAAGTTTTCAAAATATACCAGGGCTACAAATAGATCCAGCCCCCAAATGAGTTATACAACCAACGTAGAAACAAATTGTATTTGCACAACAGAAATGTAAAATTGTTCAAATTGTTCATTAAGTAAAATAAACCAATGCCATGGTCACGGGGATAAGGCTAGGTCTTCACAACAGCTAGGATCTCTTCATAGATTACCTAAAACATGCTCAAAAAGAAATTTGTGTCAACTAAAAAGTTGGTGAATTCAAGTGCTTAAACTTTAAAAAAAACGGACTTAACAAATCCTCATTTGATAGAAAGGAATGAATCATAGTTTCAACATCGTGGGAGAATCATAATCAACCCTCACTCAGTCCCAGTTGGCCTCTTCTAACTTGTGTTTAACCGGCTATTCCTGAAAGAAGAACAGAGCCACAAACCAGTGTACCATACCTGCCCAGATGGTTCACAATATTTTCTTAACAAAACCTGTCACATGCCACAAACTACCCCTCAGGATCTCTGTGGGGTACCCTTCCTAGAACGGAAGCCACTGTGTGTGGGGGATTCCCCAAATAGATCTATCCACACAAAACCTGTCACATGCCACAAACTACCCCTCAGCATCAGCAGGTAACCATAAATCCCACATACAATCACCAAGTAAAGCACAAGTATACTTCATAAATAATAGAGCATGTCTCACCCCATAGCCGTAGTAAAAATGGGATCAGTAGAACTCACCTTAGGTGTTAAGCCTAAAATAACTCTTCGTGTGTCGGGCATGTCTCAAGTCTAGCACCCTAACATGAATATATTAAGTGATAAGCTATTGCTCTAAACTTATTTTAGGTGCACAAGTGTGTCAAAAATTTAGTTGTCGGATAAGACTTGATTCCGTGAAGGATTGTATGAAATTTCCCATATAATTTAGGATTTTACACCATTAAGTTAAGGATATAGGGTCAATATGTTGTTAATGTGATTATTAGTCTCATATGAGTCGGTTATAAAGTTTGGTAAAATTTTACAGTTTAGTCCCTCGAGTTTCAAAATTGACAGTTTCTACCCTGAAGTTTGGTTTCTTACTCTTTGTGACTATTAAGGCCAAAAATGAGGTTCTTAGAGTAAAATTGACTTATTATTGAGTAAGCATTCCAATTTTCACAATATGGATGTAGGATTCTGTGTGCCCAAGACACTTAGAATATTGATGTGGTTAGTACGTCATGATCCAAGTCGGGTTATACCCAATAACAAGCTTAGCAAACACCAATTAATATTTAATTGATGATATGATCATGCAATTAAATATTTACACCATTTAGAAAATAGGTTTTCTAAAAGAGTTGCATATGAGATGGAACAATTTATTAGGATATTTTGTTCAATGAGTTATTTGTAATTTTATTTAAATTAGTTAAATAATATTGCAAAACTTATAATGGAGTGACTAGATTATACAATCAAATGGTTACTTGTATATGTGTCTAGTTAAAAGGACTAGTTAACTTGTATTATGTGTTATAATTTTAAGAGGGAATCTCTTAAAATTTAAAACACATGGCTGCCCCCTTGTTGCATTCTCATTGGACCTTTGTGTTTTGAGACTTGCAACTCTTAACTAGCAATTCACTCCACCTCTAACATCACATCCATTCATGCAAACAAAAATCAAAAGACTCTCTCCTCTCTCTCTTCTCTCTCGGATTTGAGACTGCAGAATTTGGAGTTTTTGGTTTGATTTTGGTGAACTATTCCTAGCAAAAGTGGTGTGTGCTTCACAAGGCTTGGGGTATAAGCACTTGAGGACTCCTCCTTGAAGTCTTGGCCAAAAGAACAAGCATCAAACACCTCATTTTGGTCGACATTTGCTGCTGGAACAAGGTAGTTGTCACAGCTTGTTCAAGCTGTGATTTTATGTACGTTTATGTATTGTCATAGCTTGTTTCATTCACATACATGATCCTTTTGTTTGGGTTTGCTTTTCTACATTAAATGGACACTAAGAACATGAAATATTCAGCTTATAAATGGGTTTTAAAGCTATATATATGTCCGCTGCGTTTTTTCTGAAGTCTAAATGGTTAAACATGGATTTTGTGTTCTTGCAAACCCCATCAATGGCATCTAGAGCCGGTTATGTGGATGACTTGCTTGTGTTGTTCTTTAAAATGGTTTTAAAGGATTTTTGTAGACATATTTTAGGCTGTTTTGGGCTGTTATTGTTTGGTTGAATGATTCCCCAACTTTCAAGGTCATATCACACATGCTAGTGATTAGATCTTGAAAGATACATATCTTGATGTGTTGATTGTTTGGACAATATTTAAAACCAAAAATTTCAGTTTATGTTGGCTGAAATTTGGTGGTTTTAAAAGGGTTTCATTAGATGTTTTGATGTTATGATCATTGGATGATAAAGTGCATAACCTAGCCATTGACCTTGTGATGTTTGGATGCTTGTGTTTGTTTATTCATTCAATTTGGTTGTAATATTTGTGTTTATTCATTTGGGTTGTAATTATTCATTCATTTGGTTATGTAATAATAGATTAGGTTCATTTCCTTTACTAGTAAAATGTATAGGATACAATTTTGTAAAAGGAAGATGTACAAGATCAAGACCCAAAGATGGACACAAAGACACAAGAAACATGGAGCATTTGGATGCGGTTTCTAGTGGGAGGTTCTTGGACCTTTATGATATGTTGACCCTTAGAAAGACCATAGACAACACTTGTGATGGCAAACAAGTGTTGTCAACATAAGGGCTATGGTTATGCACATCTGATTGTTAATGTTTATGCTTGGTTGATTGTTTGTTGTTTTGATTGTTTGGTTGATATTTGGATATTCTAAGCAAACTAACTAACAATCTTAACAAGCTGAAAATTATGGTTCTTAAAGTTAATAAAAGTTATTAAAATGGTTTAATGATTTTAAAGATTAAAATTGGTTTTAATCTAAGAACCATAGGGTACCTTGTATTTGAAAGCATACAAATACAAGTACATAGAGTTTTCTAAACTAGAATTAAGAAATCTCTAAAATTTTAAAAACGAGATCAACACCGTCCTTTTACACAACACTTGAGTCACTTGGGAACTCTTAGTGGGATAAAGGTCACCTAACCATTTTGAGGGAACTTGTGATTTGAGGTGAGAATGCCTTACTTATGGGATAAAGGTCACCTAACCATTTGTTTTGGCAAACTCACACGTGGGGTAAGTAGGATGTCTTGATTTGCAAACCATGTTAAATGGATCACCTACAATGTGGTTTCCAAATGGTGTTGATGGGATTTACATGCCGACTTTACATATGATGTTCAAGAGTCGATCCCATACCTCTAGAAGTTGCAAATGGTTGCAACCGTCAATCGTTGACCACCTTATTAATTTAAATCGTGGGATAAAGGTCACCTAACCACAATTTAAATGTAATGTTGGGTTCTAGATTTTAATATATAATTGACCTTAATAGGCATTAATTATTAAAATTGATAATATCGAAAATACTAAATAAAACTTTGTTAAATTTTGTAGATGGCCTCTAATAATGATAATTCCGATAACTCATCCGCGTCCAACCAATCTTTACGAGCGATCCTCCAAAAGGAACGTCTAAATCACAACAACTTCATCGATTGGTATCGAAACTTGAGAATCGTTCTCAAGCAAGAGAGAAGATCGTACGTTTTAGACGACCCTATCCCTGATCAACCTAGCGAGGATGATGAGGAGGCCTTCAATGATTGGCTAAAGTACACTGAGGACTCCGTCCAAGTGTCTTGTCTCATGCTAGCGAGCATGACTCCGGATCTCCAAAAGGAGTATGAACACCACGGGGCTTATGACATGATAACCCAGCTGAAGGAAACGTTCCAACAGCAAGCGAGGGTTGAGCGTTTCGAAACGGTTCGAGCACTCCATGCATGTCGTATGGACGACAACCAATCTGTTTCATCTTATGTACTTAAGATGAAAAGTCATATTGACCGCCTCGAGAGGCTTAATTGTCCCGTCTCGAAGGAATTGGCCACGGATTTGATCCTCAATGGCCTTACCAAAAGTTCGAGACATTCGTGTTGAACTACAACATGAATGCTTGGGATAAAAGCATTGGTGAGCTTCACTCAATGCTCAAAACGGCCGAGGCGGCCATGGGTAAAAGGGTTTTACCCGTTCTCACCATTAATGAAGGTGGAACAACAAAAGGCCTCGTCCCGCACCCAAGGCAAAGGTTGCCAAGGGTAAGGGACCCGCTTGGGGAAAAGGGAAAGGGGTGGCAAGGGTGCCACCCAAACCACAAGAGAAGAAGCAAAAGGTTGCTACAAATGACCCATGCTTCAAGTGTGGGGAGATTGGACATTGGGCAAGGAATTGTCCTGTCCATCTCCAAGAGTTGAAAGCCAAGAGGGATGCCCGGCAGACCTCAGGTACAATATACATGATTCATATTGATCTTAATGTTGCATCTTCTAACACATGGGTATTGGATACCGGATGTGGAACTCACATTTGCAATTTGTTGCAGGGGTTCACAAGAAGTAGGGACTTCAAACAAGGGGATGTTAGCCTCTTCATGGGAAATGGAACTAAAGTCTTAGTTGAAGCTCGTGGAGACTACATCCTACGACTTCCAAGTGGTTTGGAAGTTATTTTGAAGAATGTTTTGTATGCTTCTAGTTTGACTAGGAACATTATTTCCGTATCCCAATTAAGACATTATGATTATGTATTATCTTTTATTGAAAATGATATTCATGTTTATTTAAATGGTATGTTCTATTTTAAAGCTATTCCAATTAATGGTATTTATGAATTGGTTCGTGAAAATACTTTAAATAGTTCATTGTACCAAACTAACACCAAAAAACTCAAGTTGGACTTAAGTGATACCTATCTTTGGCATTGTCGTCTTGGTCATATAAACAAGAAACGTTTACAAACACTTCAAAAGAATGGTCTTTTAAAAACAAATGAATGTGATTCATTTGATGTTTGTGAGTCTTGTTTACAAGGTAAGATGACTAAGGCACCCTTTAGTGGAACTACCGAAAGGGCAAAAGATTATTAGGAATCATACATTCGGATGTATGTGGTCCTTTTAAGCCAATGACTAGGAATGGTGAAAGATACTTCATTACCTTTACCGACGATTATAGTCGCTATGGGTATGTGTACTTGTCAAGGCACAAAGACGAAGCTTTTGAAATGTTCAAAATCTTCAAAAATGAAGTAGAAAATCAACTCAACAAGTCAATTAAAATTCTTCGTACCGATAGAGGAGGTGAATACCTAAGTGATGCCTTTCAAAATCATCTTAGGAGTTATGGGATTGTCTCACATCTCACTCCACCTGGAACACCACAACATAATGGTGTGTCTGAGAGGAGGAATCGAACCTTATTGGATATGGTCCGATCTATGATGGCTAGAAGCACATTACCTCTATCATTTTGGGGTTTCGCTCTGCTCTCCGCGGCCCGTATTCTAAATATGGCCCCAACCAAAAAGGTGGAAAGGACACCTTTTGAGATATGGCATGGAAGGGTTCCATCCCTATCATACTTAAGGGTTTGGGGTTGTGAGGCTTATGTTAAAACTCCCACCCAAACAAATTGGAAGTCCGATCCACCAAGTGTATCTTTATTGGATATCCTAGAGATTCTATGGGATATTATTTCTATGATCCACTGGAACAAAAAGTGTTTGTTGCCAGAAAGGGTGAGTTCTTAGAAGCAAAGTTCCTTATGGAAGGAGCTGGCAGTAGAACAGTGGATCTTGAAGAGGATCAAGAACCACAACCCGATATACGTTTGGTTGAAAGTAGCACTCAACATGAGGATGTTGAGGATGATCAAGGGGTTGATCAAGACACACAAGACGTTCGCAGAAGTGCTAGAATTAGTAATCCGCCTGAAAGATACGGATTTTTCATGGATGGATGCTATGTGATAGATTCTGATGAACCAACCACATACCATGATGCAGTGTCCAATACGGATTGTGACAAATGGCTTGAAGCCATGAACGTTGAGATACAATCCATGTATGACAATCAAGTATGGGACTTGGTTGTACCACCTCTTAACTCCAAAATAGTTGGAAGTCAGTGGGTTTTCAAGAGGAAAACCGACATGCATGGAAACTTGGATACTTATAAAGCTAGACTTGTAGCAAAGGTTTCACTCAAACTCAAGGGGTTGATTATGATGAAACCTTCTCACCTGTTGCGATGCTAAAGTCTATAAGGATATTGTTTGCCATAGCTGCTCATTATGATTATGAGATTTGGCAAATGGATGTCAAAACCGCTTTCCTAAATGGATATCTTGAGGAAGATGTCTATGTGGCTCAGCCTGAAGGTTTTGTTGATCCAAGCATCCTAATAAAGTATGCAAGTTAAAGAAATCAATCTATGGATTGAAACAAGCATCGAGAAGCTGGAATCATCGTTTTGATGAGGAGGTCAAGAATTCGGCTTCATCAAAAACGCTGATGAAGCTTGTGTGTATAAGAAGGCTAGTGGGAGCATAATACCTTCCTAGTATTGTATGTTGATGACATACTACTATTTGGAAATGACATTCCAACCTTGGAAAGTGTAAAAACCTGGCTTGGAAGTTGTTTTTCCATTAAGGATCTTGGTGAAGCCGCCTATATTCTGGGAATAAAGATCTATAGGGATAGATCAAGGCGGTTGATTGTTTGAATCAAAGTGCATACATTGATAAAATCTTGAAAAGGTTCAAGATGGAAAACTCTAAGAAGGTACCGTACCTATTCAAAGAGGAACGATGTTGAATACACTCAATGTCCAAGCTCAAAGGAAGAGCAAGATAAAATGAAGGCCATCCCATACGCATCTGCTATGGATCCATCATGTATGCAATGATATGCACTCGACCGGACGTGTCATGCGACTTAAGTATGACAAGCCGTTACCAACAAAATCCTGGAAACAGTCATTGGATGGCTGTTAAGAACATACTTAAGTACCTAAGGAGGACAAGAGATATGTTCCTAATCTATGGATCTGGTGACGAGGAACTCGTTGTAAAAGGTTACACGGATGCGAGTTTCCAAACCGATCGTGATGATTCACGGTCTCAATCGGGATACATTTTCATTCTGAATGGAGGAGCTGTCTCTTGGAAGAGCTCCAAACAGGATGTGGTGGCTCTATCATCTACAGAATCAGAATATGTCGCCGCCTCATTGGCAGCTCAAGAAGCTGCATGGTAAGAAATTCATTACCGATCTGGGGGTGTCCCTTCCATTCAGGAACCCCTAGAGATCTTTTGTGACAACGAGGGTGCGATTGCTCAAATCAAGGAACCTCGTGCTCATCAAAAGACTAGGCACATTGAGCGGAGATTCAACTACATACGAGATGAAGTTGAAAAGGGAAAGATATGTATTCGCAAAGTTCACACAGATCAAAATGTTGCGGATCCTCTCACGAAGCTCCTTGAAAAGGCAAAACATGAAGGTCATACTTGTGCCATGGGACTTCGATATTCTAGTGATTGATTTGATCTGTAAATTTTGTATTTGGATATATGGAACTTTCTATTATTTGAATAAAACTTTTGGTTATAATGTTTCAAATAATATTCCAATTTAGCATGTTTAATCCATGAGTAAAATGTTTACTCTAAATGTCCGTAGCCGTTCACACTTGTGGGAACAAGTTTGAAGAAGATTATTATGAACTTGGATTGGTTGATATTCATAAGGATGAATATAGAGCAATGGGTTGCTACCAGGTTCATAGATATTTGTGGGATACAAAATTGGACTAACCCGCATCTCAAATTTTACTACATGGAATCTTATTGATTGATCATAAGTAATTTTGAGTAAAGGCGAATATCATTTGGTATCCTCCGACCTGAGATACATATTGGGTTTTGATATTCACCAAGTATTACACCTTGAGCCTATTCTTCACTGTCCTGAAATAGTGGACAGTACATAAGGATATGTTCAGGTATAACACAAGGTGTTTGTGAGATACGTATGTAGTCAAGATGGAATTTGTTCCTCTTATTCGTTGAGAGTTAGATGTCTAAGGCCTGATTAAGTTAAATCAACAAGGAATGATCATTCTGTGACCTTGGATTTAACATGACATCTGTAACAAAAGGATAAATGATTAATTCACCTAAATCATTTCAAGTAGGGCACTTGAAAGGGACGATGTTATTGAATGGCTATAAGTCATGCGTATTAAGGGTAGTAAACCGTTGTTAGGCGGTATTTACTGCTTGCATCAATCTTCTATGAATCTTGGGCAAGTGGGAGATTGTAGGATTCTGTGTGCCCAAGACACTTAGAATATTGATGTGGTTAGTACGTCATGATCCAAGTCGGGTTATACCCAATAACAAGCTTAGCAAACACCAATTAATATTTATTGATGATATGATCATGCAATTAAATATTTACACCAATTTAGAAAATAGGTTTTCTAAAAGAGTTGCATATGAGATGGAACATTTATTAGGATATTTTGTTCAATGAGTTTTTGTAATTTTATTTAAATTAGTTAATAATATTTCAAAACTTATAATGGAGTGACTAGATTATACAATCAAATGGTTACTTGTATATGTGTCTAGTTAAAAGGACTAGTTAACTTGTATTATGTGTTATAATTTTAAGAGGGAATCTCTTAAAATTTAAAACACATGGCTGCCCCCTTGTTGCATTCTCATTGGACCTTTGTTTTTGAGACTTGCAACTCTTAACTAGCAATTCACTCACCTCTAACATCACATCCATTCATGCAAACAAAATCAAAAGACTCTCTCCTCTCTCTCTTCTCTCTCGGATTTGAGACTGCAGAATTTGGAGTTTTTGGTTTGATTTTGGTGAACTATTCCTAGCAAAAGTGGTGTGTGCTTCACAAGGCTTGGGGTATAAGCACTTGAGGACTCCTCCTTGAAGTCTTGGCCAAAAGAACAAGCATCAAACACCTCATTTTGGTCGACATTTGCTGCTGGAACAAGGTAGTTGTCACAGCTTGTTCAAGCTGTGATTTTATGTACGTTTATGTATTGTCATAGCTTGTTTCATTCACATACATGATCCTTTTGTTTGGGTTTGCTTTTCTACATTAAATGGACACTAAGAACATGAAATATTCAGCTTATAAATGGGTTTTAAAGCTATATATATGTCCGCTGCGTGTTTTCTGAAAGTCTAAATGGTTAAACATGGATTTTGTGTTCTTGCAAACCCTATCAATGGATCCGGTTTAAAACCTATGCGTTTAACGTTCCCGGTTGAGGTAAAACCGGAGAGTTTTAACGCTTAATTAAGGATTTCCATAAATTTGAGACTTGGACCGGTAGGTATCATCTTAAGACATTTTTATAAGTTTCAAGTCTTTTAGTTGTGAACTTTTGCCTCTAATTGTTGAAAGCCTCGTTTTTACTTTTAACCCGTTAAAACGTGTTTTTAACCGAATTTGACCATTTAAAAGCTTATTTTGACCAATATTTCAAATCCTTTAGGTATTTTAACACTTAACTTACTGAAATGACATGGTTTTACAAATCTTAACCCCTTTTTCTTGGATTTTTCTCAAAAACATCACCCGGTTAATACCCGTTTCTAGTTAAAACGCCAATTAATTTATCCTTTTGATCATTTAAATTACCCATTGACTCTAGAACACTTTATTAACCATTATTAAGCCTGGAACACATTTTAAGATTTTTAAAACCCATGTTTTATTATTTTTAAAGTTGTTTTACCATGTTTCGGGTCCCGAAAATGACTAAAGTGGGTCTAATCTTAACATGTCTTTAATTTCTAGAGATAACCATTTATTATATACTTAATATTCATCAAAAATTTCGGAAATCATGCTCCAACCATGGCTAGGTCATCTAATACAAAAATGAACTATCAACTAAGTCATTAAGCCATAACTGACCATAACACATGTGTAAGTCTATATAACATACATTTAAACATTACCAAAACCTTATTTAACTTTAATATCAGATTATTAAGGTGTTACAAAGTCATTCATGTGCAGGTTATGAACCTTGGTTGAGAGGGTTTTCAAACATGTGCTTAAATAGTGTTATTTCATGTAGAAAGAATGTTTTCAACGTGTCGCCCGTGCAAAAACCACATGTTCGAGTTATATAACCATTTCTAAATTTCAAAATAAGTTATTAGGAGTCCATTAAACCATTAGCAAGCAGATTAAAAGTTTTTTTTCAAGGGTTACAAGATTTACAAGTTAGATGGTGCAAAACACCAAAAAGAGGGTTTTCATGATGGAAATCGGTTTCCACCTCAAGAATGATCAATATAACGTGTGAGATACCTTTTGTGAAGTTGAAAGCTCCTCACGAACAAGATGATGGTGTCGGGTTTCTACTACACCAAAGAGAGGACATGTTTTTAAGAGAAAGGTGTAGATAACACAAGTTGTGACTAGTTTCTGTTGTGAGGTGGCTTACTCTTAGTGTGGCTCATGATTTAGGGTTGTTTGAAGGACTCAAAGATCTGAAAGCTCTTGGACATGGTTGGAGGAGCTGAATCCACCAAGGTTTAGCTTCCAAAGCTCACGAATATGGCCACCTTCTTACGGTTTTAGGTTGGCCGAGAATGCGTACGCCTTGTTCCTTGATGAATAAGGCTGGAACTCTAGAGAAAATAAGCTTTGTGTGTGTTTTTGGAGTGTGTTCAGCTGGTGAAATTTCGAGTGGAAGAGAGAGAGATGTAGAGTTGAAAGGAATCTTGCATGGAAGGTGTATGGTGAGAGTGTTGGTGGTGTAGAGGAGAGATGGGTGGAGGGAGGGGGCGGCCGAGTTTGGCACTATGTGGGTGTTAAAATCTTTTAAATTTTAAATCTAAAATAATTATTATGTGGTATTATTTGTAGTGTAGTATAGAATATAATTTGGTATATGTTGTTAGTTGTGGTGCCTTGTGCATGTCCATGCATGCATGAAGCGAGAATTTAGAAGTGTGTATGTATGCACACATTTTAATTGTTTCACTTGAGATTTAGCTTTGCAAGGGTGGCGAGTTAACATTCCCGGGACACCATGTTTTAAAAAGGTAAAACTTAAATTAACTAAAAGTCACTAAAATCACATAAAATCATAAAATGGAACAAATAGCAAAAGATGATTCCAAATTCACTAATAGAGTTAGATTGTTTCTATTAATAGTACTTATAAGACGGGTAATGATGCAAGTAGATTAGGGTTAGAATAATGACCTTGTGGTCAGTTGTTACATTCTCCCACCGATTAGAATGTGAACGTGTGGGTTTGAAGAGGTGTGGATAATTCATTCTCGTCTCATCTTCATGCTCCCAAGTGAACTCAGGTCCTCGCTTTGAGTTCCATCTAACCTTGACCTTGGGTATGCGGCTCCGCCTGAGTTGCTTGACCAAGCGGTCCGTCATCTCTATGGGCTCCTCCACGAAGTTCAACTTGTTATTGATTCTTGCTTCTTTCAACGGTAGCTCTAGGGTTTTGTCTACCATGCACTTCTTCAAGTTCGACACATGGAAGGTGTCGTGTATGTAGTTCAACCTCCGAGGTAGTTTCAATTTTTAAGCCACGAAGCCAATTCTTGCCAGTATTTCTAATGGTCCAATGTATCTTGCGCTTAACTTTCGTCTCTTTCCGAACCTCACGGTTCCCTTCCATGGTTCTACCTTTAGCATTACTCTATCACCCACTAGAAACTCTAAAGGTTTTCGTCTCCCATCTGCGTAC
Organism: Flaveria trinervia; assembly: GCA_025506515.1. Classification (NCBI taxonomy): domain Eukaryota; kingdom Viridiplantae; phylum Streptophyta; class Magnoliopsida; order Asterales; family Asteraceae; genus Flaveria; species Flaveria trinervia. Next base: position 39,038,142 of record CM046449.1, on the reverse strand, counting down.
TTCTTCCGTCGGTCTCTGGCTACCCTTAGTCGTTCCTAAATAATAAAAATCCTGTCAGTAGTCTCCAACACGATGTCGGTCCCATTACTTGGCTATGATCGATTTCATTCCAGCTCAATGGTGATCGGCATTTTCTGCCATATAGAGCCTCATACGGAGCTGCCTTGATACTTGTGTGGTAACTATTAATATAGGCGAATTCCACCAAAGGGAGATGGTTCTCCCAGTTTCCACCAAAGTCAATCATGCAAGCTCTTAACATATCCTCGAAAGTTTGAGTGGTTCTCTCGCTCTGACCATCGTTTTGGGTGGTACGCGGTGCTTAGATCCAAATGGGTTCCTAAAGCCTGCCGCAACAACAGGAGATCCTTCTTGTTCTCCTTGGCTTCAGAAGAACCCTCATACATCAGTTTCAGTGCATCCCACAGCTGTTTGGCTATTTTGCACTTCTTGAAACCTCTATATACATAGTTTGGGAGGGCAGTTTGAAGAGCTGTCATGGCTTTTTTATGAATCTCTACTCTCTTCCTATCTTCATCAGAGTAGTTAGCCATATCTTTGGCAATCATACCAGCACCAGTAGCAGAAGGGGTGCCGGGTATGAAAGGTCCATTCTCAATAGACTCCCACATTCTTGAATCAAGAGACCTGATGAAACCTTCCATTCTTAAACACCAGGTATCAAACTCATCAAGAGTGATCAGTGGGGACTTGTTCATGGTTCCAGTTTCCATGTCAGTTTTGGAAATGGCTGCCATTTGAAAAGTTTAGTATTTGTGTGTGTGAGGGATCTTAAGATGGTGAGATCTTATATCAAGAGCCTGAAAAGCTCTTATACCAAATGCAGGATAGTTGAAGGGTTATAGTTACAACACAACAACACAAAGAGGAGATTAACTAAACTTAATCAAACAGTAAACTGGATTAACAACGATAAGATACTAAGAACACAAGTAATGCAAGAGATAGAACACAAAGAACACAAGTATTTGGTTTTCAAGAATGTAGTATATTGCCTTCTCTATGTTCTATTACAAGTGTTACAAAGCATATTAGAAAGATACAAGAACATGAGATACTTATACTACATCCTACAGCCAGCAATACTTGAAAGCCAGCTGGATACAATTGACTAGACACAAACAAAATCAATTGTAGAGTCAAAAGGCAGATTGCCTTTTGACTTATGACTATGACATGCCATAGCTCACATTGTTATCTATTACAAAAAGGAAAAAGTACATAAGTAGAAAGTTACAAACTGAAGACCTCAATGTACAGTTACCAAAAGCATTTACCTTTTCACCAACTCATGTAAGTTGGTCACTTGCAGAGGTGCAGCGGAAAGGTGTCCATCTTTATGGAACAGTACATCAGATAAAGCATGTTACTAAAAGTCATTGGAAGAAATCTGTCTTCATGAGTTGAAGCTTCGGAAGACTTTGTCTCTGAGGCTTTGGAAGACTTCATGTTTGGTTTCAGAAGATATTGGTCTTGCTTCGGAAGATTTCACACTTAGAGTGATTTTTTGTTTCATGTGTGAAACTTCCTAAACTTCTTCTTTAATGCACTTGTGCAGCATGCAGGACTTAAGATGTTTAGGTTTCATCAGCCTCTTCATTAATCTCTACAAACTCCCCCTAGGCTAATGCTACCAAAACACTTTGAAAACTTCAGATATTAACAGTCCTCGTTAGGATGATCACCATTCCTTTCTTCATAAGATGATCAGGTTGCTTCAGGCTATAAAAGTGTCTTCTCATGTCAAAGAGGTCATGCAGAGGCAACTGAAACATATCTTGACATGTATAAATGTCTTCAATTCCTTGATCTCTAATAACATGCCATCTTTCTAGATTTTTGGTGTATGTCCCTAGACAAGATGGGTCTTCCTATTGCTAGAGGAGCTATTTGAATTGGAGTTGGTGTAGCTTCCTCTGGCTGCACATCCTTAGGCTGTTCTGATTCATCCTGAGGTTTTGAAGAGGGTGCAGGCTTCTTCTTCTTCTTAGGCTTTGGTCTACAAGCCATCCTTTTCATTCTCTTTCCAAATTCTAACTAAGAAGACTGGACTGCAGTACCAGATTGATCTTTGTTGTCTCTCTCAGTTGGGACTTACTCTCTCTCAGGTTCAGATGGAGAGGGCGGTTGAACCTGCTGTAGATCAGAAGATGAAGCTTGTTGATCATTAATAGGAGGTCCGGGTTGTGTTGTCTCTGGTTGTTCAACCTTAACCTCCACTTCAGGTGGGGCTTGACTTGGAGTGGAGTGTAAGTCAATGAGCTCTCCACTCTTAATCTTCTACTTGATTACCCTCATATGCTCATCCATAGTGGATAGAGACATGGGTCCAAGTCTCCTTCTAGAGAATCCATATAGCTTCAAGAAGCTCATCATCCTCTGCCTGTGAAAAGACTTCTTCATGGTTTTTTGGATGATGACTCTTGACTTTGTAGCTTCTTCCCTTAGCTTCCTCTTTGTTGTCTTTCTTTCCTTGACTAATTCAAGCTCAAGTTGTTTTAAGTACTCAAACTCAATATATTCATAAGGCCCTTGACCTTTCCAGGTCAACCAATTCATTCAGCTCATCTAAGGGGAGAGAAATGACATTGTCTATGTCATAGTTCCTAGTCTTCAAATAGTTTATCCTGACTGCCCTTAACTCATCATTCTGAATATCTGGTCTGGGGGTAGCCCTAATAGCAGACTCCATGAGTCTTGAAGACTTAGTAGAAGAACTTTCTCCCCTTAGCCTCTTTTTCCTCTCTCTCTCCTCCTCCTCAATCTCCTCAGATGTCATCTTTCTTTTCCCTTTTTTACTCACAGACCTTTGTGACTCAGGGTGGAGAGAACTTTGGCCTTCATTGCTTGCTGCAGCATCTGAGCTCAGGCCAGAGAGAGGTTGAGAAGCACCCTCACCAGCAGGTGTCTGAGAAGGAATGTGGATCTCTGCAGCAGTTGGAGATTATGAGACAGGGCTCTCAAGTTCTGTAACTAGGCCTTTAGTCAAGGTTTCCCGTATGAAGCTAATCTTAGGGTCTGCCTCAACATCCAGTTGACCGATGACATTGCCTGATTGCCTAAGTCTCTTTCTTAAGCTGAACTATACAGTGATCCTGTCATGGATTCTTTTAGCCAGTCTGTCAGCTTGTCTTGATTGGCTTGGCTTGATAACTGGCATGTTTACTAGATCCAGACCTTCATAGTAGTCCAAGGTCTGAAAATTGAAGACTTTCTTGTTGTCGTTGAACTCTTATGATGATTAGGGCCTTCCTGATGTTTTCATACCTCCACCCAATGATGTGATTGGAAGATGGTGAAGGTGACATAGCCCTTTGTATCCCATCCTCAAACAGACTCTGTATGAAGGAGTCTATGTAGTCCACATCAATGTGAACTAGAGGAGGTTGCTGAGAATGCACAGTTGCAAGTGAGGATGGTGAGTCCTCAATGTCCACTCTCTCTGAAGAACTCCTAGGTTCTATGATTGTTATGACTTTCTCCCCTTTTTTGGTAGCATCACCCACTTGCATAGGTGAGCTAGAAGATAGGTCAATCACATCCACAGGTTCTTGTGTTCCTGGTTGAGCTCTCCTTAAGGGTCTCCAGCTAGTTTTTCCTTAAGATGTGAAATCTCAAGTTGCTAACCATTGATCCTATTGTTTTAGGTAGTCACCTGATATTTTAGGTGAATCACCTTTGAGGCTAGGTAAGTGCATGTTTTAGATAGTTTTTGCACCAGTAGTCTCAGATTCCCCTCATCTTCATCAAAAGATTCATTGGGGATGAAATGATTGGACCAGAGACCTCTCTCTCACCACCAGCTTGAGGTTCTTGGCTACTGGTTTTCCTATGCTCACTGGCAATCTCAGTTGAGATGCTAGTGGGCTGAGTTGCCATGGTTAAGGTCTTAATAATGTAATCACTTTCAGAAGTGAGAGCCTTTTCCATATGGACATCCTGAACAGGTTCAGGATTGTCCGTAGGTGACTGATGTGGGATAGATGTAGGAGATTCAGGAGTACTCATCTCTCTTTGAGTAGGGGGAAAGAAGAGAGATTCATTATACTCACTGAAACCTATATCTTCATGAGTATAGAAGTCAAGGTTGGCAATTGGTTGGTTGCGATCTATAGGCTGGGGATGATAACTGTCCCGTGAAGGTTGATCACTTGAGTGTTGAGACTCAGAGTGATGGCTTAAGGAAGTTGGGCTAATGAGCTCATGAGGCTGAGCATGAGGAACCTCAGCATTGATTCTTGAAGAGATGGGAGCAGTTTGCTCCTCATGAGAAGTGGGAGCTCAAGTGTCCAGTTCTTCGTGTATGGTTGAGTATATGGGGGCCTCCACAGACTGAATAGCCTGAGCAGGGGTTCGTTTGGATTTTCTTTGGTAGGTGATGGAGATTTGAGGCTGTGTGGGTGGTTGGGAAGTAGCAGGTGTGGGTTCAACACTAGCTTATGCTGCTAGGTTGTCACCTTGAGCAACGAGCTCTAACATTTTTGGGACTAGGACTATTTCTACCTAGAGAATCCAATAGTGGGCTTTTTTAGTATTATAAAGATGTCGGGCTTCATCTGTCCCAGTTTAAGAATGTTACCTGTTTCCTCAACTGTGAGCCCAGTTCACAGGGACATATCTAGGAAACATGTAATATTCTAAGGAGTCTAAATTTGCAACTAAATTAGTATAGACAAAGTGAGAATACCTGAATTTGACCCCTTGAACCATTCCATGGATTATGAAGGAGAGATCCTTAGGAATCTGGTCACATCCACCATGCTTGTTTGATAAGCTGTGGATGACCACATGGAGCAGGAATCTTCATTGGGATGAGACCTTCCCTTTCCTAAACGTCTTTACATAGAAATCTCCCTAATATCCCATCTACTCAAAAGAATGATTGACAACTTCCTTTGGGAAGAACACCTCACCCTCTTCATCATCCAGCTGAAGATGCATGTTGATGACGACCGGAGTGATGAAGATTGTTATCCCCTACACTGTGGCATACAGTGCCTTCTCCTCGTCCCTAATGACCTCTTGGCAGGTCTTCCAGAATTCAAGCTACTAATCCTCATAAAGTGGAGGATCAATGGCTTGGGAGGTGAAGTAGTTTGACAGAGACAAGAAACGGCAAACCTCTGAGAAATGAGGATCTTTCTCAGAGCTTAATAGAGCAACCTGATAATGTTGTCTCTGTAGCTGCATGGTAAAGTTGGGATCATTTCTGTGAGTAAGGTTGACCATTTTGAAGTAGCTTAAGGATGAAGAAAGAAGACAAAGAAATTTCAAAGAGAAATTTGGGTTTTTAGGTATGGAGGAAGAGCAAATGATAGAAAGAGGAGAAACCGTTGAGTATATATGTGAAAAAAAGTTTCAGATAAAGTTTAATGAAAGAGGATAAACTTTGAAATCTGGATGTCGGTCCCACCTCTAAAAAAGTAGTTTACTTTTTCTCAAATAGTAGTTTTCTTGGAAGTCAAAAGCTTCCGAAGATTAATTATCTTCGGAAGTTTTAATTAAAAAGCTTCCGAAGCTAAAATGACTTCGGAAGAATTTCCTGAGAGTTTTGAGAATTTTGCTTCGGAAGAAGAATTAAACTTGAATGCTTTGTATGTAAAACTACAAAGCTTCCGAAAGTTAATTTTGCTCGGAAGTAAATGGTTCTTAAAAATAAGTAAGTGTCTGAGACAAAAATTTAAGCTTCGGAAGATAAATCTGAGAGCTCTTCCAAAGGTAAATTTCTTAGACAGTTATTTATTTTGAAGACATGATTTGCTTCCGAAGTTAAAAGAATAACTTCCGAAGAATGAAATTTTCGAATAATCTAAGGAAAGTCTTCAGAAAAAGATTTTAATCCAAGAAAAACATGAGCTTATGAAAGTGATGAACTAGACAACTTAGGACACACATATTTTAAGAAATAATAAGAATTAGTTTTAAGAAAAGCTTACTCAAAGTTTATCATCCCAATAGCTGATATTAGATATTTAAATCTCTGTTCATCAAAGACCTTTGTAAACAGATGAGCATATTGTTCATGTGTATGAACTTTGACTAGTTTAATTAATCCCTTTTCATAATTATCTCTTATTAAATGATACCTGATATTGATGTGCTTTGTCCTTTAGTGCTGCATAGGGTTCTCTGTGATTGAGATAGCACTGTTTTTGTCTATGTGAATGGGAGTCTCCTTGAAGTTTAACCCATAGTCCAGCATCTGATATTGAATCCAAAGTGTTTGAGCACAGCAGCTAGCAGCAGCAATGTATTCAGCTTCAGCAGTTGATGCAGAGACATAGGATTGTTTCTTGCATTGATATGAGACAACCCTTCCACCAAGAAATTGACATCCCCCAGATGTAGACTTTGCAGTCATGTTGCAACCACCATAATCATTATATGTATACGCATACAGATTGCAGTCAGAATTCTTGGGATACCATAGGCCAAGTGTTGATGCACCTTTGAGGTATCTTAGAATCCTCTTGACAGTGATAAGGTGAGACATCTTAGGGTTGGCTTGATATCTTGCACAAATACATGTAACAAACATGATATCAGGCCTACTAGTAGTAAGATACATAAGAGACCCAATCATAGCACTGTATAAGTGCTCATCTACACACTCCCCCTCAAGATCAGGACCGAGGGAGTGGTTTCTGGCTATGGGTGTCTTAGCAATCTCACAGTCACTCATATTGAACCTCTTGAGTATGTCCTGAACATACTTTGACTGACTTATGAAGATGCCATCTTCAACTTGCTTCACTTGAATTCCCAGAAAGAAATTGAGTTCCCCCATGGCACTCATTTCAAAATTTTCTTTCATCAGCTTCTCAAAGTCTTTGCAGAGCTTTGGATTAGTTGGACCAAAGATGATGTCATCCATATATACTTGAACTAGCAGTATGTCTTTTCCTTGTCCTTTGATGAAGAGAGTTCCATCTATAGTACCTCTCCTTTATCAATGTATAGGGATACTTAGACAGTGTCTCATACCATTTCCTGGTGCCTAATGTAGCCCATAGAGACCTTTATCAAGCTTGCAGACATAATCAGGGTGATCAGGATCTACAAAACCAGGTGGTTGTTTGACATAAGCCTCTTCATCTATCACTGCATATAAAAAGGCACACTTCACATCAAGTTGAAAGACCTTGAAGTTCTTGGATGCAGCAAATGCCAGGAATATCCTAACAGCCTATAATCTTGATACATGATCAAAGACACCAGTGTAGTCAATCCCTTGTTCTTGTGTGTATCCTTGAACAACCAGTCTAGCTTTGTTCTTGATGATGATGCCTCTATCATCCTTCTTGTTCCTAAACACCTATTTGGTTCCAATGGTAGTCTTCCCAGAAGGAAGAGGACATAGGTTCCAAACTTTCTGCCTTTTGAATTGAAGCAGCTCTTGTTGCATAGCTTCAACCAACTTCCATCCTTTAGAGCTTCATCAACTTTCTTGGCTCTATCTGGGATAGAAAACAAGAGTGAAGACAAACATTTGCTTCATGGGTTTGTCCTCTTGTTTTTCCCCCTAAGACAACATCTCCAATGATGTTTGTGGTAGGGTGAGACTTGGGGATCCTAAGACAAGGGATCACAGCAAGTTGTTGAGAAAGATCTAAATTTGAGAAATTTAGATCTGGCAAAGATGTTTCTCCCATCACATCAGCACAATTTTCAAGTGAAACTTGATCCAAGCAGTGTGTGACATCATTGATGTGCTCATCTAGGGTTTGGTTAGTGGCATGAAGAAATTATTGGTCACTGTCACCACCACCATTGTTGTCTTCCACAATTGAGGTGTTCTTATCTAGTTGTGGAGCCTTTGAGCAGGAATTTGAAGGCATACCAGATGTATCAGCTAAGTTTGTCGTTATTATGCTGATAGAAACCTCATTTGCAAAAGTGGTTCCAACTAGAGTTGAAGATATATATGACTTGAAGAACTTCCTAGCTCAAATCTTGGATCAGGATCACCTGTATTTAAGTTGTCTGCAGATCTTGAAACATTCTCACAAGATTTGTTAAAACAGTTGGTAACCAAATCAAGATCAAATAACCAATCCAGACCAGAACCAGCAACACAGGGTGTGTGTTCAATGAAAGTCACATTGGCTGATTCCTCAACAATTCTAGTTCTAAGATCGTATACTCTATAAGCCTTAGCTTGGGAAGAGTATCCAATAAAGTGTCCATCATCTGATTTCTCAGCAAACTTGGCAATTTGATCTTTGGTATTCAAGATGGTGCAAGGACATCCAAATTACTTGAGAAAACCAATGAAAGGTTTCCTCTTGTGCCAAAGTTCATAACGAGTCTTGCCATGAGTCTTAACCACTAAAACTCTGTTCTGCACATAGCAGGTAATGTTGACTGCCTCTGCCCAGAAGGTGATGGGCAGCTTAGAGTCAGACAACATAGTTCTTGCAGCTTCAATCAGTGTCCTGTTTCTCCTCTCAGCAACACCATTTTGCTGAGGAGTCCTGGGAGCACCGAATTGTCCTGTAATACCCTTTTTATCACGAAATGTATCAAGGATTTTGTTCATAAATTCGGTTCCTTGATCACATCTTATGATCTTGACCTTGTGATTAGACTGATTCTCAATCTTTAAGATGAAATTCTTCAGAATCTTAGGAGTCTTATCCTTAGTTCTAAGGAAGAAAACCCAAGTGAATCTGTAAAGTCATCTGTGATCACTAGACAGTATAAGGCCTTCCTAAACTCATTACACTGGTGGGGGCAAAGAGATCCATATGTAACAAGTGTAGGGGTAGTGATGGAGGATTCTTTTCCTTTGGCTTGTGAGATACCTTATGTTGATTCCCTTTCAGGCATGCAACACAGTGATCATCACTTGTAAACACTTTCTTTGGAATTCTAGTTACCAAGTCATGCTTAATTAACTTATTCATGTTCTTAAAGTTTACATGGCACATTCTTTTATGCCATAGGAAAGACTCATCACTATTTTCTTTAGACAGAAAGCATGAAACTTCTCCAGAGGAGAGGTTTTTACATATCCATCTTGTACATGTTTCCTTTCCTGGGGGCTCTAAGCAGGATATGCTCATGAGGAATGACCACGCACAAGCTTAAGAACAATGCACTCATGCTTAGTAAAGAGCATGTTATCACTCTGATCACAAAATTGTGATACACTCAAAAGATTGTATCCAAGCTCCTGAACAAATTTACCTTTTCTATGTTGAGCTTACCATTTGTGACCTTGCCCTTCCATAAATGTAACCACCTTCATCTCCTCCAAAAGCAACTGGTACCCCATCAATCCTTTCCAAGTTCTTGAGTAGTGACCTATTGCCTGTCATGTGCCTAGAACAGCTACGTCTATGATCCAGACATTTTGTATGTCTTCGCTGTCCTGCACAAAGAAAATGATTAGTTATATTGGAAACCCAAGCCTTGCTTGTCTTGGGCTCATTTGCAGAAGGTAATTCAATAGTAATAGATCCTATGGTTGTACTAAGAGGATCTTGAGCTGTTGTTGATGGAGAAATCTCAGTCACTTGGTCTTTCTTAGACATCCACACCACCTTTGGAGTCTTGGACTTGACCTTCAAAACTTTGGAAGCTTTTAGAACTTCGGAAGTTTTGATGACTGAACCTTCAGAAGATTCTGCAGACGCTGCGGCAGACTTCAGTGCTTCGGAAGAACTCCTTTCTTCCGAGACCAATTTTCTTCCGAAAGGAATTTTCCACTTCCCTTCTTGTTAGATTTTGAGCTTCCAAAGGAAACAAGTTTTCCTTCCGAAGCTTGAATCTTCTTCAAACCTTTGAAGTCTTTGTTTGGTCATATGTATAGTACCTTTAGGATTGAAGGGACAATCCTTGGCAAGTGAGTGGTACTTTCACACATGACACAATTTACCTTCTTCTTCAAAAGAGACTTTTCCTTGGAATAGAACTGTCTTTGATCACATCCTTCTCCACCTTCATCTTTGCAGATGCTGAGACAATCCTCTGGGGCTGAGGACTGTGCTTGGAGTTTGATGGTCCAGCTGTGCAGTAGTGGTACACAGCAGATCAGCTTTTTTCCTGCTACTGAGATGAGTTGAAAAAGAACCCGAACTCTTAGCAGAAGAGTTTTGGTTGATGTCTTCAATCCTACCACTTTAACGATTCAGAGATAAAAACTTGTTTCTGCTTAGAGTCAAAAGTAGCCTTGATCTCTTGAGCCTTCCTTGCCTTTCTTTTGCTCTTTTTGATCAAATTCTTTCTCGTGGACTTGGTCATCACATCTATCACTTTCCCTCAAAAGGATAATGGCCCTTCTGGAATCCTCCTCTTCACTCTTCTCAGAGGGATTCTTCACTATCTCTACTTCTCTTCTTCACTCATAGGATCTATGAGAGGAAGCTCATCTTCACAAGTTCCACCTAGGAGATCTTACAGAAAGATTTTTGTGTGGAGGAGCTATCTCATGGATCCTAGTCCCTGCCTATTTTGATAGCACACTTTTTTGTGCAGGGATGAGGATATCATGTTCTTGAAGGTCTCTTCTTCAAGAACACTCTTTTCTGTCCTGTGCTGATCACAAGCTCAGTCTGGCACTCAGTTAACTTAGTTATGAGATCTTTGATTTGAGTCCTAAAATCTATGTGTTCATGTTTTAGAACTGAAATGGCTTTCTCTAAGTCCTCTATTTTCAGCTTATAATCTGATTTTAAAATGTTTAAGGACTCAAGATCAGATCTCATTTCCAAGTTGTAGGACCTGTATCTATTAACTTTAGCAATGCATTTAGGAGTACAGAGATGTTCCAATACCTTGGTTTCATCATGATCTGCCATTAGTGCTTGGTTAGGAGAAGCATCTTCCACCTGAAAGCTCCAGTCAAAGCCTCTTTCTTCAACAGCAAAACGGCCTGCTGCTTTGACTTCTCATGCTGGTGAGCTTTGTCAATGTAGTTTGGTCTGGATTGTGAATGGCCACCATTTGTTCCAAGCGCCTTACACTCTCTAGCAAAGTAGCCCATCAAGTTATAGTTGTAACACTTGACTTTGCCTTTGTCCAGTCCAAACTTTCCACTGGTTGCATTGCTTGGAAATTTCCTTCTAGTCCTCTTGTAGAACTTATTGGCTCTGTGAGTGAGAAGAGCCATCTGCTGGACTGTTTCCATGTAATCCAGATCATGTAGATGGATACAGTCCAGATCTTCAAGAGTGAAAAGAGAGTTCCCACAACTTTCATCAGAAGACACAAAAGCTTGAGAAGCTTGTCTCTTGGAATTGGCTTCCTTGAGTGTAGTTCTCCTTTGGTGTCTCTGGGAAGGTGATGAAAGGACCCTTGGGTGAGTTGTCAGGGTAGCATATGAGATGATGTTTGGGTTTTATGCTATCCCTTTCAACCACATGTAGGGCTGAACCCATTTGATTGCTGGAGTTGTCAGATGAACCTTGCATGTTCATCTCCCTCTGGTAGCCATTGAGAATCCCATATAACTCTGCTAGAGTAAGAGTTTTGAGATTTTTAGTTCTCTTGATCACCGCACAGTAGTGTGTCCATTGCCTAGGAAGTGAGGACATGAACTTCCTTACAATGTCTCTGTTATCAAGAGAAACTCCTCAATCCACTAGGGTATCCACAATCTCAACATACCTCAAGTACTGTTGAGTCATGGTTTCACCTGTTTGAAGGTGAAGTTTTCAAATACAGAGTTTGGAAGGGCAGTTTGAAAAGCTGTCATGGCTTTTCTATGAATATCTACTCTCTTCCTATCTTCATCAGAGTAGTTAGCCACATCTTTGGGAATCATACCAGCACCAGTAGCAGAAGGGGTGCTGGGTATGAAAGGTCCATTCTCAATAGACTCCTACATTCTTGAATCAAGAGACCTGATGAAACCTTCCATTCTTAAACACCAGGTATCAAACTCATCAAGAGTGATCAGTGGGGACTTGTTCATGGTTCCAGTTTCCATGTCAGTTTTGGAAATGGCTACCATTTGAAAAGTTTAGTATTTGTGTGTGTGAGGGATCATAAGATGGTGAGATCTTATATCAAGAGCCTGAAAAGCTCTGATACCAAATGCAGGATCGTTGAAGGGTTATAGTTACAACACAACAACACAAAGAGGAGATTAACTAAACTTTAATCAAATAGTAAACTGGATTAACCAAGATAAGATACTAAGAACACAAGTAATGCAAGAGACAGAACACAAAGAACACAAGTATTTGGTTTTCAAGAATACGGTATATTGCCTTCTTTATGTTCTATTACAAGTGCTACAAAGCATATTAGAAAGATACAAGAACATGAGATACTTATACTACATCCTACAGCCGACTATACTTTGAAAGCCAGCTGGATACAATTGACTAGACACAAACAAAATCAATTGTAGAGTCAAAAGGCAGATTGCCTTTTGACATGTGACTATGACATGCCATAGCTCACATCCTATCTATTACAAAAAGGAAAAAGTACATAAAGTAAAAAGTTATAGATTCAAGACCTCAATGTGTAGTAACCAAAAGCATGTACCTTTTCACCAACTCATGTAAATTGGTGACTTGCAGAGGTGCAGCGGAAAGGTGTCCAGCTGTATGGAACAATACATCAGATAAAGCATGTCACTAAAAGTCTTCGGAAGAAATCTATCTTCATGAGTTGAAGCTTCGGAAGACTTTGTCTCTAAGGCTTCGGAAGACTTCATGTTTCGCTTTGAAAGATATTGGTCTTGGCTTCAGAAGATTTCACACTTAGAGTGATTTTTTGTTTCATGTGTGAAACTTCCAAAGTTTCTTCTTTAATGCACTTGTGCAGCATGCTGGAAAGACTTAAGATATTTATGTTGCATCAACCTCTTCATTAATCTCTACATCACAGTTGGAGATGATCGACAGAGGCACTCCATGCTTAGTTACAATCTCATCGACATATAGTTAGGCCAATTTCATCAAGTCGTAGTCTTCTCGAATTGGCGAAAAGTGACCTGGCTTCGTTAGCCTATCCACTATCACCCAAATAGCATCATGGCCTCTAAATGTTCCGGGTAATTTTGTAACAAAATCCATCGTGACGTTGTCCCGTTTCCATTCTAGGATTTCAGGCTATTGTAACATTCCTTACGGTTTTGATTTTCAGCTTTTACCATGGCACAGGTTAGACATTTCCCAACATAAATAGCGATTGATTTCTTTATTCCAGGCCACCAGAAAAGTGCATTTAGATCCTGTACATTTTATAACTTCCAGGATGAACCGAGTACCTAAATTTTTGGGCTTCATCGAGGATTACCTCACAAATTCCTCTATGCTTCGGCACCCACGTTCTCCTTCGTACTTGCCTGTACCATCATCCCCTGTCTCAAATCTCTTTTCCATTCTGGTTAACCTGTCTCGTTTTAACCTTTCTTCCTTTAATGCTTCATTTTGAGCTTCTTCAGTTTTGCGATAAGGTTGGTATACACACTCATCCTTAAGACTGATGGGTTTGATAGAACACAAAATAAACAAGTTTAACCTTTTAAACTTTCTGAAAAACGCAGCAGAAGTATATCATTATAACATGTTTATAAACTGAAAATTTCATGTTCTTAATGATGTTTTAAGATGGAAAAAAACAAACCCAAATCTAAAGGATCTTTAATATGTGAATGAACAAGCTATGAACATATGTTAACTACATAAAATCACAGGTCAATGAGCTATGATAACTACCTTATTCAGTAGCAAAACGACCAAAGAAAGGGAGATTTTGGATGCTAAAATCGACCAAGACTTCAAGTGTAGAGGTCCTCAAGCTTGTATACCCAAAGCCCTTTGCTAAACACCTTCTTGTTAGGAAGAACACTACACCAAAATCACTCCAAAACTCCTCCAATGCTGCTGCTTGGCCGAAAGTTTAGAGAGAGAGAGTGAGGAGTTTTTGGTCTATTGCATATGAAGAGATTGGATGGAGATCAACGAAATCAAGACTTGTTAATGTGTGTGGTGTTCAAGGCAAAAGGTCCAATAATAAAACAAAGGGGGGCGGCCGAAAGTTTTCATCCAAAAGGGTTTCCCCTTCTTTTAAAAAAATTGAACACAGACACACAAGTTTAATGGTCTTGTAACTAGACATACAATTAACCATTTAATTGTATGTACAAGTTATATAACTTATACAATTAATCATTTAACTTGTAAGTTATAATCTCTCATTATTATTGGTGTCATCTAACCAATTTAAATAACACATCAAATAATATTATTGAACAAAATATCCTAATAAGTTGTTCCCTCTCATATGCAACTTATTTAGAAAACCCATTTCTAAATTGGTGTAAATATTTAATTGCATGATCATATCATCAATTGAATATTAATTGGTGTTTGCTAAGCTTGTTATTGGGTATAACCCGACTTGGATCATAACGTACTAATCGCATCAATATTCTACGTGTCTTGGGCATATAGTATCCTACAATCTCCCACTTGCCCAAGATTCATAGAAGATTGATGCAAGCAGTAAATACCGCCTAACAACGGTTTACTACCCTTAATACGCATGACTTATGGCCAATCAATAACATCATTCCATTTAAGTATCCAACTTGAAATGATTTAGGTGAATTAATCATCTATCCTTTTGTTACAGATGTCATGTTAAATCCAAGGATACAGAATGATCATTCGTTGTTGATTTAACTTAATCAGGCCTTAGACATCTAACTCTCAATGAATAAGAGGAAAAAATTCCATCTTGACCACATACGTTTTTCACAACACCTCATGTCATACCTGAACATACCCTTATGTACTGTCCACTATTTCAGGACTGCGAAGAATAAGCACAAGGTATAACACTTGGTGAATATCAAAACCCAATATGTATCTTAAGTCTGAGGATACCAAATGATATTCGCCTTTACTCAAATTTACTTATGATCAATCAATAAGATTCCATGTTGTAAAATTTGAGATGCGGGTTAGTCCAATATTTGTATCCCACAAATATCTATGAACCTTGGCAGCAACCCATTGCTCTGTATTCATCCTTATGAATATCAACCAATCCAAGTTCATAATAGTCTTATGCTTAATACTTGTTCCCACAAGTCTTAACGACTATGGACATTTAGAGTAAACAATTTACTCATGGATTAAACATGCTAAATTGGCACATTAACTGAAACATTATAACCAAATAATTTTATTCAAATAATAAAGAGTTCCGTATATCCAAATACAAAATTTACAGATCAAATCCAATCACTAGAATATCGAAGTCCCATGGCACAAGTATGACCTTCATGCTTTGCCTTTTCAAGGAGCTTCGTGAGAGGATCCGTAATGTTTTGATCCGTGTGAACTTTGCGAATACATATCTTTCCTTTTTCAACTTCATCTCATATGTAGTTGAATCTCCGCTCAATGTGCCTAGTATTTTGATGAGCACGGGGTTCCTTGATTTGAGCAATCGCACCCTCGTTGTCTTAAAAGATCTTTAGGGGGTCCTGAATGGAAGGGCAACCCCTAGATCGGCAATGAATTTCTTCAACCATGCAGCTTGTTGAGCTGCCAATGAGCGGCGACGTATTCTGATTCTGTAGTTGATAGAGCAAGCACATCCTGCTTGGAGCACTTCCAAGAGACCGCTCCTCCATTCAAAATGAAAATGTATCCCGATTTTGATCGTGAATCGTCACGATCGGTTTGGAAACTCGCATCCGTGTAACCGTTTACAATGAGTTCCTCATCACCAGATCTATAGATTAAGAACATATCTATTGTCCTCCTTAGGTACTTAAGTATATTCTTAACAGCCATCCAATGACTGTTTCCAGGATTTTGCTGGTAACGGCTTGTCATGCTTAAGGCGCATGACACGTCCGGTCGAGTGCATATCATCACATACATGATGGATCTAATAGCAGATGCGTATGGGATTGCCTTCATTTTATCTTGCTCATCCTTTGAGCTTGGACATTAAGTCGTACTCAATATCGTTCCTCTTTGAATAGGTACGATACCTTTCTTATAGTTCTCCATCTTGAACCTTTACAAAATTTTATCAGTATATGCACTTTGATTTAAACCAATCAACCGCCTTGATCTATCCCTATAGATCTTTATTCCCAGAATATAGGAGGCTTCACCAAGATCCTTAATGGAAAAACAACTTCCAAGCCAGGTTTTTACACCTTCCAAGGTTGGAATGTCATTTCCAAATAGTAGTTTGTCATCAACATACAATACTAGGAAAGTTATTGTCCACCCACTAGCCTTCTTATACACACAAACCTCATTAGCGTTTTTGATGAAGCCAAATTTCTTTACCTCCTCATCAAAACGGTGATTCCAGCTTTTCGATGTTTGTTTTAATCCATTGATTGATTTCTTTAACTTTCATACTTTATTAGGATGTTTTGGATCGACAAAACCTTCAGGCTGAACCATATAGACATCTTCCTCAAGATATCCATTTAGGAAAGCGGTTTTGACACCCATTTGCCAGGTGAGATGGTTTCATCATAATCAACCCCTTGAGTTTGAGTGAAACCCTTTGCTACAAGTCTAGTTTTGTAAGTATCCAAGTTTCCGTGCATATCGGTTTTCTTCTTGAAAACCCACTTACTTCCAACTATCTTAGAATTAAGAGGTGGTACAACAAGTTCCCAAACTTGATTGTCATACATGGATTGCATCTCAACGTTCATGGCTTCAAGCCATTTGTCACAATCTGAATTGGACAATGCATTATGGTATGTGGTTGGTTCATCTGAATCTATCACATAGCATCCATCCATGAAAAATCCGTATCTTCAGGTGGATTACTAGTTCTACCACTTCTGCGACCGTCCTGTGTGTATTGATCAACCCCTTGATCCTCCTCAACATCCTCATGTTGAATGCTGGTTTCAACCAAACGTGCATGGGGTTGTGGTTCTTGATCTTCCTCAAGATCCACTGTTCTACTACTAGCTACTTCCATAAGAAACTTTGCTTTTAAGAACTCACCCTTTGTGGCAACAAACACCTTTTGTTCCAGTGGATCATAGAAATAATATCCCATAGAATCTATAGGATATCCAACAAAGATACACTTGGTGGATCGGACTTCTAATTTGTTTGGGGTGGGAGTCTTAACATAAGCCTCACAACCCCAGACCCTTAAGTATGATAGGGATGGATTCTTCCATGCCATATCTCAAAAGGTGTCCTCTCCACCGTTTTGGTTGGGGCCATATATAGAATATGGGCCGCGGAGAGCAAAGCGAAACCCCAAAATGATAGAGGTAATGTGCTTTTAGCCATCATATATCGAACCATATCCAATAAGGTTCGATTTTCCTTTCAGACACACCATTATGTTGTGGTGTTCCAGGTGGAGTGAGTTGTGAGACAATCCCACAACTCCTAAGATGATCTTGAAAAACATCACTTAGGTATTCACCTCCTCTATCAGTACGGAGAACTTTAATTGACTTGTTGAGTTGATTTTCTACTTCATTCTTGAAGATTTTGAACATTTCAAAAGCTTCATCTTTGTGCCTTAGTAAGTACACATACCCATAGCGACTATAATCGTCGATAAAGGTAATGAAGTATCTTTCACCATTCCTAGTCATTGGTTTAAAAGGACCACATACATCAGAATGTATGATTCCTAATAAATCCTTTGCCCTTTCGTTAGTTCCACTAAAGGGTTCCTTAGTCATTTTTCCTTGTAAACAAGATTCACAAACATCAAATGAATCACATTCATTTGCTTTCAAAAGACCCTTCTTTTGAAGTGTTTGTATGCGTTTCTTGTTTATATGACCAACACGACAATGCCAAAGATAGGTATCATTCAAATCCAATTTGAGTTTCTTGGTGATAGTTTGGTACAATGTACTACTTAAGGTATTTTCATGAACCAATTCATAAATCCCATTGATGGGAATAGCTTTAAAATAGAACACATCATTTAAAGAAACGTGAATATCATTTTCAACAAAAGATAATACATAATCATAATGTCTTAATTGGGATACAGAAACGATGTTCCTAGTCAAACTAGGAGCATACAAAACATTCTTCAAAATAATATCCAAGCCACTTGGAAGTTTTAGGATGTAGTCCCCATGAGCTTCAACTAAGACTTTAGTTCCATTGCCCATGAAGAGGTTTACATCCCCTTGATTGAAGTCCCTACTTCTTGTGAACCCCTACAATAAATTGCAAATATGAGTTCCACACCCGGTATCTAATACCCATGTGTTGAAGATGTAACATTAAGATCAATAAGAATCATGTATGTTGTACCTGAGGTCTGCCCGACATTCCTCTTTGCTTTCAACTCTTGGAGATGGACGGGACAATTCCTTGCCCAATGTCCAATCTCCCCACACTTGAAGCATGGGTCATTAGTAGCAACCTTTTGCTTCTTCTCTTGTGGTTTGGGTGGTACCCTTACCACCCCTTTCCCCTTTCCCCAAACGGGTCCCTTACCCTTGGCAACCTTTGCCTTGGGTGCGAGATAAGGCCTTTTCTTGTTCCCACCTTCATTGATGGTGAGAACGGGTAAAACCCTTTTACCGATGGCCACCTCGGCCGTTTTGGGCATTGAGTGAAGCTCACCAATGCTTTTGTCCCAAGCATTCATGTTGTAGTTCAACACGAATGTCTCGAACTTCTTGGTAAGGCCATTAAGGATCAAATCCGTGGCCAATGCTTTCGAGACAGGACAATTAAGCCTCTTGAGGCGGTCAATATGACTTTTCATCTTAAGTACATAAGATGAAACAGATGGTTGTCGTCCATACGACATGCATGGAGTGCTCGAACCATTTCGAAGCGCTCAACCCTTGCTTGTTGTTGGAACGTTTCCTTTAGCTGGGTTATCATGTCGTAAGCTCCATGATGTTCATACTCCTTTTGGAGATCCAGAGTCATGCTCGCTAGCATGCGACAGGACACTTGGACAGAGTCCTCAGTGTACTTGAGCCAATCGTTGTAGGCCTCCTCATCATCCTCAGTAGGTTGATCGGGGATAGGGTCGTCTAAAACATATGATCTTCTCTCTTGCTTGAGAACGATTCTCAAGTTTCGTTACCAATCAATAAAGTTGTTATGATTTAGACGTTCCTTTTGGAGGATCGCTCGTAATAATTGGTTGGACGCGGATGAGTTATGGTGATTTTCATTGTTGGTGGCCATCTATAAAATTTAACAAAGATCTATTTTAGTATTTTTTATATTGCCAATTTTTAATAATTAATGCCTTTAAGTTCATTTTTATATCAAAATCTAGATCCCAACATTACATTTAAATTGTGGTTAGGTGACCTTTATCCCATGATTTAAATTAATAAGGTGGTCAACGTTTGACGATTGCAACCATTTGCAACTTCTATAAATATAGGATCGACTTGAAACATCATATGTAAAGTCGGCATGTTAATCCCATCAACACCATTTGGAAACCACACGTAGGTGATCCATTTGACATGGTTTGCAAATCAAGATACCCTACTTACACCTACGTGTGAGTTTGCCAAATAAGTGGTTAGATGACCTTTATCCCACAAATAAGGCATTCTCACCTCAAATCGCAAGTTCCCTCAAAATGGTTAGGTGACCTTTATCCCACTAAGAGTTCCCAAGTGACTCAAGTGTTGTGTAAAAGGACGGTGTTGATCTTGTTTAAAATTTTAGAGATTTCATAATACAAGTTTTAGAAAACTCTATGTACTTGTATTTGCATGCTTTCAAATACAAGGTACCCTATGGTCCTTTGATTAAAACCAATTTTAATCTTTAAAATCATTAATCATTTTAATAATCTTTTACTACTTTTAATGATTAAGAACTACCAATTTTCAGCTTGTAAAGTTTTGTTAATGAGTTTGTAATGTATGACAAAATATCAACCAAACAATCAAACAAGCATAAACATACAAACATGAGTGCATAACCACAGCACTAAGTTGACAACACTTGTTTGCCATCACAGGTGTCATCATAAGGTCTTTCCTAAGGGTTTGTAATGACACATTATATGTGCCCATGGACTCCCACTTGAATCCATATCCAAATACTTCAAGGTCCATGTTTTTGATGTCCATCTTTGGGTCTTGATCTTGTGCATCTTCCTTTTACAAAATTGTATCCTAATACATTTTTTCTAATAAAAGAAATGCACCTAATCTATTAATTACATAACCAAATGAACAAATAATTACAACCCAAATAATAAACATAAAAATTACAACCCAATTGAATGAATAAAAACCAACCATTCCAATCATCCAAATCAAAAGGCCAAAGGCTAGGTTATGCACACTAACATCCAATGATCATATCATCCAAACATATAATGAAACCCCACTTAAAACCACCGAATTTCAGCCAACATAAACTGAAATTTTGGGTTTTAAACATTGTCCAAACAATCAACATTTCATAATATATATCTTTCAAGGTCTAATCACTAGCATGTGTGATATGACCTTGAAAGTTTGGGGAATCATTTATACAAAATATAGCAGCCCAAAATCAGCCTTATAATAAGTTGATAATACTTCTTTAAAACCAATTTAAAGACTAAGAACAAGCAAGTTATCCACATAACCGGCTCTTGATGTCATTGATGGGTTTGATAGAACACAAAATAAACAAGTTTAACCTTTTAAACTTTCTGAAAAACGCAGCAGAAGTATATCATTATAACATGTTTATAAACTGAAAATTTCATGTTCTTAATGATGTTTTAAGATGGAAAAAAACAAACCCAAATCTAAAGGATCTTTAATATGTGAATGAACAAACTATGAACATATGTTAAACTACATAAAATCACAGCTTCAATGAGCTGTGATAACTACCTTATTCAGCAGCAAAACCACCAAGAAAGGGAGATTTTGGATGCTAAAATCGACCAAGACTTTAAGTGTAGAGGTCCTCAAGCTTGTATACCCAAAGCCCTTTGCTAAACACCTTCTTGTTAGGAAGAACACTACACCAAAATCACTCCAAAAACCTCCAATGCTGCTGCCTGGCCGAAAGTTTAGAGAGAGAGAGTGAGGAGTTTTTGGTCTATTGCATGTGAAGAGATTGGATGGAGATCAAGGGAATCAGGACTTGTTAATGTGTGTGGTGTTCAAGGCAAAAGGTTCAATAGTAAACAATGGGGGGGGGGGGGGGGGGGGCGCGGCCGAAAGTTTTGATCCAAAAGGGTTTCCCCCTTTTTTAAAATTGAACAAATACACACAAGTTTAATGGTCTTGTAACTAGACATACAATTAACCATTTAATTGTATGTACAATTTATATAACTTATACAACTAATCATTTAACTTATAGTTATAATCTCTCATATTATTTAAATAACACATCAAATAATATTATTGAACAAAATATCCTAATAAGTTGTTCCTTCTCATATGCAACTTATTTAGAAAACCAATTTTCTAAATTGGTGTAAATATTTAATTGCATGATCATATCATCAATTGAATATTAATTGGTGGTTTGCTAAGCTTGTTATGGGTATAACCCGACTTGGATCATAACGTACTAGCCACATCAATATTCTACGTGTCTTGGGCATATAGAATCCTACAAAGACTCGTACACAAAGAGGCTTTTCTCCCTCCTTTCTGCTCAAAGCATCTGCCACAACATTGGCCTTACTGGGATGGTAACGGATTTCGCATTCGTAGTCGATTAGCAGCTCGACCCATCTTCTCTAATGCATGTTAGCATCTTTTGGTCGAGAATGTGTTGCAAACTTCTATGGTCGGTGTAGATGATGCATTTCGTGCCATAGAGGTAGTGCCTCCACATTTTGAGAGCAAACACCACAGCACCAATTTCCAGATCATGCGTCATATAGTTCTTCTCATGATTGTTGAGCAGTCTAGATGCATAAGCAATCACTTTGTTGCGTTGCATCAGTACGCATCCTAGTCCATGACGTGAAGCGTCACAATAGACTACGAAATCTTCTACTCCTTCTGGAAGAGCAAGGATAGGTGCACTACACAACTTCTCTTTAAGAATTTCAAACGCCTCATTCTTCTCTCGTTCCACACAAGGTTGTGTTCTGCTTAGTTAGTGCGGTCAAGGGTTTCACTATGCGTAAGAAGTCCTTTATAAACCGTCGGTAGTAACCGGCCAGCCCTAAGAATGGCCTTATCTCCGTGGGAGTTTCAGGAATATTCTAATTCTTTATAGCCTCAATCTTCGAAGGGTTGACTTGAATCCCATTCTCATTTACCACATGCCCTAAGAATTGAATCTTACGCGTCCAGAATTCGCATTTAGAGAATTTGGCATATAGTGTTCATTCTTGAGTAATCAAGAATTAGCCTAAGATGCTTCACATGCTCATCCTTACTACGGGAGTAGATCAGTATGTCATCAATAAACATGATCACAAACTTGTCGAGATAAGGGTGGCAAACGCGGTTCATGAGGTCCATGAACGCTGCTGGTGCATTAGTCAGACCAAAGGGCATGACTAAATACTCATAGTGTCCATACCTAGTTCGGAAGGCCCTTTTGGGTATGTCCTCTTCTCTTATCTTTAGTTGTTGGTAACCTGACCTCAAATCTATTTTGGAGAAATAAATTGCTCCTTGCAGTTGATCAAATAGGTATCTATTCTTGGAAGAGGGCATAGTTCTTTATGGTCAGCTTGTTCAGTTCTCTGTAATCAATGCAATTCGCAAGGTTTCGTCTTTCTTTTTCACAAACAGTACCAGGGCACCCCATTGAGAGACACTCGGATGTATGAATCCCTTGTCAAGTAGTTCTTGAATTTGCACCATCAGTTCCTGCATTTCAGGTGGGGCGAGTCGGTACGGTGCCTTGGCTACTGGTGCAGGACCAGGCAGCAAATCTATCTAGAATTCAACTTATCGATTCGGGGGGAGTCCCGGTAGGTCTTTCAAAAACACTTCTGGGTATTCAGAAACCACAGGGATATCTAAAATTTTCTTCTCCTCTTAGGTCTTAATCACATAGACTATGAAAGCTGGGCATCCCTTCATTAAGCTCTTAGTAGCTTTTAAGTGGGATACCATAGGGTATAGAGTGTTTCCCCTCTCGCCTTCTACCACTAACACTTCCTCATGCTCAACGGTATCTTGAGTAGGCGCTCATCACAAACGATTTCGACTCGATGTTTAGTTAGCCAGTCCGTACCAACAACCACATCGAATCCTCCTAACTTAATAGGCATCAGATTTATCCTAAATGTATTTCCTTTTAGATTCAGCGAGCATTCCTTGATGACCTCATTAGTTTCTAAAATTTTACCGTCAGCTAATTCTACAGTAAACGTATCAGTTAAGGTACACATGTCTACGTCAATCAAAGACCTAAAAGTACTAGAGACAAAACTAGCAGTCGCTCCAGTATCGAAGAGAACAGTAGCAGGATGGTTGTTTACAAGGAACATACCGTTAACCACATCAGGTTCCCTATGAGCTCCAACTGGGTCCATTACGAATGGTCTTCCTTTGGCTTGTTGTGTTTGGCATCCTTGTCTCTACCTAGCTTACGACACTTTTTCCTCATGTGCCCTGGATCCCCACATTCGTAGCATTGTTTCCTGGTGTGTAAGTACAGTCCTTGATTAAATGACTTGTTCTCTTGCATCTGAAATAGGGCATCGGTTACATTCCCCTTCATGGTGTAGTTCGCACTTGTTGCAAAAGGGTTGTCCCCGAGTACAGTCTCCGGGTCTTGTTTCCTGGTCGCCTCGCACCTCCAAAACTCTTTCTACCTAACCCACTACTACTTCCAACCACTCTCTTTACTTCAACCACTTTCTTTTCTCACCAATAGACTTCCTCTTCTCATCAGCCCTAGCTTGCTCAGTCCATCCAGCCCTAACTAAGTCATTAGTCAAACTGCTGGTAATGTCAAGCGCAGATTGTAGGGTTAAAGCCTGGGAGGAGCGGATCATTCCCCTAACTCTTTGGTGTAGACCCAGATGAAACGTGCTACACCTTTAGATTTGGGTGTCACCAGATGGGGAACTAGTCGAGATAGGGCTAAGAAACGATGATATACTCTGTATAGTTGGGACCTTTCATTTCTAGACTTAGGAATTCTGCCTTTAGTTTCTCGAGTTGGTTGATGGGGCAATACTTGCTCGCATCAATTCCCTGAATTTTGTCCAACTCATTCGGTTAGCCACATTTTTCCATGGGTTTGAGTAATCAACTTCCACCATTCAAGAGTTGATCCCTTGTGGGATTGGGATGTGAACCTCACCATATGATCCATCTTGCACACGCTAATGTCCAAGAAAGCTTCCATTTCATCAATCCATCTGTACGTCTCTATAGCACCCTCGGTGTAGTAGAAGTCCTTAGGCTTACATGCCATGAAGGTTTTATAGGGGCATCCGTTCTTTAACGCCTCGGCTTCCTCGTTATGGCCTTCGTCGTTCCCTGGCCAATCATTACCATTAGTATTACTCCCATCAACATTGATCTCAAAGATAATGGTCGGGATGGCATTAGCAAGTTGTTGTGCTACGAGGTTAGCAATTCTCTCGTCATTTTCTCGATTAGCATTTTCACTGCGGGGAGTTCCTAGTGGGGTAGGTTGGTTTCCGGTTTGCCTGGCCCCGTCACGGCGGCCCCTAGTAGCTCTCGCCACCCAAATCGCGTTCCTCACCTAGTCGGCATTGTGATAGTATCAAAAATAGAGTCCTTTAGCATGTCAAAATTTGTTTCAATAGCTCATGCATCAATACCCTATCTCACCTTGCCTCGGGAAGAGGGATCATGGCGTGTATATATACATAAACTCTCTAAGTGATTCTTACAAGGTCCAATTCAAAGCATATCATAATGGTTAGACAATCAATCACAAAGGGGCACAAACCAATTACAAAGCACAACACAACATATTGCAATTCAATATAAATAGCCAATAACCTAGCATCAAAACAAATAGTTCATAGTTAAATAGAGATAGTAGTATAATCCAGCAAAGTTGAATCAGAGTCAAGCTCTTACAAGTTGGAAGGTGCCATCACGCACATGATAATAATAATAATAGTATCAAATAATAATTAAAATAGTTTCCTTCAATTGTCTGAAGAAGATAATTCCGCTTCTTACCCCTGCTCTCACATCCACTTTTTCTTCAGCCATCCAAACCATCCTGAGCTCTTTTTTCGCTGCTCCTACTCCAACCGCTGCACCCCATGCGTAGCCATCATAGCCTCGAATTGAGCAGACTGGGAGGTCCGGGTGGCATGCTGAAGAGTCAACTCGTGAAGACGAACGGTCTTCAAGATCTCCTCCAGTGTTGCATTAGAGGGTCCTACGTCGCTTGCCCAACGGCTTGACTAGGAGTACCTATCACCAGCCAGTATGCTAGGGCCATCATACATGTTGTGCCTCGATGGCATCAGGTGCTCGTCACTTGGGTCAAACAGCGGAGGTGTCGGTATCGGAGTCCTAACAGGTGGTGGAGGAGGTGGCATCCTAATGGAGACTCAGCGTCCTCGCCTAGCACTCTTGCGTGGACGGGTGATAACACGTGCAACCATATTCCTTATAGGTGGGATAGGTGAGTGGGTAGAAGCAGCTATGTGAGGAGAGTGGGAGTGCGTCCGGCTCCTGGCAGGTGATGGGAGGAAGAATCCTCAGAAGCTTCAGTGTCATCTGACGTGACGGATATCCATCTTGGGTGTCCGCACCTCCGGAGATATGCCTCGTACACTGTCTGAGGCTTCGCTTTCTAAGGGTCTCAAGAGGAGTAGTTCATTATGAGGGTGAGGAGGCGCCTTACCTTTATCAGCCATAGCCGTTGTGTCCTGTAGGAATAGTCATGAGTAATTTGGTTCTCATATCTCATGATTATATAATAGTACTAGTAATAGTAGTGATGGCAGTAGCATTTGTTATTCAACATATCATTGTCAGTGATTCAAAACAGTAGTCTCTTTAATTAGTATGGGAACAACATAGTCATCATAAAAATCATTTAAATCCCTTTAAAATAAGTTTCAAAATCATCATGTTAATCAGAAAAACTCCAACCATACCTAAAGGTCTGTGATGGAAATTACGCGTCCGGTAAATCATGATTACATGATCAAGTGTAATCATCAATTTACCCAACCCGATCATCCCAAACTTCCACAAGGAAAGTCCTAGGGTATTGGGTTGTAGCCAGGGTCTACTATGGTATTCCCAACTTCTCTACAACTTTGGCTCTGATACCAATTGTCACACCCGGGCCTAGGTAGGGTGGGAGTCACTGACAGGATCAGTGATCGCAAGTTTGATGTTTATCAGAATATAAGCAGCGGAATACACAAACGAATTAGACAAATTGTAGCAAGCAAACAATATATGTAAGCGTTAAGATAGCATACGGTTATAGGGAGAGAATATGAATTTCTGATTTCTAGGAATGTTTATAGATGGAGAATATTTCTAATCAAATCAATCAAACCCATTCAATTGCTCATATCGCTCAATGATTACAATGGGTTGTCACTCCTTATATAGAGTGCAACAGTCACTGCTGTTATCACGAAAAGTGACAACTGGCAGATCCAATACAGAAATAACTAAATCTTAACCAACTACTGAAATGTTCACAACTACTGAGAACATATCAGCAAGTTAAGTACAAAATATAAAACTACTGAAACTACAACGACTGAAGAACAAGCTCTTCAGTCGTTTTACAAAACTACTGAAACATAAAACATAAAACTACTGATATCACAACTACTGAAGAAGTACTCTTCAGCAGTTGTGACAAACTACTGAGGCTTCAGTACTTGGTCTTCAGACTTTGACCTTCAGGCGTTTCATCAGCTGATGACTTCAGTAGATATCATCAGCTGATGTCTTCAGTCTTTGTCTTCAGACTTTGTACATCAGTTGTTGATCTTCAGCACTTGTGAACTCTTCGCTGTTGTGCTTCAGTACTTTGGTCTTTCAGCTTCAGCACTTGTGTTCTTCAGCTGTTGTACTTCAGCACTTGGGTTCTTCAGCTGTTAAGGTCTTCAGCACTTGATCTTCAGCTGTTGAAGTCTTCAGCACTTGTCAACTACTGATGAGGCTTTCAGCAGTTGTTGTGATACCGTGTGGGACTTAGAGATTTTCTGATCTTGGCTCATTGGTTCTTTTGGTCCAACAAACTCCCCCTGAACCAATGCAGCCAAAACCTCTAACTTATTTAAACTCCCACTTATTGATGGCAAAAATGTTGGTCTTTTTCCTTCTTGATCAGTAGAGAAGATGACCCATGTACGCTCCGGCCTGGGAAGAACCTCAAATATTTGTTTGGCAGAGTATGAATGGGAACTCTGTTTTGGGGAACTGGACACAGAGTTGTTATCCCATCCATGAGATTCACTTCCCCATAATGAGTCTGTACGACTCACGAACATAGGCCTCAAGGAGAACAATTTGTTCCTCTTGAGAGAGTTCTTCAGCTCCTCCTTCGAAGAAGAACTCTGGACCATAGTACTCTGATAAGTACTTCATGGTCCTGCCATTCTTCAGCTCCACCGTAGTTACCTCCCTGTATACAAATTCATCCGGATGGTTGCCTTCAAGGAGTAACTGGAGCTCATTCTTTTGGATGTCTTCAAGCTTTTTGTATAACAACCCCTTCTTAATCATCTTGTTTTCTAGTAAGGCTTGAGGTGTCTTCTTTGCTTGGTGAGCTTTCTTGAATTCATCAATGATTTCCAAGGTGAGACTACAACGGCCAGCATGATGGTAGATTCTATTGTTTTTCGTACTTGGCCGTTGTATCTGTGTGGGATAGTTCTTTTATGGATTCTAGAACTCACCTGGGGTCTGGCCATACTCTCACTCTCTCCCTCTGATACTGAAAGGTGTGTCTGAGAGTGTACAGCCTTTGAGCATGCCTTTCATGGCTTGAATAGATGATGACTGAGGAAATTCCTTGTCAACCATCTTCAACAGTTGCTCATCGTGCTGTTTCTGCTGTTCTTCTTCTTCTATCTTTACTCTGACCATTTCCCTTTGAGAGTCGGGTGTGATCATGGATTGACTCTGGGGCTTTGGTAGCTTCAGAACAGCAGAGAGTGGCAGACTATCATCTTCATCCTCTTCTTCTACTTCTTCTAGCCTCAACACCCTTCTCTTCTTCTTCTTGGGTGCATCATCGGCTGTTGGTTTAGAGGGTGAGGGAATTGGTTTTGTGGGTTGTGGTTTTGGTAGTTTTGATGTGGGAATGTTGACAGGCTGTTCTAGCATTTTGGATGTGAGTTTGGCTTTTGACTGTTTGGCTAGTTCAGTCCTGCTCCCAGCACCAGCTTCATTTAAAACTTCAACAATTAAACCTTTTGTATATTCTTCAGACGAACAGATCTTGGTGGTTATTGCCAAGATACTGTCCCTGGACCAAGCTTTGATCTCGATCAATGATCTTCCAAGATGTTTGCTATAAATCTGATCATGATCTCCAGCCTTTCTCTTTCTGACACATCATAACTTGACCATCTTGATTGGATTTCTTCAATCTCTAGTCTTCTGATCTCAGATCAAGTTTTTCAGTGTCATGGCCTTGCCTAAACAACTGATCAATGATGTTATCCATTGATCTGCTGTGTTCGGCATCAGCCTCTTTCACCATCAGCTCCAAGGCTTTCTCTTTTCATCCTTCTTCTTTTCTTGTATGTGACATGAAAGTCTTTTGAACTTTCAGTCACTTTCTCCATGGTAGCCTCCTCCTTCTCATTTCCTTCTCTTTCTCAGTCTCCTCAACCAACTCCTCAGTTTCCACTACTGTCTCTTCTGTTTCTTCCTCCTTCTCTTTCTCTTTCTTTTACCTTTCACTGCTGAACTCTCCCCCTTTTTGGGTGCATTGGTTGCAGGGAATTGAGTAGCAGAAAGTTGTTTGCTCAGAACATTCTCCACCATGGGTTGTAAGACAGAAGAAAGTCTCTCATCAACAGTTTTGATCACCAATTCAGTTAGCTGTGGGGTGATGAGAGATAGGGGATTTTGAAGGATAGCAGCCAGTTGCTCAGGGGGGTTCTGTCCCTGAGGAATGGTGCCAGAAACAGAGGCAGGTGGCTGAGATTTTGTGAGTGGTGTGTGTTTAGGAGACCTTCAGAGGAAGGTGCCATCTGTTGGGTTGATGTGGTGGCAGATGGTCTTACTCCTTGAGAGAGTTGGTCAAGTAGGTTTTGCAGTCTACTGACTTCCTCCTCTAGGATCGTGTTCTGGGCAAGAACATCATAGAAGAAGCCCAGGTCATCATCAGCATATGCTGAATCACCTGACCTCCTGCTTGTAGCAGGATATACATGCTCTGGGTGTAGACCAGATGTAGCATGTGCCCCTTTGTCTTGGAACTGGGGACTTCCAGCCTCAGGACGTTGTCCTTCATCGGCTGTTGCCTCTAGGGAGGTCTTAGCAATGTTACCAGCCTCACTCTGGTCATGTGCTGAGTCAGAGGAGGTGGCAGCCTCACTAGATATTCTAATCTCCTTCTCTACACCAGGAGATAGAATGGTAAACCCCGGTGCTGTGGGTTCTCAAATACACTGTGTTCCTCCCCCTCAATTGTAGAGGCATTCCCAGTAAGAAGTGGTTTCTGGGGAGGGGGTGAGGAGTGCAATTGAGTCAGCACTTGAGCAACTATTAAAGTTGGGCTGTGAGGGGCGGTTGTGTGGGGTACAGGGGTAGAAGCAGTGTGCACCTGGGGTGGATGGTGCTCTTCAATGGCAATCTCCTCAAGTGAGGAAGATCCCAGATAAGTAGGTGCCCCTTGGGTTGCTGCAGGCTCCTGTTGAGAGGAAGCCTGAGCGGCTGTAGCTGGAGGAGTCATTGTATCCACTAGGGGGTTTGGACTAGTGGATATATCCTGCGTTTGTTGTGCAGGAGCATCCTCAGGGGACTCAATTCCCTGAGTAGCCTTTTTGGGTTTCTTTTTGGTGGGTTTGGTGGGGACATTGGATTTGGAGGTGGTGGCTGTGGGTTCCAGCTGCGTGGGTTTTCGCAGCTTGGCAGCCAGTTTGAGTGTCCGGTCGGAGTTGTGCCGGGAGTATACTTCTGGCAAAACAGCCGTAGCAGGGACTCCCACGCCAACAAGTCCCTCAGCATTAAGCTGGTCTATTATAATGGCCATGATGAACCGTGGATAGAGTATCCAACGGTTGGCAGTTAATTTTTGAGCCATATCTTTGAGCTCTGAAAATATTAATTCGGAAAAGTTCAGTGGTTGTTGCTCAAGGATAGAATACAATACCTGCTGCCATTTGGTGGACATTTGATCCCAAGACGATGTCTTAGGGGCCAAACATACATTGACCATGTGAAAGATCAGGCGCTCAGCATCATTAAAATGTTTCTTCATTATGGTGGTGGCACTGAGATCACCTTGATATCCATGCCGAGCAAATGAGAGATCTATAGAGCCCTTCGGATATCCAGCAGGAGAGGTAGCATCACTCAGTTGAAGAATTTTACGGATTGTTGCAGGAGTAATCACTACTTCGTTGTTGTTGACGACTGACCGGAGGGATGTGTGTTGCTCTCCTCAGTAGTAACATTAACGTTCATCCAAAATTGGTTCAAGGATTCGGCATGTAAAACGGGGTTCAGAAGGAATGCCTTGTTGTATTGGGACTGGACCATGAGATCGATAGCATTATCGAACTTAGTCCAGATCGGCGATTTTGTGAGGTAGGCAACACAGTTGTGTCGCGGTTTAATTTGCAAAGACGCCATGGAATTTGTTGGAGAGAGAGGAACGTTAGGTTTGAAGAAGATGAAGTATGGAGAGCTCAGGTTAAGGGTATTATAGGGTACGGGTGAGGAAATGACTGAAGGATGTGGTGTTAGTCATCAGTAGTTTTAAACGACCGTTGACATGGTATTATCCTTTCAGACGTTGAAACAGCTGAAGTCGCGGTGTTAGGCATCAGTAGTTTAGAAAACTACTGAAGACCGTGGTTTTGACTTCAGGTGATTGAAACAACTGAGGACATGGTGTTTGTCATCAGTAGTTATGAAACTACTGAAGACAGTGGTTTTAGTCATCAGCTGTTGTAAACAACTGAAGACGTGGTTTTGCTTCAGTTGTTTAAAATGAAACAGCAGTGGTACAAACGACTGAGGAGAAAGTTCTCGTCAGCTGTTTTCGTCAATTCTTAGCTTTTCAGCTGTTTCAAACTATCCTCAACACATTCATCAGTCTTTATGGCTGATTTCAGTTGTTTCATAGGACATCAGTACTTATCTGTTTTTACTGATTTCAGTAGTTATGACTACATCAGTAGTTGTAACTACTTCAGTAGTTTAGAGCAGATGAAGTACTTCAGTACTTGTGAGAACTTTTAGCCTTCAGTAGTTATAAAAAGTACTGAGGTTAAAAGAGCTCATCAGTACTTATATGTGACATGCACTCATGATCATCAATATGAATTACTGAGATCATCAGTAGTTGTCACCTATTCTAGCTGCAGCATACCAAGCCTTAACACCAGGTTTTGGAAAGTTGAACTATCCAAAGGCTTAGTAAAAATGTCTGCAAGCTCATCAGCACTGGGCACAAACTTAGGATCAATCAGACCTTTTTCAAAACAGTCTCTTATAAAATGGTGTCT
Organism: Flaveria trinervia; assembly: GCA_025506515.1. NCBI lineage: Eukaryota > Viridiplantae > Streptophyta > Magnoliopsida > Asterales > Asteraceae > Flaveria > Flaveria trinervia. Next base: position 39,006,564 of record CM046449.1, on the reverse strand, counting down.
GATCTCTATATGTTTGGTCCTAGAGTGCTGGACTGGATTTTTGACAATGCAAAGAGCTGAAGCACTATCCATTAACAATGAGTCTTAGTCTCTGTAATGCCATAATCCAAAAGTTGGTTTTGAAGCCAGAGTACCTGAGATGTACAGCTTGCAGCAGCAATGTACTCTGCTTCCGCAGTGGATGTAGCAACTGAGGTCTGTTTCTTGCTCTGCCAAGAAATCAAGCAGTTGCCTAGGAATTGGCATCCACCAGAAGTTGATTTCCTGGTCAACTTACACCCTGCATAGTCACTGTCAGAAAAAGCAACTAATTTACCAGAATGGTTGGTAGAATACCATAAACCTAGAGATGGAGTGCCTTGCAGATATCTAAAGATCCTCTTGACTGCAATCAGATGAGACTCTTTAGGTGCAGCCTGAAATCTAGCACAAACACATGTAGCAAACATAATATCTGGTCTAGAAGCTGTTAAATACATCAAGGACCCAATCATACATCTGTAAAGTGTTTCATCAACCACTTTACCTTTCTGATCTGAGTCCAGTTGTGTGGTGCTGCTCATGGGAGTAGAACAGGGCTTACAGTTTTGTAAATCAAACTTTTGCAAAAGATCTTTTGTATATTTGGATTGATGAATAAAAATTCCATCAGCCTTTTGTTTGATTTGCAACCCCAGAAAGAACTGTAATTCTCCCATGGCACTCATTTCAAACTTCTGTTGCATCAACTTTGTAAAGGCATCACACAACTTTGGATCAGAGGATGCAAAAATAATATCATCTACATAAATTTGAACAAGTAGATTATGCTGCCCAGCTTTCTTAATAAATAAAGTCTTGTCTATGGAGCCTCTAGTGAAATTGTTTTCCAGAAGAAAGTTTGATAATGTCTCATACCAGGCTCTGGGAGCTTGTTTTAACCCATAAAGAGCTTTATCAAGCTTATACACCCAATTAGGATGTTTGTTGTCCTCAAAGCCTGGAGGTTGACATACATAAACTTCTTCTTTAACTTTTCCATACAAAAATGCACTTTTGACATCCATTTGAAAGACTTTAAGTTTTTGATAAGCAGCATAAGCTAAAAACAATCTAATTGCTTCCAGTCTGGCTACAGGGGCAAAGGTTTCATCATAATCAATACCTTCTTCTTGTGCAAACCCCTGAACAACCAGTCTGGCCTTGTTCTTACAATAAGCCCATTTTCATCAGTTTTGTTCCTAAACACCCATTTAGTGCCTATTGCACACTTACCTGGAGGTAGAGGAACCAGTTCCCACACTTGCTGTTTCTTGAACTGAAGAAGCTCAAGCTGCATGGCATCAACCCATCCATTGTCCTTTAAAGCAATGTGATAATTCTTGGCTCTTGCTGACTGATGAAGAGAGCATAGAAGCAGAAGTTTGACAATTGCTTCTTGTTGATACTCCAGCAGTGATATCACCAATGATTTGAGACATGGGGTGATTCTTCAGATCTTGATACACAATGAGATCTGTGCAAGTGTTTGTAGCCGGTTCAGCAGCAACAGATGGTGATGGTGAATCATTTCCTTGAAACCAATCAGTGGATGGTAATTCAAAGGAAGTTGAATTCGAAGAAATCTCATCAGCATTAGTTGTGGATGGTGCTACTGGGCTACAGGAACATCAGGTCTAGTTGAATCAGGCAGCTGATCACTAAACCTGAAGAGGTGAGTACTGCAATCATCATCATCATCAGCAGTACCACCAGGTGGTGAACTATTGACAGGAGCAACAGCAGGAGTTTGATAAGGAACATATTGCAGTATGTCCAGATCAAATAACTCCACAGGACTTTGTGGAATCTTGTCCTTTGGAGATTCATTAAACTTAACATGTAGAGTTTCTTCAACCATCTTTGTTCTGCAGTTGAAGACTCTGTATGCTTTGCAAGTAGATGAATAACCAACAAAGTATCCTGCATCCACCTTAGGATCAAATTTGTGGAGTTGATCCTTTGTGTTGAGAATAAAACAGGGACACCCAAATGCTTTGAAAAATGAAATCAGTGGAGCCAAATGATGGAGAACTTCATATGGAGTCTTCATCAACCTCTGATTTACTAAAACTCTATTTTGCACATAACAAGCTGTTTGACAGCTTCGGCCCAAAAGGTCAATGGCAAACCTGAGTCAGCCAGCATGGACCTTGCAGCTTCAATGAGGGTCCTGTTCTTTCTCTCCACTACTCCATTTTGTTCCGGAGTCCTTGGAATGCTGAACTGCCTTTTGATTCCCTTTGAGAGATAGAAGTCATCAAGTGTATGATTTCTGAACTCAGTTCCATTATCACTCCTAATACACTTGACTGGAAGGGAATACTGCTTCTCAATGTACAGCACAAAGTGGATAATCTTCTGAGCAGCCTCATCCTTTGAATGTAGAAAGAAAGTCCATACAAATCTGGAGTAATCATCCACAATTACCAGACAGTATTTCTTCTTTGCCATGCTCATTACTCTCACAGGACCAAATAGATCCATATGCAGTAATTGCAAGCAGGCAGTGGACTTGGACACTTCAATAGGAGGAAATGAGACCTTGTGCTGTTTTCCTTTTAAACAAGCAGTGCAAGTTTCATCACAGTGGAACTCCTTTATTGGTAAGCCTCTGACTAAACTATTGTGGCTAAGCTGATTCATGTTTTGAGATTAACATGACCAAGCCTCCTGTGCCATAGTTTAGATTCTTGAAAAGAGGCTTTGGAAAATAGGCAAGGATTACCTTTGAGATCTATCTTCTTAGAGAGATCTAAGGCATACACTCTTCCTGTCCTGTTGGCTTTCAGGAGAGTGTGATCATCCAATACCTTGTCAATCAAGGGCAAAACTTTGGATGACAGAATCCTACAGTTTTGACTTGTGAAAAGGGCAACATGGCCTTTATCACACATTTGACTGACACTCAAGAGGTTGTACTTGAGATTTTCCACATGATTAACATCATCAAATTTGATTTCTCCATTGGAGACAAAGCCCTTACCGATGATGTAACCCCTAGCATCATTGCCAAAAGAGACAAATCCCTTCTTTCCTTGAGAGTAGTCATGAAGAAGAGAGATGTTCCCAGTCATGTGCATGGATCCCCCACTGTCTACATACCAGATGCTATTTTGGCATGTTGAAGAACCCTGCAATAATAAACAATCAGTTAGTTTTAGAGACCCAAACCTTTTTGGTTTTGGGCCTGGTCTCATCAATAGATGGTAAACTAGCATGTTTATTTGTAACAACAGCCTGAGAGGAAGAAGATGGTGCAGAAGAGGAGTCCTTTGGCCTAGACCTCCTTTTCTGTGGTTTCAACATAGGAGAATCTAGTTGGTTAACTCTACCAACAGATGTTGTACCATCATCACCAGCTGTGTCTGATTTTGTGATAAAGCTTTCAGCTCATCAGACACATTGCTAGTGGAGTTAGATAAGGTCCTATGTTGCACCTTCTTCTTTTGAGCACCCTCAGCTGTCACCTGTTTAACTCCTTCTTTTTGGATTGCTTTAAGGACTTAAGGGTTACAGGATTTGATGTTGCTGATACAAATGTGGTCTCAAACTCAGTTTTCATTTTTACCATTTTCTCATTAATTTCTTCCTTTTGTTTGAGTTTGGAACCTCTTTTGTACCAAACATCATCTGTAAGATGATTGAACAAACCACATACTTCACATGGTTTCTTCTTCATCTTAGGTTGATCATTAACTAAAGATGATGAAGCAACTGAAGACTTGTTCTTCAATGCTTTGGAAGCATTGGTTGCTTTCTTAACAGCATCTTTAGTAGTCTTCAAACTCTTTCTACTGCCAGTTTTCTTCTCTTCAGTACTGACAGCAGTTGAAGTTTGAACTTCAGGAGTTGAATCCTGCTCTCCAGTCCTTTCAGGACCTTCAGGATTGACTCCTGAGTTGATCAACTTATTGATCATGTGAATGTCAGCATTTGGACCATCAACATCAGCTGATAGGTTCAAAGAGGACTTGATACTGACTGCTACTTCTGATTGTGCTGTATCAGAAGGTAGATCACATGACTTGATGGATTGGTTATCACTCTCACCATCAGATTCTACCTCTGCTCTGGGGTAAAAACTGTAGGTGGAGCAGTGTGATTGTAACCAATTCCAAACTTCACATTTGAAGCAGATTGCTTACTAAGAAGCATTTCAAAACCTTTGCATGATTGTACCCATCTATCACACTCGACCTGGGTAACTGCAAGGGTTTCTTTGAGATCTTTGTACTTCTCTAGAAGTACATCTTCTCTAGCCTTATCATCAATTATTTTGCAATTCAGTTTATAAATCTCATCATTTTTATCTTTGAGCACAAACTCAAACTCAGCTTTGTTTTTGGAAATTACTTGTTCTAACTCAATGTTCTTATTAATTAAAGCTACATTTGCTTCTCTAATGGAAGCAAATGCTGCTATGCATTGTTCAGAACATAATTTGGCTTTTGCCTCAGAGGATACCTGTGATACCTGAGGTGTAGAGGCATTGGAAGATGAAGTATCAGCAGACTCCAAAGCCATAAGAGCTAGATTCCCAAAGGGACTGTCACCACCATGTTGACCAGCACCTGAGAACAGTTGATCATGACCAGACAAGTCATCTGGTAAACTGCTCCAGTCAACAACTCCTGGGGTGAAGAAGCTGTGTTGTTGAGATGAAGGTTGTTGATGAGATAGGGAAGGCTGAGGTTCTGGTAATGCATGAGGTTGTGGTGTCATAGGAACTTGAACTTGACTTGACTGTGGCATGTAGTAACAAGGGTACTGATAAGGCATTTGACCCTGAGAAACAAAATATGCCGGAGATTGTTGTTGAGGATGATGACTAGATGTGACAGGATGTTGCCCTCTGTTTTGTGACTGTTGCCAGGAAAAGTCACAAAGGGTGCAGTAGAGTTTGATCCAGTTGATCTACACTCTCTTGCAAAGTGTCCAAGCCGTTGGCATTTGTGACACCTCAACTTGCTCTTGTCAAAACCAACTTTGGTTTTGCCAGAGAGTCCTGGGAATTTTCTTCCAGTTCTTTTGTAGAACTTCTGAGATCTGATATTTATCAAGGCCATTTGGCTCAAAATATCCATCTCTTCTAAGTCATCATCTGCAATCCCCTTGAGATCATCCATGATGAAACATAAATTGTCATTATTACCTCCAGTAAACTGACCATCAACACTTACAAATGCAGAATTAGAAGTGCTCGAAGAGAAATTAATATGCTCATCATACTGGCATTCAGATGCAGCATATTCTGACTCATGACCCACCAAGGCAGTGTTGCCTTGAAAAAGTCTTCAGTGAGCTTTCCAGATGAAGACAGCTTTCTCTTCTGTTCTATCTCTCTCTCAAAAGTGAGCAATTTCCCATGGAGTTGGGTGAGAGATAGTTTGTCCAAACTTGCACTGGAGCGTAGGACAATAGTATATGTGTCCCATCTCTCAGGCAGTGATCTGAGAAATCTGTTATTCATCTGAATATTGGTGTATTCAAGTTTGACCATTTTTAGTTCAGAGATCAAACAAGAAAACCGCTCATATTGTTGAGTCAGTGTCTCACCCTTTCTATGAGAAAAAGTCTCATATTGTTGGGCAAGAATTTCTCTATTATTTGCCAAGACCTCATCAGTTCCTCCAAATTGTTCTTTCAAAGCAATCCAGAGGTCATGGGCAGTTTCATGATGCATTAGCCCAGAATAGATTTCATTGGGCAAAGCCATGGCCAGAATTCCATGGGCTTTTGCATCAATCTCAAGCAACTTTATCCTCATCTGAGTATTGCTCCCTCCTCTTCGGAACCATTTGATTGGTTTCCGGGTTATTCACCATAGGCTTGTGTGGACCATGTACCACTGATGTCCAACACCCTGCGTGTTAACAGACAGGTGATGGAGCATACGTCTTTGCCATATGTTATACTCATTCCTAACCAGCATAGGAGGCTTGGTTGAGGAACCAGTATTGTGAGGATCATTGGAGGGAGTGGTCATTTTCAGTTCAAAAACAGTTTAGTTCAAGTTTTAAAAGTTTTAGACAAACCACAACAAACTCAATGAGAACCAAGAATAAGATCTCAGGATGAATGAGCAGAAATACAGAAAATTCAATCTCTATAACCGTTTCTTGCAAAAACAAAAGCTAATTCAATCAAACTTGGATCTTGAATAGCAGTTTCAATGATCAATTATTAGATCGATCAATGATTAACCTGCTCTGATACCATTTGACAGGATCAGTGATCGCAAGTTTGATGTTTATCAGAATATAAAGCAGCGGAATACACAAACGAATTAGACAAATTGTAGCAAGCAAACAATATATGTAAGCGTTAAGATAGCATACGGTTATAGGGAGAGAATATGAATTTCTGATTTTAGGAATGTTTATAGATGGAGAATATTTCTAATCAAATCAATCAAACATTCCATTCAATTGCTCATATCGCTCAATGATTACAATGGGTTGTCACTCCTTATATAGAGTGCAACAGTCACTGCTGTTATCACGAAAAGTGACAACTGGCAGATCCAATACAGAAATAACTAAATCTTAACCAAACTACTGAAATGTTCACAACTACTGAGAACATATCAGCAAGTTAAGTACAAAATATAAAACTACTGAAACTACGACTGAAGAACAAGCTCTTCAGTCGTTTTACAAAACTACTGAAACATAAAACATAAAACTACTGATATCACAACTACTGAAGAAGTACTCTTCAGCAGTTGTGACAAACTACTGAGGCTTCAGTACTTGGTCTTCAGACTTTGACCTTCAGGCGTTTCATCAGCTGATGACTTCAGTAGATATCATCAGCTGATGTCTCAGTCTTTGTCTTCAGACTTTGTACATCAGTGTTGATCTTCAGCACTTGTGAACTCTTCAGCTGTGTGTCAGTATGCTTCCTTTGGTCTTTCACGCTTCCTTCTTGTTGTGCTTCAGCTGTTGGTCTTTCAGCTTCAGCACTTTCAGCTGTTGTACTTCAGCACTTTGGTTCTTCAGCTGTAAGGTCTTCAGCACTTGATCTTCAGCTGTTGAAGTCTTCAGCACTTGTCAAACTACTGATGAGGCTTTCAGCAGTTGTTGTGATACCGTGTGGGACTTAGAGATTCTGATCTTGGCTCATTGGTTTTTTGGTCCAACAGTCACAGACTAGCAACGGAAAACAAACCATTACAAGAGCTCAAAGGAGAGAATAGCACATGACATTATAAGTTTTCAGAAGATACCGGGGCTACAAATAGATCATCCCCCAAATGAGTTATACAACCAACGTAGAAACAAATTGTATTTGCACAATAGAAATGAAAAATTGTTAAAATTGTTCATTAAGTAAAATAAGCCAATGCCATGGTCACGGGGATAAGTCTAGGTCTTCACAAGAGCTAAGATCTCTTCATAAATTACCAGAAACATGCTCAATAAGAAATTTGTGTCAACTAAAAAGTTGGTGAATTCAAGTGCTTAAAGTTTAAAAATAAAACGGACTTAACAAATCCACATTTGATAAAAAGGAATGAATCATACTTTCAACATCATGGGAGAATCATAATCAACCCTCCACTCAGTCCCAGTCGGCCTCTTCTAAAGTTGTGTTTAACCGGCTTTTCCTGAAAGAAGAACAAAGACACAAACCAGTGTACCATACCTGCCCAGATGGTTCACCATATTTTCTTAACAAAACCTGTCACATGGCACAAACTACCCCTCAGGATCTCTGTGGCGTACCCTTCCTAGAACAGAAGCCACTGTGTGTGGGGGATTCCCCAATAGATCTATCCACATAAAACAAGCAGTTCACGAAAGAATAATGGTCATGATATAAGCATCAGCAGGTAACCATAAATCCCACATACAATCACCAAGTAAAGCACAAGTATAGTTCATAAATAACAGAGCATGTCTCACCCCATAGCAGTAGTAAAAATGGGATCACTAGAACTCACCTTAGGTGTTAAGCCTAAAATAACTCTTCATGTGCTGGGAATGTCAAGTCTAGCACCCTAACATGAATATATTAAGTGATAAGCTACTGCTCTAAACTTATTTAAGGTGCAACAAGTGTGTCAAAAATTTAGTTGTCGAATAAGACTTTGATTCCGCAAGGGTTTGTGTGAAAAGTTTCCCATATAATTTAGGATATTACACCATTAAGTTAAGGATATAGGGTCAATATGCTGTTCAAGTGATTATTAGTCTCATATGAGTCCGTTATAAAGTTTGGTAAAATTTAACACTTTAGTCCCTCAAGTTTCAAAATTGGCAGTTTCTACCCTCAAGTTTGGTTTCTTACTCTTTATGACTATTAAGGCCAAAAATGAGGTTCTTAGAGTAAAAATTGACTTATTATTGAGTAAGTGTTCCGAATTTTCAGAATATGGATCGGTATAAAACCTATGCGTTTAACGTTCCTGGTTGCGATTAAAACCGGAGAGTTTTAATGGTTAATTAAGGATTTCCATAAATTTGAGTCTTGGACCGGTAGGTATCATATTAAGGACATTTTTATAAGTTTCAAGTCCTTTAATTATGAACTTTTGCCTCTAATAGTTGAAAGCCTCGTTTTTACGTTTAACCCGTTAAAACATGTTTTTAACCGAATTTGACCATTTAAAAACTTATTTGACCAATATTCAAATCCTTTAGGTCTTTTAACACTTAACTTACTGAAATGACATGGTGTTTATAAATCTTAGCTTTAAACCCCTTTTTCTTGGATTTTTCTCAAAAACGTCATCGGTTAATACCTGTTTCTAGTTAAAACGCCATTTAATTTATCCTTTTGACCATTTAATTTACCCATTGACTCCAGAACACTTTATTAACCATTATTAAGACTGTAATACTTTTTAAGATGGTTAAAATTCATGATTTATTATTTTTAATGTTGTTTTACCATGTTTCGGGTCCCGAAAATGACTAAAGTGGGTCTAATCTTAACATGTCTTCAATTTCAAGAGGTTAACCATTTATTACATACTTAATATTCACCAAAAATTTCTGAAATCATGCTCCAACCATGGGTAGGTCATCCAATACAAAAATGAACTATCAATTAGTGATTAAGCAATAACAGACCATGACACATGTGTAAATCCATATAACATGCGTTTAAACATTACAAAAACCTTATTTAACTTTAATATCAGATTATTAAGGTGTTCCAAAGTCGTTCATGTGCAGGTTATGAACCTTGGTTGAGAGGGTTTTCAAACAAGTGCTTAAATAGTGTTATTTCGTGTAGAAAGAATGTTTTCAAGGTGTAGCCCGTGCAATAACCACATGTTTGACTTATAACCTTTTGTAACATTCAAAACAGGTTATTAATAGTCCATTAAACTATTAGCAAGCAGATTACAAGTTAGATGGTGCAAAACACCTAAAAAGAGGGTTTTCATGGTTGAAATTGGTTTCCACCTCAAGAATGACCAATATACGTGTGAGATACCTTTTGTGAAGTTGAAAGCTCCTCAAGAAGAAGACGATGGTGTCGGGTTACTGCTACAACAAAGAGAGGAGGTGTTTTTAAGAGAAAAGTGAAGATAACACAAGTTGTGACTAGTTTCGGTTGTGAGGTGGCTTACTCTTAGTGTGGCTCATGATTTGGGGTTGTTTAAAGGACTCAACAATCTTAAAGCTCTTGGACACTGTTTGAGGAGTCGAATCCACCAAGGTTTAGCGTCCAAAGCTCACGAATATGGCCACCTTCTTGCGGTTTTAGGTTGGCCGAGAATGCGTATGCCTTGTTCTTCGATGAACAATGATGGAACTCTAGAGAGAATAAGCTTTGTGTGTGTTTTTGGAGTGTGTTCAGCTGGTGAAATATCAAGAGGAAGAGAGAGATGTAGAATTCAAAGGAATCTTGCATGGAAGGTGTATGGTAAGAGTGTTGGTGGTGTAGAGGAGAGATGAGTGGAGGGAGGGGGCGGCCAAGTTTGGCACTATGTGGGGGGTCAAATCTTTTAAATTTTAATCTAAAATAATTATTAAGTGGTATTATATTGTAGTGTAGTATAGAATATTATTTGGTAGATGTTGTTAGTTATGGTGTCTTATGCATGTCCATGCATGCATGAATCGAGAATTTACAAGTGTGTATGTATGCACACATTTTAATTGTTTCACTTGAGATTTAGCTTTGTGAGGGTGGCTAGTTAACATTCCTGGGACACCAAGTTTTAAAAAGGTAAATTTAATTAACTAAAAGTCACTAAAATCACATAAAATCATAAAATGGAACAAATAGCAATAGAGGATTCCAACTTCACTAATAAAGTTATATTGTTTCTATTAATAGTACTCATAAGACGGGTAATGATGCATGTAGATTAGGGTTAGAATAACGACCTTGAGGTCGGTTGTTACACGAGTGGTGGAGGAAGTGCATGAGGTTATGCAGACGATCCTACCGTCCGTTTGTGATCGAAGTGATAAAGGCTATTAGAGATTGGGAGATAAGGGAAAGGAGTTGACCTATGGGCGAAAGGAGACAGTCCGAGATTGAGACGGTTTTGTCGAATGACGAAGAAGAAGAGAAAGAAGAAGAGCCTGCGCCGAAGGCGGCACGGGGCTGTAACTATAGGGCGTTTCAATGATGCAAGCCCCTACTTTTGATGGTAACGACACTGATGCTATTGCTCACTGATGGGGGAGAGAAATGGAAGATGTTCTAAATATCAATGAGTGTCAGGAAGACCACAATGTCCAAGCTGAGGGTAGAAGGGCTATTAGGAGGATGAGCTGGGCAGAGTTAAAGAAGTTGGTGATTAAAGAGTTCTATCCTCATAGGGAATTGCATAAGGTGGAGAGGGAGTTCATGCAACTGGTGGTGAGAAAGATGACACATCAGCAGTATGTTCAGGGTATGTTCAGGGCTTGCCAGCGGATATCCATTGTCTCGAAACACGTTCCTGCAGCTGTAGGTGAGAAACATGTTCAGGGCATGTTCAGTGACACCCTTGTCCCGAAAAAGCAAGCGGTATGTTCAGGGCTTGCCAGCGGATATCCATTGGCACATGATCGCTGCCCGACCGAGCACGTTTAGGCCTGCAGTTGATTTAGCAGGAAGATTGTGTGATGAGCGAGAGGTGGTGGTGGTCGAGGCAAGCATAAATGGTGGTGGTGAGCGGAGTTGGAACGGGAAGAGGTTTGGTTGTGGTGGTGCCTCAACAGGTAACAAGAAGGCAAAGGTCGATGACCGTCGTGTGGTCACATCAAGGTCAGGATCGAAGAGGTGTGGCAAATGTGGGAAGGAGCATCGGGGGAATGCAAATGGTGATCAAACATCTGTTTTATGTGTGAGAAGCCTGGTCATATGGCTCGAGACTGTGGGGGTATGAGGTGTTTAAACTGTGGAGAAAGTGGTCATTTGAGTAGGGTTTGTAAGAAGCTGAGGACTGAGGGTTCTGGGATGAAGAAGACTGGAGGTGAAAGACCGAGAGCGAATGCCAGATCGTTTACGATGACGCAGGAGGAGGCTAGAACGGACCCTCATGTCATGTCAGGTACGTTTCTAGTAAACCAAACTTTAGCCTTTGTGTTTTTTGATTCTGGTGCCAGTAAAAGTTTTATTTCTGCTGCTTTCTGTGCTAACAGCGTGTTAGTAGTAGGACTTTTGATGGGCCCTTTGATGTAGAAACTGCCATAGGTAAGTCTACCAGAATTTCTGTGATGATAGAAGGATGTGATGTGGAATTAGAAGGTCATAAGTTTCCGGTTAGACCGTTCGTAATGACATTAGGTGGTTTTTATATGGTTCGTGGGATGGATTTGTTGGCGGACTACGAGGCGAACATTGTGTATCGCAAGAAGATGATTCGATTGACAACGCCTGACGGGATTTCGGTAACGGTTTATGGTGATCGAGTCACAACGATCCCGAAAGTAATCTCAATGGCGGTGGCGGGAAAGTGCATGAGGTGTGGATGTAGTGCCTACTTGGCCAATGTAAATGATGTGGATACGCCAGACCATAACTGTTTGTTGTACCGGTTGTGTGTGACTTTCCAGACGTGTTCCCAGAAGACCTACAAGGAGTGCCACCTAATCGAGAGATTGAGTTACAGATTGATCTGATACCGGATGCCCAACCTGTTACCAAGGCACCGTACCAAGAGTTGATGGATCAGTTGGAAGAGCTGCTTGATAAGGAGTATCTCTCCTTGGGGTGCTCCTGTCTTATTCCTGAAGAAGAAAGATGGTAGTATGAGGATGTGTATTGACTACTGTGAGCTGAATAAGTTGACGATAAAGAACCGACCTTACCGAGAAATGATGATTTGTTGATCAACTTCAAGGTGCCAGTTGGTCTCAAGGATAGGTCTTCGATCTAGCTACCATCAGCTAATGGTGAAGGAGCAGGATATTCCTAAAACAGCTTTTCGCATGCATTATGGTCATTATGAGTTTCTTGTCATGTCATTTGGTTTGACCAATGCGCCTGCTACTTTTATGGATCTGATGAATCGAGTGTGTCGGCCGATGTTGGATAAATTAGTGATTGTGTTTATTGATGATACCCTGATTTATTCGAAGAGCGAGATAGAGCATGCCGGTCACATTTGGGAGGTTCTAGGGATGTTGAGAAAGGATAAGTTGTACGCCAAGTTCTCCAAGTGCGCATTCTGGTTGCGCGAGTTTCAATTCTTGGGTCATGTGGTGTATCCTGATGGGATCATGGTGGATCTGGCAAAGGTAGAGGTGGTGATGCAATGGAAGTCTCCAAAGATGCTATCCGAGATTTGTAGTTTCTTGGGTTTGGTGGGCTACTACAGAAGATTCTTCCAAGACTTTTCTAAGATCGTGTCTCCAGTAAGTTGACCCAGAAAGATGTGAAGTTTGTATGGGGTGAAGCTCAAGAGAAGGCATTCGAAGAAATGAAGGTGAGATTGACTCAAGCTCCTGTTCTGTCCTTACCCAATGGAAGTGAAGATCTGATGATTTATTCTGATGCTTCCTACTGAGGGTTGGGATGTGTGTTAATGTAGAGAGGGAAGGTTATAGCCTATGCATCCCGACAGTTGAAGGTTCATGATGTCAATTATCCTACTCATGACTTGGAGCTAGCAGCCGCGGTCTTTATGCTAAAGATTTGGAGGCTATCTTTACGGGATGAAGTGCACCATATTCACTGACCACGAGAGCTTGAAGTACTTCTTTGAGCAAAAGGACCTGAACATGAGACAGAGACAATGGTTGAAGCTCATAACAGATTATGATTGTGAGATCCATTACCATCTGGGCAAAGCTAACGTGGTGGCGGACGTCCTTAGCAGAAAAGAGAGACCCGAACCAATTCGGGTGAAAACTTACCGGATGATCATGACCTATGATGTAATGAAGCAAGTTAAGGAGTTCCAAGATGAGGCCTTGGAAGAAGATCATCTTAACTTAGAATGAATGAGAGGTCTAGTCGCAGAATTGGGTGAAAACACGCTTGGTGTTAGAACTTGATTCGGGAGGATGTGGATTCCTCGTTTTGGGGATCTACGGGTGAAGATTGTGGATGAAGCCCTAAAGACTCGATACTCCACTCATCCTGGTGCAACTAAGATGTATCAAGATAGGAAGAAAGATTATTGGTGGCGGGTATGAATCACGATGTCACAGAGTATGTGAGTAAGTACTTTGCTTATTTACAAGTGGAAGCCGAACACGGAGGCCATATAGGAAGATCCACCTTTGGATATACCGTAATGAAAGTGGAAATATATAACCATGTGCTTTATTACAAAGCTACCGCGTACCGCGCGAGGGTATTATGCAATATCGCTAATAGTTGATCGTTTGACGAAAAGCGCTCACTTCCTACCGATCCGCAATTCATATTCATTCGAGAGGTTGGCTGATCTGTTCATTAAAGAAATTGTGACTCGTCATAGTGTGCCGGTGTCTATTGTGTCTGATCGTGACATCCGGTTCACATCTAAATTTTGGATGAAATTCCACGACACGATGGGGACGAGGTTACATATTAGGACGACTTATCATCCCCAAACAGATGGTTAGTAAGAAAGGACCATCAGACATTGGAGGATATGCTTCGGGCATGTGTCATTGATTTCGGAGGAAGTTGGGATGACCACTTACCGTTAGCTGAGTTTTCATACAACAACAGTTATCATGCTAGCATTGGCATGCCTCCTCATGAGATTCTATACGATAGGAGATGAAGAACACCTGTTTGTTAGGGTGATATTGGTCAGAAAGAGTTAGGAAGCGTCGAGGTGATTGAGGCTACGATTAAGAAGCTTGAATAGATCAAGGCTTTCATGAAGGCAGCCAAAGATAGACAAAAGTTATATGCTGATAAACGATGTAGACCGATTGAGTTCCAAGTGGCTGATAGGGTTATGTTTAAAGTCTCACCATGGAATGGTATCATCCGATTCAGAAAACATGGCAAGTTGAGCCCAAGGTACATAGGGTCTTTTCCGAATCATTGCTCGAGTAGGGAAGGTGGCCTACAGACTAAAATTACCAGAATATAGACGGCTTCACCAAGATCCTTGATGGAAAAACAACTTCCAAGCCAGGTTTTTACACCTTTCAGGGTTGGAATGTCATTTCCAAATAGTAGTATGTCATCAACATACAATACTAGGAAAATCACTGTGCTCCCACTAGCCTTCTTATACACACAAGCCTCATCAGCATTTTTGATGAAGCCAAATTTCTTTACCTCCTCATCAAAACGATGATTCCAGCTTCTCGACGCTTGCTTCAATCCATAGATTGATTTCTTTAGCTTGCATACTTTATTAGGATGTTTTGGATCGACAAAAACTTCAGGCTGAACCATATAGACATCTTCCACAAGATGTCCATTTAGGAAAGCGGTTTTGACATCCATTTTCCAAATCTCATAATCATAATGAGCAGCTATGGCAAACAATATCCTTATAGACTATAGCATCGCAACAGATGAGAAGGTTTCATCATAATCAACCCCTTGAGTTTGAGTGAAACCCTTTGCTACAAGTCTAGCTTTATAAGTATCCAAGTTTCCATGCATATCGGTTTTCTCTTGAAAACCCACTTACTTCCAACTACCTTGCAATTAAGAGGTGGTACAACAAGTTCCCAACTTGATTGTCATACATCGATTGCATCTCAACGTTCATGGCCTCAAGCCATTGTCACAATCCAAATTGGATACTGCATCATGGTATGTGGTTGGTTCATCTAAATCTACCACATAGCATCCATCCATGAAAAATCCATATCTTTCAGGTGGATTACTAGTTCTACCACTTCTGCGAACGTTTTGATCAACCGCTTGATCATCCTCAACATCCTCATGTTGAGTGCTAGTTTCAACCAAACGTGCATGGGGTTGCGGTTCTTGATCCTCCTCAAGATCCACTGTTCTACTGCTAATCCCTTCCATAAGGACTTTGCTTCTAAGACTCACCCTTTCTGGCAACAAACACCTTTTGTTCCAGTGGATCATAGAAATAATATCCCATAGAATCTCTAGGGTATCCAACAAAGATAAACTTGGTGGATCGGACATCTAATTTGTTTAGGGTGGGAGTCTTAACATAAGCCTCATAACCCCAGACCCTTAAGTATGATAGGGATGGAACTCTTCCATGCCAATTTTCAAAAGGTGTCCTTTCCACCTTTTTGGTTGGGGCCATATTTAGAATACGGGTCGCGCAGAGCAAAGCAAACCCAAAAATGATAGAGGTAATGTGCTTCTAGCCATCATAGATCGGACCATATCCAATAAGGTTCGATTCCTCCTCTCAGACACACCATTGTGTTGTGGTGTTCCAGGTGGAGTGAGTTGTGAGACAATCCCACAACTCCTAAGATGGTCTTGAAAAGCATCACTCAGGTATTCACCTCCTCTATCGGTGCGGAGAACTTTAATCGACTTGTTGAGTTGATTTTCTACTTCATTCTTGAAGATTTTGAACATTTCAAAAACTTCATCTTTGTGCCTTAATAAGTACACATACCCATAGCGACTATAATTGTCGGTAAAGGTAATGAAGTATCTTTCACCATTCCTAGTCATTGGTTTAAAAGGACCACATACATCCCAATGTATGATTCCTAATAAATCTTTTGCCCTTTCGTTAGTTCCACTAAAGGGTGCCTTAGTCATTTTACCTTGTAAACAAGATTCATAAACATCAAATGAATCACATTCATTTGTTTTTAAAAGACCATTCTTTTGAAGCGTTTGTATACGTTTCTTGTTTATATGACCAAGACGACAATGCCAAAGATAGGTATCACTCAAGTCCAACTTGAGTTTCTTGGTGTTAGTATGGTACAATGAACTATTTAAAGTATTTTCATGAACCAATTCATAAATACCATTAATGGGTATAGCTTTAAAATAGAACATATCATTTAAAGAAACATGAATATCATTTTCAATAAAAGATAATACATAATCATAAAGTCTTAATTGGGATACAGAAATAATGTTCCTAGTCAAACTAGGAGCATACAAAACATTCTTCAAAATAACATCCAAGCCACTTGAAGTTTCAAGATGTAGTCCCCACGAGCTTCAACATGGACTTTGGTTCCATTGCCCATGAAGAGGCTAACATCCCCTTGATTGAAGTCCCTACTTCTTTTGAACCCCTGCAACAAATTGCAAATATGAGTTTCACATCCGGTATCTAATACCCATGTGTTTGAAGATGTAACATTAAGATCAATATGAATCATGTATATTGTACCTGAGGTCTGCCCGGCATCCCTCTTGGCTTTCAACTCTTGGAGATGGACAGGACAATTTCGTGCCCAATGTCCAATCTCCACACACTTGAAGCATGGGTCATTGGTAGCAACCTTTTGCTTCTTCTCTTGTGGTTTGGGTGGCACCCTTGCCACCCTTTTCCCTTTTCCCCATACGGGTCCCTTACCTTTGGCAACCTTTGCATTGGGTGCGGGATGAGGCCTTTTCTTGTTCCCACCTTCATTGATGGTGAGAACGGGTAAAACCCTTTTACCCATGGCCCCCTCGGCCATTTTCAGCGTTTAGTGAAGCTCACCAATGCTTTTGTCCCAAGCATTCATGTTGTAATTCAACACAAATGTCTCGAACTTCTTGGTAAAGCCATTGAGGATCAAATCCGTGGCCAATTCCTTCGAGACGGACAATTAAGCCTCTCGAGGTAGTCAATATGACTTTTCATCTTAAGTACATAAGATGAAATAGATTGGTTGTCGTCCATACGACATGCATGGAGTGCTCGAACCGTTTCGAAGCGCTCAACCCTTGCTTGCTGTTGGAACGTTTCCTTCAGCTGAGTTATCATGTCATAAGCTCCGTGATGTTCATACTCCTTTTGGAGATCCGGAGTCATGCTCGCTAGCATGAGACAAGACACTTGGACGGAGTCCTCAGTGTACTTTAGCCAATCGTTATAGGCCTCCTCATCATCCTCAGCAGGTTGATCAGGGATAGGGTCGTCTAAAATATATAATCATCTTTCTTGCTTGAGAACGATTCTCAAGTTTCGATACCATCAATAAAGTTGTTATGATTTAGACCTTCTTTCTGGAGGATCGCTCGTAATGATTGGTTGGACGCGGATGAGTTATCGTGATTATCATTATTGGTGGCCATCTACAAAGTTTAACAAAGATCTATTTTAGTATTTTCGATATAGTTATTTTTAATAATTAATGCCTTTTAAGGTCATTTTAATATTAAAGTCTAGAATCCAACATTACATTTAATTGTGGTTAGGTGACCTTTATCCCACGATTTAAATTAATAAGGTGGTCAACGTTTGACGATTGCAACCATTTCCAACTTCTAGAAATATGGGATCGACTTGAAACATCATATGTAAAGTCGGCATGTAAATCCCATCAACACCATTTGGAAACCATATTTAGGTGATCCATTGAACATGGTTTGCAAATCAAGTTACCCTACTTGCACACACATGTGAGTTTTACACACATAAGTGGTTAGGTGACCTTCATCCCACAAATGTGGCATCCTCACCTTAAATCATAAGTTCCCTCTAAATGGTTAGGTGACCTTTATCCCATTAAGAGTTTCCAAATGACTCAAGTGTTATGCAAAAGGACGGTGTTAAACTTGTTGGATAAAAGTTTAGAGATACATAATTCTAGTTTAGAAAACTCTATGTACTTGTATTTGCATGCTTTCAAATACAAGGTACCCTATGGTCCTTTGATTAAAACCTATTTTAATCTTTAAAATAATTAAATCATTTTAATAACCTTTTATTTCATTTTAATGATTAAGAACCATCATTTTTATAACTTGTTAAGTTTGTTAATTAGTTTGTAATGCATGTCAAAATTCCACCCATACAATCAAATAACAAACATTCAAACAAGCATAAACATAAACAACCATAATGTGCATAACCATAGCTACTATTGTGACCACACTTGTTTGCCATCACAAGTGTGGTCATTTGGTCTTTCCTAAGGGTTGAAATCAACACAAAATTGAGGTCATTATAGGCCCCCACTTGAACTTGCATCCATATGCTTCAAGTTCCATGTCTTTGATGTCCATCTTTGGTCTTGATCTTGTGCATCTCCCTTTTACAAAAATTGTATCCTAATACATTTTTCTAATAAAAGAAATGCACCTAATCTATTGATTACATAACCAAATGAATAAATAATTACAACCCAAATAATAAAGATGAATATTACAACCCAATTGAATGAATAAAACAACCATTCCAATCATCCAAACAACACAAGGCCAAAAGCTAGGTTATGCACTATCAAGAGAATAATCATAAACATCATTCAACAAACTAAATAAACCCCATCAAACCCAAAATTTTCAGCCAACATAAACTGAAAATTTGGGTTTGTTTGTCGAAACAAACAACATCCAAAATTATCAACTAATTGACATTTCCATCTTTCAAAGTTTAATCATAAGCATGAAGATATAACTATGAAAGACTTGGGGTTTACAAAATCAGCCAAAATCAGCCTCTAATAGGTTGATAATAATCTTCTAAAACTGATTTTAAAGAACAAGAACATCAAGTTATCCACATAACCGGCTCTTGATGCCATTGTAGGGTTTGATAGAACACAAAATAAACAAGTTTAACCTTTTTAAACTTTCTGAAAAACGCAGCGGAAGAATAGAATTATAACATGTTTATAATCTGAAAAATCCATGTTCTTTATGATGTTTTAAGATGAAAACAAACCCATATATCAAAGGATCAATATATGTGATATACATGCTATGAACAAAATGTAAGAGACATAAAATCACAGCTTCAAAAAGCTGTGATGAACTACCTTTCTCCAGCCAAAATATCGACCAAGGAAGGCTTAAATGATGCTTGTGAATCGGCCAAGTCTCCAAGGAAGGACTCCTCAAGTTTGTATACCCAAAGCTTATATGCAATGCACTCTTCTTGCTAGGGAGGACAACACCAAAGTTCCTTAAAACCACCCTCTTCCTGGCTGGAACCCGTAAGTCTTTAGAGGGAGAGAGAGCTCATGAGAATTGTGTTGCATGTGTATCTTGAATGATGAGCAAAGAGTGTGGGACTTGCTTTTGATTAAAGAAAGTAAAACTCACTAATTGGAGAGGAGGGGCGGCCAAATTTCTTGTCTAGAGCATGTTTTCCCCCCCAAAACTTTTAATCCCACATTTTATAAAAAGGTCCCTTGTAAGTTTATGCAATTAACATTTAATTGTATAAATTATACACTCTTTTAATTAGTTAATGTTATCTAACTAACTTAATAACAATAAGTAATATTCTTGAACAAAATATCCTAATAAGTTGTTCCATCTCACATGCAACTTATTTAGAAAACCCATTTTCTAAATTTGGTGTTATTATTTAATTACATGATCATATCATCAATTGAATAATTGTTAGTGATTGCAAAGCTTGTTATTGGGTATAACCCGACTTAGATCATGACATACTAACCACATCAATGTTCTATGTGTCTTGGGCATATAGAATCTAACAATATTCACCCTTTACAATGATAATATGTGCAAATATTTATACTAGTCTAGGAAAAAATAATTACAATATAAACCCTAGACTAATATTTTTGTTGATTTCGTGCTTCAAGTCTTCAACTTCAATAATATTGAAATCTTTAATTTCTTCAAAGGTAGAATACTCATAGATCCTATAGCAGATGCATATGAGATGTCCTTCATTCGATCTTGATCATCCTTTGAGCTTGGACATTGAGATGTACTCAATATTGTCCCTCTTTGAATAGGTACCATACCTTTCTTAGAGTTTTCCATCTTGAACCTTTTCAAGACTTTATCAATATATGCACTTTGGTTAAACCTATCAACCACCACGATCTATCCCTATAGATCATTTTTCCCAAAATATAGGCGGCTTCACCGAGATCTTTTATGAAAAAAACAACTTCCAAGCCAGTTTTAACACCTTCCATGGTTGGAATATCATTTCCACAAGTAGTATGTCATCAACATACAATACTAGCCTTCTTATATACACAAGACTCGTCAGTGTTCTTGATAAAACCAAATTTCATGATCTCTTTATCAAAACGTTGATTCCAACTTCTCGATGCTTGTTTTAATCCATAGATTGATCTTTTTAACTTGCATACTTTATTAGGATCTTGTGGATCGACAAACCATCAGGCTGAACCATATGGACAGTCTCTTCGAGATGTCCATTAAGAAAAGCGGTTTTGACATCCATTTGCCAAATCTCATAGTCATAATATGCAACTATCGCAAATAATATCCTAATTGACTTTAGCATTGCCACAGGCAAGAAGGTTTCATCATAATCAACACCTTGAGTTTTAGTGAAATCCTTTGCTACAAGTCTTGCTTTGGAGTGAACTGGAGGGTCAACCAATTCCTAAACTTGGTTGTCATACATGGATTGCATCTCTACGTTCATGGCTTCTAGCCATTTGTCACAATCCGAATTGGACATTGCATCATGGTATGTAGTTGGCTCATCTGAGTAAACCACATAGCATCCATTCATAAAAAATCCATATCTTTCAGGTGGAATGCTAACTCTACCAGATCAACGAACGTTTTGTGTGTATCAATCAACCTCTTGATCATTATCAACAACCTCTTGTTGATTGCTAGTGTCAACCAAACGTCTATCGGCTTGTGGATCTTGATCCTCATCAAATTCCACTGTTCTATACGCTATTCCTTCCATAAGGAACTTAATTTCCAAGAACTCAGGCTTTTGAGCAATAAATACTTTTTGCTCTATTAGATCAAAGAAGTAGTATCCTAGACAGTCATTGGGATATCCAACAAATATACACTTAGTGGATCGACTTTCCCACTTGTTTTGGATGTTTGGCTTAACATAAGCTTCACAACCCCATACTTTTAAATATGATAGTGATAGAAATCTTCCATGCCATATTTCAAATGGTGTCGAATTCACTTTCTTGGTCAGGGCCATATTCAAAATACGAGCCGCGGAGAAGAATGCGAAACCCCAAAATGATAGAGGTAGTGAGCTTATAGCCATCATAGATCGAACCATATCCAAAAGGGTTCAGTTTCTCCTTTCAGACACACCATTATGTTATGGTGTTCCAGGTGGATTAAGTTGTGAGACGATCCCACAACTTCTTAGATGATCCTTAAAGGCCTCACTTAGGTATTCACCTCCTCTATCTGAATGAATAATTTTGATAGTTTTATTGAGTAGATTTTCTACTTCATTCTTGAAGATTTTAAAATTTTCGAAAGCTTGATGTTTATGTTCCATCAAGTACACATAACCATAGCGACTAAAATCATCGGTAAAGGTAATAAAGTATCTTTCACCATTTGTAGGCATTTTCTTAAAAGGACCACATACATCCGAATGTATGATTCCCAATAAGTCTTTTGCCCTCTCATTAGTACCACTAAAGGGCGACTTGGTCATCTTACCTTGTAAACAAGATTCAAACTTATCAAATGAACTACTTTCATTTGTTTTCAAAAGACCATTCTTTTGAATTGTTTGAATCGGATTCAAGTTTATGTGACCATGACGACAATGCCAAAGATATGAATCACTTAAACCCGTTTTAAGTTTCTTGGTGTTGGATTGGTATAATGAGTTATTATAGGATGAATAATCATGAACCAATTCATAGATACCATTAAAAGGCGTAGCCTTGAAATAAAATACATCATCCATACACACATAAATACCATTGTTTACAAACTTTAAATCATAACCACATTGTTTTAAAATGGAAACAGAAATTATGTTCCTAGTCAAACTAGGAGCATACAAAATGTTCTTAAGAACAACTTCCAAACCATTTGAATTTTTCAAACTATTGTCTCCTTGGGCTTCGACATCCACTTTTCCTCTGTTGCCCATGTAGAGACTTGTGTCTCCGTTCTTGAAGTGCTTATTTCTTTTGAGCCCGTGCAACAAATTGCAAATATGTGTTCCACATCTGGTATCTAATACCCATGTGTTTGAAGAAATAACGTTTAAACCAATATGAATCATGAAAGTTGTACCTTAGGTTTGCCAAGCATCGATTTTGTTTCTCAACTCTTTGAGATTGGTTGGACAATTCCTTTTCCAATGTCCTATCTCACCACACTCAAAGCATGGATTGTTGTCTGTTACATTAGGCTTCTTATGCTTAGGCTTTGGAGGTTCCGCTTTAGCCTTTCCTTTGATGTACCCCTTCTCTTTGGCAACATTTGCCTTGGGATCGGGGAATGGCCTTTTCTTATTGCCTCCCTCATTGATCGATAGAATAGGTAGATCCTTTCTACACATGCCTGCCTTGGCTGTTTTGAGCATTGCATGAAGCTCACCAATGCTCTTATCCCACCCGTTCATATTGTAATTAATTATGAACATCTCAAACCTTTTGGTTACGCCATTAAGGATCAAATCCGTGGCTGATTCCTTTGAGATGGGACAGTTAAGCCTCTCGAGGCAATCAACATGGTTTTTTTCTTAAGAACATAAGATGATACCTATTGGGTTTCTTCCAGGTGACATGCATGATGGGCTCGAACTGTTTCGAAGCACTCTACCCTAGCTTGTTGAAGGAACATTTCCTTTAATTGGGTAATCATGTCATATGCCCCATGATGCTCCAAGTCCTTTTGGAGTTCGGAAATCATAGTTCCCAACTCGAGGCAGGAAACCTGCATGGAATCCTCAGTGTATTGAAGCCAATCGTGATAGGCCTCAACATCCTCGGGGTCGGGTTGGTCAGGAATGGGATCGTCAAGGACATTGGCCTTTTTCTCTTGCATGAGAACAATTCTCAAGTTTTGAAACCAGTCCATAAAGTTATTATGGTTAAGACGATCCCTTTCTAGGATGGTTCTTAGTGATAGTGTATGGACGGTGGAGGTGGTAGCATTATTGTTTGCGGCCATTTCTACAAAATTTACACAGTTCATATTAGTATTTCTGAAAAAAAATCATTTTAATCATTAATACCCATTACATGTCTCATAGAAAATTAATAATTAAAATCAAAGAATACAACGTTACATTTAAATGATGGTTAGGTAACCTTTATCCCATTATTTAAATTAACAAGGTAGTCAACATTTGACAATTGCAACCTGTTGCAACTTCTAGCTTTATGGGATCAGTTAAACATCTTATGTTAGTCAGCATGTAAAATCCCATCAACACCATTGTACGCCATGCTTCGGTGACCCTATGCACTGTAACACCTGGAAATTTTCTTTGAAGGCGACGAAAGAAGAAAAAAAAATAAAGTCCAAAGTCACGGGACAAAACTCGCCAATGAGAGAAGCTTCGATGAATGGAGTATAAAAGGAGGAAGACACCCCATACTTGCCATTTTCAGCCAAAGAGAACAGAGAAAAGGAGAAAAGAGGAGAAAAGCTTGGTTCGGGTTGATCCGAGCGTGAAAATCGACGTGTAGCAGGTCAAATCGAAGCTCTACCCGACGGGATCGTTAAGGTGATTTCTAGGACCCCTCTTTAATACGTTTTTGAATGATTTTGGGGCTGGAACACATCTGAAAACATTTTTTTGGGTTTTTGGGTGAATACCGTTTATATATGTATATCTATGTGTATGATTCGTTTGGGGTTGATTTCGGTTCGGGGTATGCTTGAATCATGTCGTAAGCTTTAGAAGGGTTGATTTGAGCTTAAACAAGGTTTGGAAGAGTTTGGAGGCCGAAAGGTGCGGCTGTAGTTTGGGATGAACTGCATTCTGCGCACAGTTAGGGCTATACGACTAGAGGTCCATGCGACCGAATGGCATGCGATTGGGGGCCATACACACGAAAGAGGTGTGATTGAGGTTCATTCGTGCGACTGTGGGTCATACGCATGAGGGCTATGCGACTGAAGGAAATGCGGATGAGAGTCATGCGACTAAAGGAAATGCGGATGATGGTCATGCGAGTGAAGGCCATGCGACTGGAGCCCATACACCTACGAGTCGTGCGATTGAGGTCCATTGCCACGAAAGGTGTGTGACTGAGGGCCATTCGCATGAAGGTCATGTGACTGGAGTCCATACAGCCGGATGTCATGCGATTAAGGTCCATACGCATGAAAGTATGCAATCGGAGGTGATGCGCCGAAACAGTCCTCATACGCCTGAAGTCATGCGACTGGAGTGTTCATATGCATGGAGATCATGCGTCTGGAGCGTTCACACGCATAGAGGTTATGTGGCTGGAGCTCTATACGCCTAAGTGTTGGTGAGCCCGAATAGGGTGTATGCGCCTAGGTGTTTTCAGGGACTTTGAGAGGTGATGGTCGAGATGGATTGCTTCGATGATGTGATGGGCTTGGATGGTATAAGATGACGTATGATGATCAGCTAATGATGATGATGATGTGACGCATGATGATGTGCGATGACGTATGATTATGTGATGTGATGCGCGTGATTCGTGTGATGATGATGTCGTGTGCTTGCGCACATTGTATGCTATGCATGATGTATGTTATGGGTGTGCGATGTTGCCCAGTGTGTTTGATGTTGTTTGTTTTAAGTTCCTTATTATTATTATGTAATGAAAGTATTATGTAACGTAAAGTGAAAGATAATGAAAAGAGGAACGTAATGAATGAATGCATGCATTAATGAATGAATGAACGAATGAAAGGCTTGCAAGCATATGTATGAGGTGAGCGACTCTGTGTCGCAATAAACTCGAAAGAGGTCCTTGTCGCGTACTCCGGTACTGTGTCAGTCTACAGACATGAGTTGGGGGTTTGGTTACAGGCCCCGGCATAGTATCAGTTTTCGGACATGAGTCGAGGGTATTGCGTGAGATAGGATCCAGATGATTGAGAAAAGGATCACGTACTCTGGTACGGTGTCAGTCTTCAGACATGAGTTGAGGGTTTGTGTACAGGCCCCGGCACAGTATCAGTCTTTGGACATGAGTCGGGAGCAGTGCGTGACAATGAGATGAGATGAAAGAGAAACGAATCGCGTAATCCAGTGATGTGTTAGTCTTCAGACATGAGTCGGGGGTTTGTTTACAGACCGGCATAGTACGAGTCTTTGGACATGAGTCGGGAGTATGGCGTGAGTTGATGAATGAGAAAGATAATGATGGAAAGAACGAACGTATGAAATGAACGTTAATGAATTATCATAATAATGCACGATAAAGATCCTTGTCATTCGACCTCAGTAATCGTGGCTGAGTGCCACGAAGAGGGTTAAGTCTGACCGGATCTAGAGAGAAGTGAAAGATAATGGCGTACGTTGAATGAACGAAAGTTAATGCATGTAATGATGAAGATAATAATGATATTATCTGTATGTACATATGATGTGTGATGGTGTACAAAAGTATAGTATGATTTTGAAAGAAAGTAAAGAACGGTTTTTAAAAAGAAAACTATGTTTTATTATAAAACTAGAACTCACTCAGCAACGTTGACTTTGATGTGTTTCCAGTTGGCAGGTATGTTACTGAGGATGGCATGGGGCGACTACTCAGTTCTTTTGGAATGTCGTCCATTATTATAAGGCTTTTGTAATGAAATGTAAAAGAAATTTTGTGAAGTGAACGGATGTATTATTTTGCAAAAGCAGTTTGATGAAATGAAAATGTTGTTTTGTTTTTAATGTTTCCACTGCGACGTTTTTATGTAAGATGACGAAAATTATGTTGTGAGTTTGATGAATGACCAGCTGTAAGCGTCCCAGGTTTAAGTGAATTGGGTAAATATTTTCAAAAACCTAATCTTAAATGAGAATAGGACGAAAAGGGAAGGGATGCCAATCTGAGTAGTTGCATGCCATGAAGTATTTTTTTGTAAAGTTAATCGGTATTATGTGTGCATGTTATATGGTTTATGTGTTGCTGATAGATTTAGATACTAATGTAGTCAGGTCAGCTAATGCTTGGGGCATGAAGAGTAAAGTAAGTAGCTAATCACAACTGGCCACTGTAATTAGGGACTTACTATACTTGACATAAATTGAGCTATTCCCTTGAATGACCGTGTTGGTGTTTGAATCTTTTGGTGTTAGAAGATGGCTGATGGTAGATCATCGAAAGCTTCACGAGGTGGAGGTGGTGGTGGACATGGTGTTGAACCACGGGTCACAAGAGGAAGTTCTAGGGTTGAAAGAGTAGATCATGAAGAACCGAGACCCCTCATCAGGAAGGCGGTGATGAGAATGCTAATTAGAGGGCCTCGATGAGAGAGGCGGTCATGGAGGAAGTGCATCAGGTCATGCAGACGATCCTACTGTCTGTGGTGACTGAAGTTATAAAGGTTGTTAGAGATGGGGAGAGACAGGAAAGGGGTAGACCTTCGCGCGAAAGGAGACAACCCGAGACTGAAACGGTCTTCTTCGATCACGAAGAGGAAGAAGAGGAAGAGCCTGTGCCGGAGGCAGCACAAGGTTGTAACTATGGGGCATTTCAATGATGCAAGCCCCTAACTTTTGATGGTAATGGAACTGCTGCTGCTGCTCATCGAAGGGTGAGGGAAATGGAAGTTGTTCTAAATATCAGCGAGTACCGAGAAGATCAAAAAGTACAATTTTCTACCCACTCTTTCGTGGACTCAGCTTTGTGTTGGTGGGACAATATAGTCCAAGTTGAGGGAAGCAGGGCTATCAGCAAGATGAGATGGCCAGAGTTGAACATGCTGGTGATTGAGGAGTTTTGTCCTCATCATGAGATGGATAAAGCTGAAAGAGAGTTCCTGTAGCTGGAGGCGAGAACGATGACATATCAACAATACACCACGAAGTTCAATGAGTTGGCACGTCTAGTGCCGGATCAGGTGACACCTCTTTCACGAAAGATCAAGAGGTATATTCAGGCTTGCCGGCGGACATCCGTAGGCACATGATCGATGTCCGACCGAGCACGTTTAGGTCGGCAGTTGACCTGGCGGGAAGGTTGTACGATGAGCGGGGGGCGATGGCGATGACGGACGAAGGGGAGGAGCGAGCCTATATTAAGAAGGGAAAAGGAAGGCGGGACAATGATGGTGGATTTGCGTATGAAGGTACAGCGTATAGGGATGATGAGTGGAAGAGAATAGAAAGAAAAGGAGAAGTATGCAAAAAGTATGGTAGAGGCCATCAGGGGGAATGCAAGTGGGGACAGAATGTCTATTTCCAGTGTGGGAAGGAAGGCCACAGGGTGAGGGATTGCCGCACGGCTAAGTGCTACGACTGTGGTGAGACTAGACACCTGAGAAGTGATTGTAAGAAGTCGAAAGCAAGAAGCTCCGGTGCGAGGAAAGGGAACAGTGGGTGAAGGCTAGAGCTTTTGCCATGATCGAGAGGAGGCTAGAGCGGACTTCGACTTGACGTCAGGTACGTTTGTGGTAATTTAAAATTTGTGCATCTTTGATTTGAATGTGATGCTAGTAGTAGTCTCGTTCCGACTGCTTTCTGTCGTAAGTGGCATGTTAGGAGAAGGAACATCGATGAGCCCTTCGATGTTGAGATTGCTATTAATGAATCCACTAGGTTACCTAGATGCCCTAGAGGATTACGGGATAGAATTGAGAAAGCGTTTGTTCGTGCTAGACCGTTCAGGACAGACTTAGGTGGATAGGTGTACACCATAAGGTGAATGGGTTAGCAATCCATGAGGCGTGGACGTATCGCCTACTTGGCCGATGTAAGGTATGTGGATATACTAATATCTCAACCATCAGATGTATCGAGACACGAGTAAAGATTATTGGTGGCGGGTATGAAGCATGATATGATGGAGTAAGTGAGTAAATGTCTTACTTGTCTACAAGTGAAGGCCGAGAACCAAATGATGTATGGGAAAAATTGAGGTGATTGAGGCTACGACTGAGAAGCTCGAAAGGATCAAAGCCCTGATGGAAGTAGCCAAAGATAGAACAGAAGTCGTATGTTGATAAACAACGTAGAGCGATTGAAATCCAATTAAGAGACAGGAAAAGAGATGAGTCAATATTGCCTGCCATGGTTCAAGGAACAACATGTTTCGAGGATGAAACCTATTTAAAGGGGGTGGACTTGTAACACCCGGAAATTTTCTTTGAAGCGATGATAGAAGAAAAAGAAATAAAGTCCAAAGTCAAGGACTAAAACTCGCCAACAAGAGAAACTTTGATGAATGGGAGTATAAAAGGGGGAAGACACCCCATACTTGCCATTTTCAGCCAAGAGAAGAGAGAAAAAGAGAAAAGAGAGAGAGAAAAGCTTGGTTCGGGTTGATCCGAGCATGAAAATCGACGTGTAGCGGGTCAAATCGAAGCTCTACTCGGTGGGATCGTTAGGGTGAGTGAAAGAATTGATGTGCCCAAGATACATATTAAATTGATGTGGCTAGTGTGATATGATCCAAGTCGGGTCATACCCAATAAAAGCCAAACAAACACCGACAAATATTTGTTTGTTGATTAGATCAAACAAATAAATATAAACACCAATTTAGAAACTGGGTTTTCTAAATCACATCTTTTGCAAATGAACAAGTTTATATATATATATATATATATATATAATATATATATATATATTATATAATATATATATATTTGTTCATATGGGATTATTTGTTTTAAATTAGTTAGACAATGACAAATAATAGTGTGTGTGTTAGTGATATAAAATTAAAATTGTTTAATTTTAAATAATAAGGGTGCAAGAGTGTATATTTTTTTTATAAAATTTGAACAAGAGGGAGACAAAAGGGAGCCAAAATCGGCCGCCCCTTTTGTTGGATGGCCCCCTTTTTGGTTCCAAGGCCATGCAATAACCGAACCCACTTGAACACTCTTGCATCCCCTTCTTTCTCTCTCACACACACAAGAGAAGCTCTCTCCTTTCTCACTCAAAATCTCGGTTTATAGCAAAAGAATCAGATTTTTTCAGCTTTGCAAAAAAGGGTTCTTGGCAGAAAAGATTCAACAAAAGGAGAGCTCTACAAGTTGGTGTTGCAAGCCCTAGCAAAGGAAGGTGTTTGTACAAGCTTGGGGTATCACTCCTTGAGGTTTTCTTGGTTGAAAACTCAGCCACAAAGTCATTTTTCACAGCTCTCATCTTTGGTTTTTAGGAAGCTACAAAGGTTGTATATACTTCTAAGTATCTCATGTTCTTTATTGTATGCATTTGTATAATGATCCATGGCTTGGGGTTCTTTATTAAATGGGTTTAATAATCATCTTATTAACATGTTTTAATATATAACATCCGCTGCGTTTTCATATAAAACAAGATTATATGAGCTTTGATAAACATGTTAAATCCCCAACAATGGCATCAGAGCCACTTATACATATGCATACATGTTTTTCACTTACTAGTTCACGGTTTTGTGGTGCTAGAGACCAAAAAATCTGTGAGTTAGAGGGCTGGATTTTGCCCCCCTTTTGGTGTTTTAAAGATGCTACTTTATGCATATAAGGATCTTTCAAACTCTAGATTATTAGATGTTTGTTTATATGTTCTAAACCCATTTGTTCTTGGTTTATGTTGGCCAAGAACATGGGCTATAAGGGGCTGCCAAAATCGACTATCTTGTGTATGTTTGAACATGTTGCTGTTGATTATGAATAACAAAGCCTAGACCATTTGGATTGAATGATTGGTTGTCATGTTATATTCATTTGGGCATGTAATTATTTTTTTTTTCAAGTCTTGTTTTGTAATCTATTCATTCATATGTTTGTATAAATAGATTAGGAGTTTATCTTTACTAGAAAAATGTATTAGGATACATATTTTGTAAGGAGCTCAAGATCAAGACTTGAAGAAAAGATGGACAAAGAGAATGCTTGAAGATGTGGTTTCAAGTGGGAGTTCCTTTTGTCAACCATGTGTCATGTTCTTAACCCTTAGGACAAGACCTTTTGACACACTTGTTTTGGCTAAACACAGTGTGCTCAACTTGGTATGCTTTGTTATGCATATATGAATTGTTTTGGTTATGCTTTGTTGAATGCTTATGATGTTGTTTTGTTTTGAATATTTGGATGTGATTAACAAACCATCAACTAGAACAAGCTATAACAAGAAATTGGTTCACAAATCATTAGGCAAAATAGAATGGTTCTATAAAAGGAGTTAATGGTTTTCAAAATAAAATGGGTTTTATTTAAAAGACCAAATGGGTACCATATGGTTGAATGCATACAATCATATGGTACATGGTCTTTTCTAAAACAAGAATTGTGAAATTATAAATCCCTTTTGAAAACAAGTTAAACACCATCCTTTTACACAACACTTAGGTTACTTGCAAACTCCTAGTGGGAGAAAGGTCACCTAACCACTTTGAGGGAACTTGTAACTTGAGGTGAGAATACCATGTTTGTGGCATAAAGGACACCTAACCACTTATGTAGTAAACTCATACATGTGTGTAAGTAGGACGACTTGATTTATAAAATATTTTGAATGGATCACCTAAAATGTGTTTTATAAAAGGTGTTGATGGGATAAACATGCCGTTATAAACATAAGATGTTCAAACGATCCTATACCATTAGAAGTTGCAATGGGTTGCAATTGTCATTTATGACAACCTTGTTTATTTAAATAATGGGATAAAGGTCACCTAACCAATATTTAAATATAACGTTGGATTCTAAAATTTTTTTATTAATAGTCTATGAGACATAAAGGGTATAATAAATGAAATATACAATTATATCAACGATTACTAAAATGGACTTTGTAAAATCTTGTAGATGGCTGACAACAACAACGCTAATAATGATGTTCCTAACCAAAACAACCAATCCCTTAGGGCGATCCTTCAAAGGGATCGTCTAACACCTGACAACTTCATGGATTGGTACCGCAACTTGAGAATTGTTCTCAAGCAAGAAAAGCGGGCCTACATTCTTGATGATCCCATCCCCGATGAACCTAACGAGGAGGATGTGGAGGCCTATAATGATTGGGTTAAATATGTGGAAGACTCCGTCCAAGTCTCTTGCTTGATGTTAGCAAGTATGACACCCGAACTCCAAAAGGAGTATGAGCTCCATGGAGCCTATGACATGATCACTCAGTTGCGGGAAACGTTCCAGCAACAAGCTAGAGTGGAGCGCTTCGAAACGGTTCGAGCGCTTCATGCATGTCGGATGGAGGAATCCCAATCAGTTTCATCTTATGTTCTTAAGATGAAAAGCCACATCGACTGCCTTCAAAGGCTAAATTGTCCTGTCTCAAAGGAGTTGGCCACAGATTTGATCCTTAATGGCCTTACTAAAAGGTTTGAGGCATTCGTCATGAATTACAACATGAACGGATGGGACAAGACCATAAATGAACTTCATTCAATGCTCAAATCAGCTGAGGCGGGAATGGGTAAAAGGGTTTTACCCGTTCTCACCATTAATGAAGGTGGGAGAAGGAGAAGGTCTCTACCCCCTCCTAAGGCAACTGTTGCCAAAGGAAAGGGGCACTCAGGGGGAAAGGGGAAGATGGTTATTAGGGCGGAACCTCCGAAGCCCAAGGAGAAGAAGCAAAAGGTTGCTGTAAACGACCCATGCTTCAAATGTGGTGAGATAGGGCATTGGATGAGAAATTGTCCAGTCTATCTCAAAGAGTTGAGAGAAAAGAGGGATGCCCCGCAAACCTCAGGTATAATTTACATGATACATGTTGAGCTAAATGTTATTTCTTCTAACACATGGGTATTAGATACCGGTTATGGAACTCATATTTGCAATTTATTACAGGGGTTCAAAAGAAATGAGCATTATGAAAAAGGGGAAATAAGTCTCTTCATGGGCAATGGTGCAAAGGTTCACGTTGAAGCCCAAGGAGACTACATTTTGAAGCTTCCAAGTGGTTTGGAAGTTATTTTAAACAATGTATTATATGCTCCTAGTTTGACTAGGAACATAATTTCTGTTTCCCGTTTAAGACAATATGATTATGATTTCAAGTTTGTTGACAATGATATTCATGTTTCTTTAAATCATGTATTTTATTTTAAGGCTATACCTTGTAATGGTATTTATGAATTGGTTCATGAAAACGTAAATATGATAGCTCAATATACCAAGCAACCACCAAAAGACTCAAATTAGATTTGAGTGATACCTACCTTTGGCATTGCCGTCTTGGTCATATAAACAAGAAACGTATACAAACACTTCAAAAGAATGGTCTCTTAAAAACAAATGAATGTGATTCATTTGATGTATGTGAATATTGTTTACAAGGAAAAATGACTAAGGCACCTTTTAGTGGAACTAACGAAAGGGCAAAAGATTTACTAGGTATCATACATTCGGATGTATGTGGTCCTTTTAAGCCAATGACTAGGAACGGTGAAAGATACTTCATTACCTTTACCGACGATTATAGTCGCTATGGGTACGTGTACTTATTAAGGCACAAAGATGAAGCTTTTGAAATGTTCAAAATCTTCAAGAATGAAGTGGAAAATCAACTCAACAAGTCAATTAAAATTCTCCGCACCGATAGAGGTGGTGAATACCTAAGTGATGTTTTTCAAGATCATCTTAGGAGTTGTGGGATTGTCTCACAACTCACTCCACCTGGAACACACAACATAATGGTGTGTCTGAGAGGAGGAATTGAACCTTATTGGATATGGTTCGATCTATGATGGCTAGAAACACATTACCTCTATCATTCTGGGGTTCGCTTTGCTCTCCGCGGCCCGTATTCTGAATATGGCCCCAACCAAAAAGGTAGAAAAGACACCTTTTGAGATATGGCATGGAAGAGTTCCATTCCTATCGTACATAAGGGTCTGGGGTTGTGAGGCTTATGTTAAGACTCCCACCCCAAACAAATTAGATGTCCAATCCACCAAGTGTATCTTTGTTGGATATCCTAGAGATTCTATGGGATATTATTTCTATGATCCACTGGAACAAAAAGTGTTTGTTGCCAGAAAGTGTGAGTTCTTAGAAACAAAGTTCCTTATGGAAGGAACTGGTAGTAGAATAGTGGATCTTGAGGAGGATCAAGAAACACAGCCCGGTGCACGTTTGGTTGAAACTAGAACTCAACATGAGGATGTTGAGGATGATCAAGCGGTTGATCAATACACACAAAACGTTCGCAGAAGTGGTAGAACTAGTAATCCACCTGAAAGATACGGATTTTTCATGGATGGATGCTATGTGGTGGATTCAGATGAACCAACCATATCATGATGCAGTGTCGAATTTGGATTGTGACAAATGGCTTGAGGCCATGAACGTTGAGATGCAATCCATGTATGACAATCAAGTTTGGGAACTTGTTGTGCCACCTCTTAATTCCAAAGTAGTTGGAAGTAAGTGGGTTTTCAAGAAGAAAACGATATGCATAGAAACTTGGATACTTACAAAGCTAGACTTGTAGCAAAGGGTTTCACTCAAACTCAAGGGGTTGATTATGATGAAACCTTCTCACCTGTTGCAATGCTTAAGTCTATAAGGATAGTGTTTGCCATAGCAGCTCATTATGATTATGAGATTTGGCAAATGGATGTCAAAACCACTTTCCTAAATGGATATCTTGAGGAAGATGTCAATATGGTTCAGCCTGAAGGTTTTTTCGATCCAAAATATCCTAATAAAGTATGCAAGTTAATGAAATCAATCTATGGATTGAAACAAGCATCAAGAAGTGGAATCACTGTTTTGATGATGAAGTAAAGAATTTGGCTTCATCAAAAACGCTGATGAGGCTTGCGTGTATAAGAAGGCTAGTGGGAGCACAATAACCTTCCTAGTCTTGTATGTTGATGACATACTACTGTTTGGAAACGACATTCCAACCATGGAAGGTGTAAAAACCTGGCTTGGAAGTTGTTTTTCCATCAAGGATCTTGGTGAAGCCGCCTATATTCTGGGAATAAAGATCTATAGGATAGATCAAGACGGCTAATTGGTTTGAATCAAAGTGCATACATTGACAAAATCTTGAAAAGGTTTAAGATGGAAAACTCTAAGAAAGGTACTGTACCTATTCAGAGAGGGACAATATTGAGTACGACTCAATGTCCAAGCTCAAAGGAAGAGCAAAATAGAATGAAGGCAATCCCATATGCATCTGCTATAGGATCCATCATGTATGCAATGATATGCACTAGACCAGACGTGTCATGCGCTTTAAGCATGACAAGTAGATACCAGCAAAATCCTGGTGATAGTCATTGGATAGCTGTCAAGAACATTCTGAAGTACCTAAGGAGGACTAAGGACATGTTCTTGATCTACGGGTCTGGTGAAGAGGAACTCGTTGTAAATGGTTACACGGATGCGAGTTTCCAAACCGATCGAGATGATTCACGATCTCAATCGGGGTACATATTTATTCTGAATGGGGGAGTTGTTTCTTGGAAAAGCTCAAAGCAAGAAGTCGTAGCGTTGTCCACTACAGAGTCAGAATACGTCGTCGCTTCAATGGCAGCAGAGGAAGCTGCATGGCTGAAGAAATTCATAGCCGATCTAGGGGTAGTCCCTTCCATTCAGGATCCCCTAGAGATCTTTTGTGACAGCGAGGGTGCGATTGCTCAAATCAAGGAACCTCGTGCTTATCAAAAGACTCGGCACATTGAACGAAGATTCAACTACATAAGGGATGAAGTTGAAAGAGGAAAGATGTGTATTCGCAAAGTCCACACTGATAAAAACGTTGCGGATCCACTCACAAAGCTCCTTG
Source organism: Flaveria trinervia (assembly GCA_025506515.1). Classification (NCBI taxonomy): domain Eukaryota; kingdom Viridiplantae; phylum Streptophyta; class Magnoliopsida; order Asterales; family Asteraceae; genus Flaveria; species Flaveria trinervia. The sequence goes on along the minus strand of CM046449.1, from coordinate 38,971,436 downwards.
AAAAGGCAAAGTATGAAGATCATGGTTGTGCCATGGGACTTAGATATTCAAGTGACTGGGTTTGATGTTGTATTTTGTATTTGGATATTGGAACTAATGTTATTTGACTTAATTATATGGTTATAATTTCATTTGTTCTTCTATTTTAGCATGTTCAATCCGTGAATAAATGAATTATTCTCAACGTCCGTAGTCGATCATACTTGTGGGAACAACTATGAATGTAAGACTATAATGAACTTGGATTGGTGATATTCATAAGGTATGAATATAGAGCAAGAGGTTGCTACCAAAGGTTCATTGATGTCTATGGGATATAGATATTGGACTGACCCGCTCTCAATTATTTCTGCATGGAATCTTTCTGATTAGTCATAAGAGATTTTGAGTAAAGGCGAATATCATTGTATCCTCAGACCTGAGATACATATTGGGTCTGATATGCACCAAGTATTGTACTTTGACTTAGTCCTTTGCTGTTCTGAAAAGGCAGTACATAAGGTTGAGTTCAGGTATGACATGAGGTGATTGTGAGAGACGTATGTAGTCAGATGTAATTTGTTCCTCTTATTCGTTGAGAGTTAGATGTCTAAGGCCTGTAAAGTTAAATCATAAGAGAATGACAATTCTGTGTCTCTTGGATTTAACATGACATCTGCAACAAAAGGATAGATGATTAATTCACCTAAAACATTTTCAAGTAAGGTACTTGAAAAGGATGATGTTATTGAATGGCACTTAGTCATATACATTAGGGGTAGCAAACCGTTGCTAGGCGTTATTTGCTGCTTGCATCAATCTTCTATGAATCTTGTGCAAGTGGAGATTGAAAGAATTGATCTGCCCAAGATACATATTAAATTGATGTGGCTAGTGTGATATGATCCAAGTCGGGTCATACCCAATAACAAGCCAAACAAACACCGACAAATATTTGTTTGTTGATTAGATCAAACAAATAAATATAAACACCATTTAGAAACCGGGTTTTCTAAATCACAGCTTTTGCAAAGAACAAGTTTATATATATATATATATATATATATATATATATATATATATATATATATTATATATATATATATATATATATATATATATATATATATATTTGTTCATATGGGATTATTTGTTCATTTTTAAATTAGTTAGACAATGACAAATAATAGTGTGTGTGTGTTAGTGATATAAAATTAAAATGGTTTAATTTTAAATAATAAGGGTGCAAGAGTGTATATTTTTTATAAAATTTGAAACAAGAGGGAGACAAAATGGAGCCAAATCGGCCGCCCCTTTGTCTTGGATGGCCCCCCTTTTTGGTTCCAAGGCCATGCAATAACCAAACCCACTTGAACACTCTTGCATCCCTTCTTTCTCTCTCACACACACAAGAGAAGCTCTCTCCTTTCTCACTCAAAATCTCGGTTTATTGCAAAAGAATCAGATTTTTTCAGCTTTGCAAAGAAGGGTTCTTGGCTGAAAAGATTCAACAAAAGGAGAGCTCTACAAGTTGGTGTTGCAAGCCCTAGCAAAGGAAGGTGTTTGTACAAGCTTGGGGTATCACTCCTTGAGGTTTTCTTGGTTGAAAACTCAGCCACAAAGTCATCTTTCACAGCTCTCATCTTTGGGTTTTAGGAAGCTACAAAGGTTGTATATACTTCTAAGTATCTCATGTTCTTTATTGTATGCATTTGTATAATGATACATGGCTTGGGGTTCTTTATTAAATGGGTTAATAATCATCTTATTACATGTTTTAATATATAAAATCCGCTGCGTTTTCATATAAAACAAGATTATATGAGCTTTGATAAACATGTTAAATCCCCAACAGTGAGTTCTAGGACCCCTCTTTTATATGTTGTGGAATGATTTTGGGGCTGGAACACATGTGAAAACTATTTTTTGGGTTTTTGGGTGAATACCTGTTTATGTATGTATATGTATGTGTATGATTCGTTTGGGGCTTGATTTCGGGCTCGGGTATACTTGAATGATGTTGTATATGTTTCCCTAAGGGTTAGAAGGGTTGATTTGAGCTCAAACGATGTTGTAAGAGTTTGGAGGCCGAAAGGTGCGGCTGCAGTTCGGGATGAATTGCATTCTGCGCACAGCTAGGGCTATGCGACTGTAGGTCCATGCCACCAAATGGCATGTGATTAGGGGCCACATGCTTGAAAGGGGTGAAACGGTGTTCATTCGTGCGACTGAGAGGTTCATTCATGCGACTGAGGGTTATACGCACGAGGGCTATGCGACAGTAGGAAATGCAGATGAGAGTCATACGACTGAAGGAAATGCGGATGATGGTCATGCGACTAAAGGTCATGCGACTGTAGCCCAAACGCCTGTGAGTCGTGTGATTGAGGTCCATTCGCATGAAAGATGTGCGACTGAGGGCCATTGGCATGAAGGTCATGCGACTGCAGTCCATACGCCCGGATGTCATGTGATTAAGGTCCATACAAATGAAATTATGCGATTGGAGGTGATGCACCTAAACAATCCTCATACGCCTAAAGTCATGTGACTGGAGAGTTCATACACGTGGAGATCATGTGACTGGAGCGTTCACACGCATGGAAGTCATGCGGCAAAGTGTTGGTGTGCTCGAATAGGGTTATGCGCCCAGGAGTTTTGAGGGACTTTGAGAGGTGATGGTCGAGATGGATTGCCTCGATGATGTGATGGGCATGGATGGTATAAGATGACGTATGATGATCAGCTATGATGCTCATGATGTGCGATGATGTATGGTCTGTGATGTGATCCACGTGATTCGTGTGATGATGATGTCGTGTGCTTGTGCACGTTATATGTTATGCATGATGTATGTTATGGGTGTGTGATGTTGCCCTGTGTGGTTTATGTTGTATGTTTTATGTTCCTTATTATTGTTTTGTATGTTTGTCTTTCCATTGCTTTGCGTTGAACGTTAATGGATGTAATGAAGTATTATGTAACGTAACGTGGAAGATAATGAAAAGAGGAACGTAATGAATGAATGCATGCGTTAATGAATGAATGAACAAATGAAAGGCTTGCAAGCATATGTATGAGTTGAGCAACTCTGTGTCGCAACAGACTTGAAAGAGGTCCTTGTCGCGTACTCCGGTACTGTGAGTCTTCGAACATGAGTCGGGGGTTTGGTTACAGGCCCCAGCACAGTATCAGTCTTCGGACATGAGTCGGGGGTATTGCATGAGATATGATCGAGATGAATGAGAAGAGGATCACGTACTCCGGTACTGTGTCAGTCTTTGGACATGAGTCGGGGGTTTGTGTACAGGTCCCGGCACAGTATCAGTCTTCGGACATGAGTCGGGAGTAGTGCATGAGACTGAGATGAGATGAAAGAGAAACGAATCACGTACTCCGGTGCTGTGTCAGTCTTCGGACATGAGTGAGGGGTTTGTGTACCGACCCCGACACAGTACCTGTCTTCGGACATGAGTCGGGAATATGGCATGAGTTGATGAATGAGAAAGATAATGATGGAAAGAACAAACGTATGAAATGAACATTAATGAATTATCATTGTAATGCACGATACAGATCCTGTCATTCGACCTTAGTAATCGTGGCTGAGTGCCACGAAGAGAGTTAAGTCTGACCGGATCTAGAGACAAGTGAAAGATAATGACGTACGTTGAATGAACGAAAGTTAAGAACGTAATAATGAAGACATCACTGATATTATCTGTATGTACGTATGATGTGTGATCATGTACAAAGATATAGTATGATTTTGAAAGAAAGTAAAGAATGGTTTTACCAAAGAAAAGAATGTTTATTTAAAACTAGAACTTACTCAGCAACGCTGACTTTGATGTGTTTCCAGTTGGCAAGTATGTTGCTGACGATGGCATGGGGCGACTACTAAGTTCTTTTGGAATGGCATCCATTATTATAATGCTTTTGTAATGAAATGTAAAAGAAATTTTGTGAAGTGAAGGATGTATTATTTTGCAAAAGCATTTTGATGAAATGAAAATGTTGTTTTGTTTTTAATGTTTCCGCTGCGACGTTTTTATGTAAGATGACGAAAATTATGTTTTGAGTGTGATGAATGACCAGCTGTAAGCGTCCGGGAACGGGGCCTTACATGCACATGGTTTCCAATTCAAGTCATCCTACTTACACACACATGTGAGTTTACACATACAAGTGGTTAGGTGACCTTTATCCCACAAATATGTTAAGCCCACCTCAAACACACAAGTTCCCTACAAGTGGTTAGATGACCTTTATCCCACAAATAGTTTTCAAGTGATTCGAGTGTGGTGTAAAAGGATGGGTTTAACTTGTTTCCAAAGTGATTTTAGTGTTCATTAATTCTAGTTATGAAAACTCTATGTACCTTGTATTCGCATGCTTTCAAATACATGGTACCCTATGGTTCTTTTAATAAAACCTCTTTTATTTTGAAATCATTAATCCTTTTAATAACTTTTATTAACATATTAATGATTAAGAACCATGAAAATTCGGCTTGTTATGATTGTTTATTAAGATTGTTAAGCATATCCACATATCCGGCTCTGGATGCCAATGTTGGGTTTGTTGGACCATAAACATAGTTGTTCACCCATTTAAAGAAGACAATGCAACGGAAAAAAAAGCAAAATAATATGTTTCATAATCTGAAATTTAAGCATATTATTTGTCAACAACAAACCCAAGAACATACGGATCATTTATATGTGAAAGAACTAGCATTCAAGTAAAATATAACAACCAAAATGAAACCATGGAACTCCCTTCCAAAGGCTGCCAAAAACGTGAGATTAAGAGAAGAGGAGGAAATTCTTGAAGGACCAAAACACCAAAGAAGATGTCCTCAAGCTTGCATACCCACAAGCATCAAGCAAAGACCCTTTTGTTAGGATTTCAACACCAAAATCGAACCAAGAAGGGCTGAAAATCCGATTTTCAGCCTTGAACTTGTTCAAGAAATTAGAGAGAAAATGATGGTTCTTGCATGTATGAGAGAGAGTGGAAAGTTGGAGTGTGAAACTAGTGAATGTGGTGTGTGCTTCCCAAGCAACAAAAGACCAAAAGGGCCCTTAAAGGGACGGCCGAATCCTTGTTAAAATTGGGTCCCCCCATCCATTTTAAAACACCCATTTAATCATTCACTAGTTATATTATGAGTTATGTAATTAACCTTTTAATTATACAACTTAGACACACTATTATTATTTGATGTTATTAACCAACTTAAATAACATTACGAATAATGTCCATGAACAAAATATTCTTATAGGTTGTTCTATCTCACATACAATTTATTTAGAAAAGCCATTTTCTAAATTGCTGTAATTATTTATTTGCATGATCATATCATCAATTAAATATTAATTGGTGTTTTCTAAGCTTGTTATTGGGTATGACCCGACTTGGATCATAACGTACTAACCACATCTATATTCTATGTGTCTTGGGCATAAAGAATCCAACAATCATAACTCGTCGTGGTGTGTCGGTGTCTATTGTGTCTAATCATGACACCCGGTTTACATCTAAGTTTTGGAAGAAATTTCATGATTTTATGGGGATGAGGTTACATATTAGCACTGCTTGCTATCCTTAGACAGATGGTCAGTCAGAAAGGACTATTCAGACACTAGAAGACATGCTTCGGGCATGCGTCATTCATTTTGGAGGTAGTTGGGATGACCACTTACCGTTAGTTGAGTTCTCATATAACAAAAGTTATCATGCCAGCAATGGTATGCCCCCTTATGAGATGCTATATGGGAGGAGATGCAGAACACCCGTGTGTTGGCATGATATTGGCCATAAAGAGTTAGGGAACGTCAAAGTGGTCGAGGCTACGATTGAGAAGCTGAAAAGGATTAAAGCTTTTATCAAGGTAGCTAAAGATAGACAAAATTCGTATGCTAATAAACGACGTAGACCGATTAAGTTCCAGGTGGATGATAGAGTTATGTTGAAAGTCTCACCTTGGAAAGGTATCATTCAGTTCAGAAAGTTGCGCAAGTTGAGCCTGAGATACATAGGGCCTTTCCGAATCATTGCTCGAGTAGGAGAGGTGGCCTATAGACTAGAGTTACCGGATGAGTTAAGTGGGATTTACCCGACATTCCACGTATCTCATCTGCAAAATGTTTAGCCGACGAGAATATGATTGTTCCACTAGAAGATATCGAGGTAGATGAACGGCTTAATTATGTGGAGCAACCAGTGGCGATCATTGATCGAAAGGTGAGGAGGATAAGGAATAAAGTGGTTCCTCTTATGCGTGTATAGTGGAGGCATAGAAAGGGATCTGAGTCTACGTGGGAGAAGGAAGAAGAGATAATACAACATTACCTACGATTTTTTGAGGAATAACAGGTTTTGGGGACGAAACCTATATAAGGGGGTGGACTTGTAAGATCCTGTTATACTTTTAATGATATTAACAAAAGAATAAAGTGAAGGAAAAAACAAAGGAAATAAAGCCCAAGTGGAGGGACTAAACGTGTCAAAAGGACAAAACTTTCATAAAGATGGTGAATAATGGTGATGGCCGCCCACTTCTTGCATATCACCATTTTTGCTTAGGATTCTAGAAAGAGAAAGTGTAGAGCTTTCGGGTTTTGAAGAAGAACAAAACAGAAGGTTTGAATTCAAGGTAAGAATTCGTGAATTTAAGATGTTCTTAACTAGTTTTATCCTCGGTTATATGCTTATGTGTGTTGTATATGTTAGGGTGTGTGTTTTGGTGGGTTTCTAGGCGGTTGAACTCTATTGCAAACGGGTTTTTGAAGAAGTCATAACCAAAGGCTGTAAAGGTGAGTTCTAGAACCCCCTTTTTACTTGTTTTAAACTGTTTTGGGCTGGAAATGCATGTATGTACATTTTTATAAAAATTGGGTTTTATACCCGTATGTCTTCATGTGTGTGATTGCGGGTGCGGTTTGATTTTGGGCAATGTATTTGTTTGATGATGTTATAGTTGTATTTCTAAGGCTTAGGATGTATGATTTAAGCTTAGAACATGATCGGTGATGTTTGAGGACTGAATTATGATGTTAAGTAAGATTTAGAATGCTTATGCGCCTAAACAATGGCCCATGCACCCAAAAGAAATAATTGCCTAAGTGTCCCGTGCGCCCAAAACCTCATGCTCCCAAATAGTACTCATGCGCCTAGAAATAGGAGGAAATTGACTAAGTGTTCATACGCCCAGATAGCTCATGCGCCTGCATAGTGCCCATGCCCCTAGAATTGCCCAGAATAGAGTAAGTGTTGCCCATGCGCCCAAATAGTGCTAATATGCCTGAAAGTTGTCCATGCGCCAAGTGTTCCTCATGCGTCTGAAAGGCCATGCAACTACATAGTGTTTATGCGCCTACATAGTGCTTATGTGCCTACATAGTGCCCATGCGCCTAAAGACATTGAAATATTTTCTTATTTTCGGGAATTTGTAAAAGTAGGCTTTGACTTGGGTGGTTCGTGGGGGCTATGTAAGTTGTCTTTTTTGAGGTCATAGAGGATGTGATGGGTGATGTATGATGTGATTTGAATGTGATGTATGATTGATGCCTATGCATGATGATGATGTGCAATTGATGATGTTTGATGATTATGTATGACTGCATGTTATGTTCAGTTATGTTCCTTATTACGTATGATGATGTGACTTTAGGTGGTGTGATATTGTTAATGAACATAAAGCATTATCTTAATGAAGTGAAAGGTTTAAGATAACGAAAGTGGAACATAATGAACGAACAAAAAGTCTTGCAAGAAAATGAAGGGAGGTTCACAACTCGTTGAGAGTTGTTAGCTTAACTGGTGTTTATAGCGTGCGATCTTGTCTAACCCTTAAGGGTTTACACATAAGGGTAGTTAGTCTATGTGACTACTCCATACGTGCGATACATGCGATATGTACGATATGGGGTCCTTGTTGCTTAACCCTAGATGATATAGCTATGTACTCGAGAGGGGGGTTATGTACAGGACATACATAGAAGTGAAAGATAATAAATGTACGAAAAGTGTGATATGTACGAAACGTGTGAAATGTGCGAAATGTATGAAGCGAATGATGACGAAGATAATAATTATTACCTTGATGTACGTATGATGTGTGATCACGTGCGATAGTAAAGAAAATGTTTTAACGAATGAAAGGTAATATAATGTTTTGTAAACTAGAACTCACTCAGCAACACTGACTTTTTATGCATTTTCCAGTTCGTAGGTAATGTTTGTTGAGGATGGCATGGGGCAGCTACTTGGCTCATTTTGGATGGCATCCATTTTATGATTCCATAACGTTTTTGCATTGTAATGCAAACGAATGATATTTCGTAATGAACGTTGTATTACTTTGTAAAAGTGTTTATAATGAAATGGTTGTTTAAATGTTTCCCCTGCATGTTTTTAGTAAGTTAATACAAATGTATGTTTTATGTGCGATGATTGACCAGTTGTGAGCTTCCTGGGAATGGGGCTTTACAGTAATTAGTGGAGTTAGAGTACATTTGTCACAATGAATCAAACATCTCTTTAGCTGACTTGCAATGCGCAAACCCCACCATGATGGAGTTGGGTATAGCAATCATAAGAGCTAAATATCATGTATAGGTTGGACTCACCTTAGTTCAGATTGTTTACTTTTCCTTGTAATAGGTCTTTTGTTAGTTTCCTTTTGTATGTATTTAGTTTTATGTTGTTTTGCAGTCCAGCGAAACTGTTAGCGAAACTATTGTTTCCTTTGTATGTATTTTCGCTCACAGTTAGCTGAGTAGTTCGCTCGGTGAAACTATTGTTTCTGCTGGACGAAACTATAGTTTCGGCAGTACAGTTATGCTAACAATGAAACTGTCTGCGAATCTAAGACCACTTTATATTGATTTGATCTTTTTCATTGTTGGTGAGCTTGCAAAACCCTAATCGTTTATCATTGTTGCAAGTTACCATTTCAAAGCAGTTATTACATAGAAATATTGTTGTGCTTGATGTTATTGATTGTTGATGTTCATTGTCTTATTTTGAAAGAGTTCTTATGGTGTTCAATCTTCTTTGCTCATGTTGTTTAGTTTGTGTGTTGGATATTGAACGATTCTTCATCTCATTTTATTATACGACCAAATGGACCAACAATATGGTATCAGAGCCTTAGTGCTCATGATTTGTTGAGTTTTTGGTTGTTTTAGTTCAATATCAAGTTTCAATCAATTTTCAATTCAATATAGTGTGTTTTTTATATGGAAATTGATTGAGTTTTGCTAGTTATTGGTTGTGGAAGCAATGCTAATCATCAGATCTTAAATTCATTGAGTTTTTGATGATTTCAGATAGATTTTGGGTTGAAAAAAGGTTTAAGGTTTGACCAGCGAATCTAGTGTTCCTTCTGTGAAGCCACGATCATCATTTAATGAAACTATGGGTGTTATCACAATTGAAATCGTTTTCTAGTAGTTCTGGTAAACTAGTCTCTTTGAACGAAAGTTCACTTGTGCTTGTGAAGGTTTAACAAGCGAAATTGCTGCCAAAAGTGTTTTTGAACCAAATTTCAAGCTTGTTTCATGTGAACTTATTGGCAAAACTAAGCATTTTGTGACATTCGGCAAGCAAAACTGCTGCCGAAATTGTCAGCGAAATTACCCAACTCAGTGAAATTAGCCTTCTCAGCGAATTTGTCAGCAAATTTACCTACTTTTTGCGAAACTATTGAATTTTCAGCAAAATTTTCTCTTTTCTTGTCGAAACTACATCAATCCCAGCGAAACTACAATGTCAAAGTTAACATTACTCACTCTTGCCGATCTTGAAAGTGATGCTCTCTATAGGCCACCGAGACTTATTAACGGAGACAATTTCAAATATTGGAAAAGATGTCTTAAAGCTTTCTTCTTCTACACTGATCACAACCAATGGGAATCGATTATTTTTGGTCCTCACATACCAATTGTTACTATTGGTGATGTTGTCTCTCAAAATAAGGACTCGTCTTCTTTCACTGAAGTTGATCGATCGTGACCAAAATGCTTTTGGTGCTTTAACTCTATGCCTGGCACAAGACATCTACAATCGTTTTGCAGAGCATTAAAATGCTAAATCTCTTTACGATGCCCAATGTGAGTTCTATGATGGTAATGATGATCTGGTAAAAGATAAGAGCATTCAAGCTGAGATGGAATTCAATTCCTTTGTTGGATACAAGAATGAGAGTCTGACAAATCTCACTAATCGCTTGTTGACAGTTTCAAGCACCTTAAAGAAATACGATGAAAAGCTCTCCAACAATGAACAAATTAATAGGTTACTAGACTCTCTCCCACCTTAGTGGAGTCTTGAGGTGAGAATGCTAAAGCAAGAAAAAGGATTCACAGATTACAAGCTGATGGATATTATCAATAAGCTTAAATCCTTTGAGTTGGACATGAAGAGACGGGAATTTAACGAGACCATGATCCCTACATCTGGTTTTACTCAAAATGCTGCTTTATTATCATCCGCTGCAAGCTCTCAAATACAAAATTCAATTCATGGAGGAGGTAATGCAAGTAATTTTTCATGAGTAAACGTTACTCTTAGAAGAGATCAATTAATTCTAAGGCGAACGTTGAAACTTCAGTTCCATGAGAGACAATGGCTCTTTTTGGAATGTTTGTTCAAAGTTATGAAGCACTTGTGGCAGGAGAGTTGAAAGGTACAAGAATGAAAATGGAAGACATGTATCAGGTAGACCCTGATGATCTTGAAGAAACTAACATCCAGTGGCAAATAGCAATTTTGACTCTTAGAGCTCGAAGATTTATGGAGCGCACTAGATGAAAGAACTTCGGTGGACAAACTTCTAATTCAAAACTAGGATTTGATAAGTCAAAACTAAGATGTTTCTACTGTAAGCAATTGGGACATTTCAAACGTGAATGTCCATCACCAATTGTCACTGATTTCAATAATTCAGGAGTTCCAAGATTAACAATTGAGAGGGAGAAGGAAGATGTGAATCACAAAAAGGAGACAACATTAATTTCTAACTTTGATTGGAGTGCAGAGATTGAGGAAACAAGGACTGAGATAAATCATGCTTCGGTAGCTAAGTTTGTTAAAGATAAAGGGAAGGAAGATAGTAAAGATGTATTTGACCCTTTCAAGGAATTCAAAGAGGAGGCGTGTTGTCTGTGAATAAGAAAGAAGAGAAAGATGTTAGAATGAGGGCAGGTAAATCTGAAGGTGTAAAGCGGGAAGGAAGTTCATCCACTAGGCAAGAAAAGGATTATGATGAGGATACTGTCACCAATGAGGAAAGCAAGTCAAGTACTCTGGTGTGCCAATGTGAAAAGGCCTTAGCAGCTGAAAAGGTGGTGATGGGACTTCCATATGAGGTAATTCCAGACATGTGTTCATCTGCTTGTAAAATAAGATTATTTGGGATTTATAAAGCTAATCGGTTATTAATTGATAATAAAAAGGATTTAAAACGAATTAATGAGGTACTTAAAATCAATGAATCAAAATATTTTGTTAAATTAAATGAGGCTTTAAAAGAAAATGATCATCTAAACGAATCGTTTTGGAAAGAAATGTTGAGATTAACACATTGACTAAAAGAGTTACCCTTGTTGTATTTGAAAAAAGAAAACTTCAGTAAAAGTTAGACAGATGGACCAGATCAAGAATGAAACGTGATGATTTCAGCTTCTAATGATTTAATCAAAATAGATACCAACTAGTGGGTCTGGATGCACTAGTATTAGTACACTTGATTTTCAGCAATCTGTTTTAGATCATTAGTCCAGTTTAAATTCTGTCTTTGTTTCTAGTTATCCTGTAACCAACTCTGTCACATCATGTTCTCATGATATTTCCATCTCATCTTTAAATTCAGTACATTGTGGTGATGTGTTTTGTTCTGGTGATGATAATGGTGCAACTGATCTTACTAGAAAGCCTAACGAGAAACTTAAAACTAATTGTTGTTTAAACTACTACTTCTAAAGATAAAGTTGTTCAAACTTGGGTTCCTATTTCACCTGCTTAATCTGTCCTCTATTTAATTTCAGGAGTCATCCACTATGATTGTAAACAGCGTGTGGCATGTAGATAGTGGATGCTCCAAACATATGACAGGGTTGAAAGACTTGCTGTCCAATTATGGGACTATAAATGGAGGATATGTCGCTTTTGCTCGTGACAAAAAGGGTGGAAAGATGATCGGTCAAGGAGAAGTTTCTAATGGATCTTTAACTTTGGAGAAAGTCAACTATGTCCCTGAGTTTGCTTTTAATCTTTTGAGTGTCTCTCAAATCTACGATAAAGACAATCCAGTCTTGTTTAAATCCGATGAATGTCTATTTTTAAAATTAGAGTTTGATATTCCAGATAACTTGATTCTTATGCCTGCTCCAAGAAAACATGACACATATCTTCTTCATATGAACTCAAGGGAGTCAAGTCTACTACAACTATCTTCTTTCAAAATCATCAACTTTGAGTCTCTGTTATGGCATCGCTGATTGGGCCACATTAATTTTAAAATAATAAACAAATTAGTCAAAAACAATCTTATTAAAGGACTTCCTACAAAAGATTTCTCAGTAAACAAAAAATGTATGGCTTGTACCAAGGGCAAACAACATAAAAAACCGCATAAGCCCAAACTTGAAAATAGCATAACCTGTTCTCTCGAGTTTTTACTTACGGAATTGTTTGGCCCAATCAGCATTAAATCTGTTGCTAAAAAATCCTTTTGTCTTGTTGTTACAGATGCTTTTTCAAGATATTCATGGCTGATATTTCTTGCTCACAAGGGAGAGATTACAGAAGAATTGTAGAAGTTAATACTTTCAATTGAGACAATTAGCAAGAGAAAGGTTTTGGCCTTAAGAAGTGACAATGACACTGAATTCAAAAATCAGATTCTTGATTCATTCTGTGCTCAAAAGGGAATTGTGAGACAATTTAGTGCTGCCAGCACACCTCAACAGAATGGTGTAGCTGAACCAAAGAATCACACTGTCATTGAAGTCGCCTGTACAATGCTGATAGAATCTTCATTACCCATTATATTTTGGGAAGAAGCAATAAATTGTGCTTCATATGTTCTAAATCGAGTGTTGATTGTCAAGGACAAAATGAAGACTCCTTATGACTTTTTCATAAAAGGAAACGTTTAATTGACTTCTTTCGGCCATTTGGTTGTTCTTGCACTCTACTGAATACTCAATCACAAAAGACAAAGTTCGGTGGCATGTCTAATGAGTGTTACTTTATCGACTACTCTTCTTCTCAAAAGGCCTATCAAGTATATAACAAGAGAAAATGTATCGTTCAAGAGTCGTTCTATGTTGATTGGCAAGAGTCTAACTCTTCTAATGTTCTATCTGAACCAGCATGGTTCTTTGACTCTGATACGGTGTTTAATTCTTTTAATCTTCCAATTTTTGATGATATTGCGTCCCCTCCAAATGTTCAAACAAATATTATTTCCTCAACCCCATCTGATGCACATTCCACCTCTTCAGCAAATGATGCCAGTTCAGCAGATGTTGGATCATCTTTCCATCATTTGATTTGTCACCAACACATGTTTCTACATCACCAACATTTGTTCCACTACCATATCTCTTCTTTCATCACCTACATCTATCCCATCACGGCTGTCCATTTCTCTCACCCTCATCTAATCATTCACAATCCGTGAGCGAAACTTCTCCTAACATCTTCGTTTAGACATAGACTTCAAAACTTTGAAAGATCATCCTCTTGATAATGTTATTGGATCAATCACTAATGGTGTCTAGATGCGGAGTCAATCTAGTTTGATTAATATATGTCTCTTCATTTGCTTCATCTCTCAAATTGTCCTGAAAAATTTGCATGCCGCTCTACAAGACCCATGTTGGGTGGAGTCAATGCAATTGGAGCTTCAACAATTAGAAAGCTCAAAGTTTGGACATTAGTTGACGTGCCTCCCAACAAATGCCCAATTGGTACACAATGGGTGTTCAAGAACAAACGTGATGATCGTGGTGTGGTGATGCGTTACAAGTCTTGACTAGTTGTGCAAGGATTTGCTCAAGAAGAAGGGATTGACTATACAGAAGTCTTCGCTCCGGTCGCCCATCTTGAAGCAGTGATGATTTTTCTCGCTCATGCTGCTCATAAACAGTTCAGGTCTATCAGATGGATGTCAAGTGTGCTTTACTTTATAGAGACATTGATAAGGATATATATGTGTGTCAACCACCAAGTTTTAAGGATCCTAACTTTCCCGATAAAGTCTTTAAGCTGGACAAGTCTTTGTATGGTCTTCATCAGGCACCTAGGATTTGGTATGAGACCCTGACCCAGTACCTCTTAAGCAATGGTTTCTATCGTGGTACCATCGATATGACTCTATTCAAGAAAGAAGGGAATGGTGAAATGTTGTGTGTCCAAGTTTATGTCGACGATATTATTTTTGGTTCCACCAATTCACTGTTATGTCGGGAGTTCGAAGAAGTGATGCGTAATCGGTTTGAAATGAGTATGATGGGAGAAATGTGCTTTTTTCTTGGATTACAAGTAGAACAAAAGCATGACGGCATTCTAATTCATCAGGAGAAGTATGTTAATGAAATCTTGAAGAAATTCAAGATGGATGACGCCTCTCCTGAAGTGACTCCCTTTACTGCTCAGACGTGTCTCACTCCTGATGAGAGCGGGAAACTTGTTCATCCTCATCTCTACAGATCTAAGATCGGTTCCCTCATTTATCTTACATCAAGCCGTCCTCATATCACTTTTGCTATAGGATATTGTGCTCGATATCAGTCGGCCCCAAGGAGTCTCATGAGAAGGTTGTCAAGAGAATTTTTTGTTATCTCAAAGGCTTATCTTTTTTAGGTCTATGGTATCCATATGGTGGGATTTTGACTTACATGCTTATACTGACAGTGATTCTAATGATTGCAGGTTAACAAAAAATCGGGTGATAGGCGGTCAATACCGGGCAATTGTCTAGTGCCATGGCAGAGCAAGAAACAAACCACTATTTCTTTTTCTATATGGGAAGCAGAATACATTCCTACCTCTAGTTTTGTTCCGAAGTCCTTTTGATACAACACCAGATGATTGACAATGGAATCAACTTTCTCCACACGCCTTGTTTTGTGAGAACAAAGCAGCCATCGGGATTGCTAAAAATCCTATTCATCATTCTCAAATCAAGCACATCGAAACACGGATTCATGAATTCGTGATGCCCAAGAAAAGGGTTTTATCGATATTTTTCCCATTGACACAAAAAATCAAAAGGCAGACCGTTTCACAAAAGCTTTTGATAAACCTCGCTTTTATGAATTGATCTCTATGCTAGGGTTAATATCCTTTTAAACCTCTTTTCTTTTCTCTTATAAACTTTTCTTTAAAAAAAAAATAAAACAAAACAATAAAAATAATATATATATATATAATATTAATAATAATAATAATCTTAATAATATTATCTTTTTAAAATAAAATTTTCAGGGTGTAAATAAATAATCTGGGTGTTGAATTTGGAATGACGAGAAATGATTCTATATCTTCTGGATATGTTCATTTATGTATGACTGCTACTTAAAATGATAAATGATAGTAACTGATACTGCTCTCTGATTTACATCTTATGTTTAATTGCAAGTAATAAACAGAAAAAAACAAATAAATAGATTTTTTAATGATATGCTTGGTAGACTCGGCCTGAAATATAAAGTATACAGCAGCAATATGATTTAAATTAAAGTCTCTGCTTCAGGATGTCTGGATTTACGCAATCATTTTGGCCTGCACGAAAACTGAGTCCCGACAAAAAGTGGATTGAGAATTGATCTTTGACTCATGTCCTGTACATTTGTGTCTTGTACCTGTGCTAATCTCCTCTGATGTATAGTAGTACTGACCTGGAGTGATGATATCCTCTGTTGTTGTTGGATTCTTTATGCCCAAGAGACATAGAACATTGATGTGGTTAGTACGTTATGATCTAAGTTGGGTCATACCCAATAACAAGCTTAGAAAACACCAATATGAATATTTATTGATGATATGATCATGCAATTAAACAATTACACCAATTTAGAAAATGGGTTTTCTAAAGAAATTGCAATAAGATGGAACAACTTATAAGGATATTTTGTTGATGAGTAATATCTGTAATGTTATTTGATTTGGTCAAATAACATCAAATAATAAGAGAGTGTAAGAGTTATATAATTAATAGGTTATTACATAACTCTAAAATAACTTGTAAACTTTTATTTTATAACGTTTTGGGGGGAAACCCCATTTTAAAGACCATTTCGGCTGCCCCTTTATGGGGTTGGGTTCCTTTTGTGTTGGAACAAGATACTCTTGAATAGTCCCACACTCAACCTCTCACTCTCTCATATATTCAAGAACCACAAGGACCAAATTCTCTCAAAAGTTGAAGAAAATCACGGCTGGAAAGAGGCTTTTTAGCAAGGTTTTGGTCGATTCTTGGTGTACAAATCCTAGCAACAAGGTGTTTGCTTGATGCTTGTGGGTATGGAAGCTTGAGGACACCTCTCCTTGGTGTTTTGGTCATTCATGAACCTCATTCTCTTCATCATTTTCATGTTTTTTCAGCAGCTCTACAAAGGTAGTTTGTATGTCTTGTTTTTGGGTGTTATTTCTTCATGACAGCTAGTTCATACACATATATTTGATCCTATGTTCTTGGGTTTGTTGTTGTTTAGTTATAAGCCTTGATTTTCAGTTTTCAAAACATTAGTAAGGTTTGATTCCTGCATTTTTCATGTTAAATGGTTAAACAACTTTGATAATGGTCCAACAAACCTAACATTGGCATCTAGAGCCGGATATGTGGATGAGTAGCTTCTTTTGTCCTTGTAAAATTGGTTTTATGGGGCTTTAACAACCTAATAGGGGCTATTTTATGTTGATATGATGAATCCCCAATCTTTCAATGTTATATCTTACATTCTTATGATTAAACCTTGAAAGAATGATGTCAAATGGTTGATTATATTTGTATGGACAAAGACCCTAAATTCTTGGATTATGTTGGCTGAAAATTTAGGGTTAAACGGGGATTTATTTTGGTTCTTGAATTTTGTTAGTGCATAACCTAGCCTTGACCTTGTGTTGATTTGGTTTTGGATGGATGTTTGTTTGGGTTGATTTCATTCATAATGGGTTGTAATATTATTCTTTTGTGCTTGTTAATGGTTGTCATTTATTTATTCATTCAATGGTGATGTAATAAATAGATTAGGTGTATTTTCATTTATTAGAAAATTGTATTTGGATATAAATTTTGTAAAAGAAGATGCACAAGATGGAAGCACAAAGGAAGGCATAAAGAGAAGGACTTGAAGCATTTGGATGCAACTTCAAGTGGGGAGATCCTATCTTTTGTGTTGTGTTTAACCCTTAGGAACACCAATTGACAACACTTATGATGGCAAACAAGTGTTGTCAACTTATTGGCTATGGTTATGCACTTTTGATTGTTTGACTATGCTTATTTTGTTGTTTATTATATGATGGTTGTTTGATATTTGGATGTGCATAACAAACTAATTAACAAACAAAACAAGCTGAAAATTTATGGTTCCTAATCATTAAGTGACATAAAAGGTACTAAAAGGATTAATGATTTTAATAAAAGGGGTTTTACTACAAGAGTACCATAGGGTGCCATGTATTTGAAAGCATGCAAATACAAGGTACATAGAGTTTTCATAACTAGAATTAATGAAAACTAAAATCCCTTTGGAAACAAGTTCACCATCCTTTTACACGACACTAGAATCACCTGAGAACTATTTATGGGATAAAGGTCACCTAACCACTTCTAGGGAACTTGTGTGTTTGAGGTGGGCTTAACATATTTATGGCATAAAGGTCACCTAACCACTTGTATGTGTAAAACACACCTGTGTGTAAGTAGGACGACTGAATTGGAAACCATGTGCATAGGGTCACCAAAGCATGGCGTAAAATGGTGTTGATGGGATTTAACATTCGACTAAAACATAAGATGTTTAACCGATCCCATAAAGCTTGAAGTTGCAATATGTTGCAATTGTCAAATGTTGACTACCTTGTTAATTCAAATAATGGGTAAAGGTCACCTAACCATCATTTAAATGTAATGTTGGATTCTAGATTTTAATTATTAATTGTCTATGAGACATGAAAAGGGTATTAATAATTAAAATGTAATTTTCACAAATACTAATATGAACTTTGTAAATTCTGTAAAAATGGCCGCAAACAATAATGATACCACCCCGACTGTCCATATCCTATCACTGAGAACCATCTTAGAAAGGGATCGTCTTAACCAAAATAATTTTATGGACTAGTTTTGAAACTTGAGAATTGTTTTCAAGCAAGAGAAGAAGGCCTATGTCCTTGACGATCCCATTCCTGACCAACCCGGCCCCGAGGTTGTTGAGGACAATAACGATTGGATTCAGAACAATAAGGATTCCATGCAGGTTTCATACCTCATGTTGGGAACCGTGATTCCAAAACTCCAAAAGGATTTGGAGCATCATGGGGCATATGACATGATTACCCATTTGAAGGAAATGTTCCTTCAACAAGCTAGGGTAGAGCGCTTCGAAACGGTTCGAGCGCATGGAAGAAACCCAATCGGTATCATCTTATGTACTTAAGATGAAAAGCCACGTTGATCTCCTCGAGAGGCTTAATTGCCCCATCTCAAAGGATTTGGCCATGGATTTGATCCTTGATGGCCTAACTAAAAGGTTTGAGACGTTCATAATAAATTACAATATGAACGGGTGGGACAAGAGCATTGGTGAGCTTCACGCAATGCTCAAAACAGCCAAGGCAGGGATGGGTAGAAAGGTTCTGCCCATTCTCTCGATCAATGAGGGAGCAAACATGAAAAGTGATGGGTTTGTTAGAACACCAAAACCGTAGTTTAACCATTTAAACTTACACAAAAACGCAGCGGAAGATTAGCATTATAACTTTGTTTATAAGCTGAAAATCATGTCCTTATGATGACATTTATATGTATAAAATAAACCCATAATCAAAGGATCATAATATGTGAATAAACAAGTTATGAACATATGTATATGTACATAAAATCACAGCCACGATGAGCTGTGATTACTACCTCTTTTAGCAGCAAGAAAACGACCAAGAATGAGAAGTTGGATGCTCCAAAAATGACCAAGGCTCCAAGGAGAGGATCCCTCAAGCTTGTATACCCAAAGCTTGTGAAGCAAACACCACTCTTGCTAGGGAGAGTACACCAAAAACCCAAAAACAAAACTCCAAAATGCTGCTGCCTATGCCAAGAGACAAAGAGAAAGAGAGAAGTTTTTTTTCTTGGTTGCATGTATTGAATGATGAGTAATGGTGTGCAAGAGTAGTCAAGACTTGTGTGTTTTCAAGGACACAAAGGTCCAATGAGAATTAAGGGGGGAGGGCGGCCAAGGTTTAAAAAAAAGAAGGTTTCCCTCTTAAATTTTATCACACATTATGTATGTTAACTAGTCCTCTTACTAGATATATACAACTAACCTTTTAATTGTATAATCTATACACTCCCATTATTAATTTGTAATGTTATCTAACTTATTTAAATAACATTACAAATAATATTATTGAACAAAATATCCTAATAAATTGTTCCATCTCATATGCAACTTGTTTAGAAAACCCATTTTCTAAATTGGTGTAAATATTTAATTGCATGATCATATCATCAATTAAATATTAATTGGTGTTTGCTAAGCTTGTTATTGGGTATAACCCGACTTGGAT
The DNA here is from genome assembly GCA_025506515.1 of Flaveria trinervia. Classification (NCBI taxonomy): domain Eukaryota; kingdom Viridiplantae; phylum Streptophyta; class Magnoliopsida; order Asterales; family Asteraceae; genus Flaveria; species Flaveria trinervia. The sequence goes on along the minus strand of CM046449.1, from coordinate 38,951,647 downwards.
CATAACGTACTAACCACATCAATATTCTAAGTGTCTTGGGCACACAGAATCCTACAATCTCCCACTTGCCCAAGATTCATAAAAGATTGATGCAAGCAGTAAATACCGCCTAACTGTTTACTACCCTTAATACGCATGACTTATAGACATTCAATAACATCATCCCTTTCAAGTACCCTACTTGAAATGATTTAGGTGAATCAATCATCTCTCGTTTTGTTACAGATGTCATGTTAAATCCAAGGACACAGAATGATCATTCCTTGTTGATTTAACTTAATCAGGCCTTAGACATCTAACTCTCAACGAATAAGAGGAACAAATTCCATCTTGACCACATACGTTTCTCACAAACACCTCGTGTCATACCTGAACATACCCTTATGTACTGTCCACTATTTCAGGACAGTGAAGAATAAGCTCAAGGTATAACACTTGGTGAATATCAAAACCCAATATGTATCTCAGGTCTGAGGATACCAAATGATATTCGCCTTTACTCAAATTTACTTATGATCAATCAATAAGATTCCATGTAGTAAAATTTGAGATGCGGGTTAGTCTAATATTTGTATCCCACAAATATCTATGAACCTTGGTAGCTACCTATTGCTCTGTATTCATCCTTATGAATATCAACCAATCCAAGTTCATAATAGTCTTATCCTCAATACTTGTTCCCACAAATCTGAATGACTATGGACATTTAGAGTAAACAATTTACCCATGGATTAAACATGCTAAATTGGAACATTAATTGAAACGTTATAACCAAATAATTTTATTCAAATAATAAAGAGTTTTGTATATCCAAATACAAAATTTACAGATCAAATCTAATCACTAGAATATCGAAGTCCCATGGCACAAGTATGACCTTCATGCTTTGCCTTTTCAAGGAGCTTCGTGAGAGGATCCACAATGTTTTGATCCGTGTGAACTTTGCGAATACATATCTTTCCTTTTTCAACTTCATCTCGTATGTAGTGAATCTCCGCTCAATGTACCTAGTCTGTTGATGAGCACGGGTTCCATGATTGAGCAATCGCACCCTCGTTGTCACAAAAGATCTCTAGGGGGTCTTGAATGGAAAGGACAACCCCTAGATCGGCAATGAACTTCTTCAACCATGCAGCTTCTTGAGCTGCCAATGAGGCGGCGACGTATTTTGATTATGTAGTTGATAGAGCCACCACATCCTGCTTGGAGTACTTCCAAGAGACCGCTCCTCCATTCAGAATGAAAATGTATCCCGATTGTGATCGTGAATCGTCACGATCGGTTTGGAAACTTGCATCTGTGTAACCTTTTACAACGAGTTCCTCATCACCAGATCCATAGATTAAGAACATATCTCTTGTCCTCCTTAGGTACTTAAGTATGTTCTTAACAGCCATCCAATGACTGTTTCTAGGATTTTGCTGGTAACGGCTTGTCATGCTTAAGGCGCATGACACGTCCGGTCGAGTGCATATTATCGCATACATGATGGATCCAATAGCAGATGCGTATGGGATTGCCTTCATTTTATCTTGCTCATCCTTTGAGCTTGGACATTGAGTCTATATCGTTCCTCTTTGAATAGGTATGGTACCTTTCTTAGAGTTCTCCATCTTGAACCTTTTCAAGATTTTATCAATATACGCATTTTGATTTAAACCAATCAACAGCCTTGATCTATCCCTATAGATCTTTATTCCCAGAATATAGGCGGCTTCACCAAGATCCTTAATGGAAAAACAACTTCCAAGCCAGGTTTTTACACCTTCCAAGGTTGGAATGTCATTTCCAAATAGTAGTATGTCATCAACATACAATACTAGGAAAGTTACTGTGCTCCCACTAGCCTTCTTATACACACAAGCCTCATCAGCGTTTTTTATGAAGCCAAATTTCTTTACTTCTTCATCAAAACGGTGATTCCAGCTTCTCGATGCTTGTTTCAATCCATAGATTGATTTCTTTAACTTGCATACACTATTAGGATGTTTTGGATCGACAAAACCTTCAGGCTGAACCGTATAGACATCTTCCTCAAGATATCCATTTAGGAAAGCGGTTTTGACATCCATTTGCCAAGTCTCATAATCGTAATGAGCAGCTATGGCGAACAGTATCCTTATAGACTTTAGCATCGCAACAGGTGAGAAGGTTTCATCATAGTCAACCCCTTGAGTTTGAGTGAAACCCTTTGCTACAAGTCTAGCTTTATAAGTATCCAAGTTTCCATGCATATCGGTTTTCTTCTTGAAAACCCACTTACTTCCAACTATCTTGGAATTAAGAGGTGGTACAACAAGTTCCCAAACTTGATTGTCTACATGGATTGCATCTCAACGTTCATGGCTTCAAGCCATTTGTCACAATCCGAATTGGACACTGCATTATGGTATGTGGTTGGTTCATCTGAATCTACCACATAGCATCCATCCATAAAATATCTGTGTCTTTCAGGTGGATTACTAGTTCTACCACTTCTGCGAACGTCTTGTGTGTATTGATCAACCCCTTGATCATCCTCAACATCCTCATGTTGAGTGCTAGTTTCAAACAAACGTGCATCGGGTTGTGGTTCTTGATCTTCCTCAAGATCCACTGTTCTACTGCTAGCTCCTTCATAAAGAACTTTGCTTCTAAGAATCACCCTTTCTGGCAACAAACACCTTTTGTTCCAGTGGATCATTGAAATAATATCCCATAGAATCTCTAGGATATCCAACAAAGATACACTTGGTGGATCGGACTTCTAATTTGTTTGGGGTGGGAGTCTTAACATAAGCCTCACAACCCAGACCCTTAAGTATGATAGGATGGAACTCGTCCATGCCATATCTCAAAAGGTGTCCTTTCCACCTTTTGGTGGGGCCATATTAGAATACGGGCCGCAGAGAGCAAAGCGAAACCCCAAAATGATAGAGGTAATGTGCTTTTAGCCATCATAGATCGGACCATATCAATAAGGTTCGATTTCTCCTTTCAGACACACCATTATGTTGTGGTGTTCCAGGTGGAGTGAGTTGTGAGACAATCCCACAACTCCTAAGATGATCATGAAAAACATCACTTAGGTATTCACCTCCTCTATCGTACAGAGAACTTTAATTGACTTGTTGAGTTGATTTTCTACTTCATTCTTGAAGAGATTTTGAACATTTCAAAAGCTTCATCTTTATGCCTTAAGAAGTACACACATACCCATAGCGACTATAATCGTCGGTAAAGGTGATGAAGTATCTTTCACCATTCCTAGTCATTGGTTTAAAAGGACCACATACATCCGAATGTATGATTCTAATAAATCTTTTGCCCTTCGTTAGTTCCACTAAAGGGTGCCTTAGTCATTTTTCCTTGTAATCAAGATTCACAAACATCAATGAATCACATTCATTTTTTTAAAAGACCTTTCTTTTGAAGTGTTTGTATACGTTTCTTGTTTATATGACCAAGATGACAATGCCAAACATAGGTGTTACTCAATCCAACTTGAGTTTCTAGGTGTTAGTTTGGTACAATGAAACATTTAAAGTATTTTCATGAACCAATTCATAAATACCATTAATGGGAATAGCTTTAATAGAACATATCATTTAAAGAAACATGAATATCATTTTCAACAAAAGATAATACATAATCATAATGTCTATTTGGGATACAGAAATAATGTTCCTAGTCAAACTAGGAGCATACAAAACATTCTTCAAAATAATATCCAAGCCCTTGGAAGTTTTAGGATGTAGTCCCCACGAGCTTCAACTAAGACTTTAGTTCCATTGCCCATGAAGAGGCTTACATCCCTGATTGAAGTCCCTACTTCTTGTGAACCCCTGCAACAAATTGCAAATATGAGTTCCACACCCGGTATCTAATACCCATGTGTTTGACGATGAACCATTAAGATCAATATGAATCATGTATGTGTACCTGAGGTCTGCCCGGCATCCCTCTTGCTTTCAACTCTTGGAGATGGACGAGACAATTCCTTGCCAATGTCCAATCTCCCCACACTTGAAGCATGGGTCATTGGTAGCAACCTTTTGCTTCTTTCTCTGTGGTTTGGGTGGCACCCTTGCCACCCCTTTCCCCTTTCCCCATACGGGTCCCTTACCCTTGGCAACCTTTGCCTGGGTGCGGGATGAGGCTTTTTCTTGTTCCCACCTTCATTGATGGTGAGAACGGGTAAAACCCTTTTACCCATGGCTGCCTCGGCTGTTTTGAGCATTGAGTGAGCTCACCAATGCTTTTGTCCAAGAATTCATGTTGGAATTCAACACGAATGCCTCGAACTTCTTGGTAAGGCCATTAAGGATCAAATCCGTGGCCAATTCCTTCGAGACAGGACAATTAAGCCTCTCGAGGCGGTCAATATGACTTTTCATCTTAAGTACATAGATGAAACAGATTGGTTGTCGTCCATACGACATGCATGGAGTGCTCGAACCGTTTCGAAGCGCTCAACCCTTGGCTGTGTTGGAACGTTTCTTTTAGATGGGTTATCATGTCGTAAGCTCCGTGAGTTCATACTCCTTTTGGAGATCCGGAGTCATGCTCGCTAACATGAGACAAGACACTTGGACAGAGTCCTCAGTGTACTTGAGCCAATGTTGTAGGCCCTCTCATCATCATAGTGTTGATCGGGGATAGGGTCGCTCTCTAACACAATGTTTGGATCAGTGATCTATGTTTGATTGATTGACGAGTATTGCAGCGGAATTCAAACAATGAATTAGTCGATTCACAAGAACAAAACGATATTCAATGAAGAACAAAGACGGTTATAGAGAGAGAGAATATCTGCAAATATATTTCATTCAATATTCGCTTTCGTGGTAACAGAATGTCACAATTATGATTAGGTCGACACCTCTTATATAAGAGATGTGACGTCTGCTGATGTCACTTGATAGTGACATCTAACAGATTTATTACAACTGAAACACAACTACTGAAGATGTCAAAACAGCTGACATCTTCTTACAAAAAGTTCTAAGTGTTATCAGTTGTTGTAACTACTGAAATATAAAACTACTGAAACTACAACGACTGAAGAACAAGCTCTTCAGTCGTTTTACAAAACTACTGAAACTAGAAATATAAAACTACTGATATCACAACTACTGAAGAAGTACTCTTCAGCAGTTGTGACAAATACTGAGGCTTCAGTACTTGATCTTCAAACTTTGACCTTCAGATGTTTCATCAGCTGATGACTTCAGTAGATATCATCAGCTGATGTCTTCAGTCTTTGTCTTCAGACTTGTACATCAGTTGTTGATCTTCAGCACTTGTAAACTCTTCAGCTGTTGTACTTCAGTACTTTGGTCTCTTCAGCTTCAGCACTTGTGTTCTTCAGCTGTTCAGCTTCAGTATTGTGTTCTTCAGCTGTTCAGCTTTAGTACTTGTGTTCTTCAGCTGTTGTACTTCAGCACTTTAGTTCTTCAGCTGTTGAAGTCTTCAGCACTTGATCTTCAGCTGTTGAAGTCTTCAGCACTTGTCAAACTGCTGATGAAGCTTTCAGCAGTTGTTGTGATACCATGTGGGACTTAGAGGTTTTCTGATCTTGGCTCATTGGTCTTTTGGTCCAACAAACTCCCCCTGAACCAATGCAGCCAAAACCTCTAAATTATTTATTATCCCACTTATTGTTGGCAAAAGATTGGTCTTTTTCCTTCTTGATCAGTAGAGAAGATGACCCATGTAAGCTCCGGCCTGGGAAGAAATCTCAGATATTTGTTTGGCAGGGTATGAATGGGAACTCTGTTTTGGGGACTGGACACAGAGTTGTTATCCCATTCATGAGATTTACTTCCCCATAATGAGTCTGTATGACTCTCGAACATAGGCCTCAAGGAGAACAACTTGTTCCTCCTTGGAGAGTTCTTCTACTCCTCCTTCGAAGAAGAACTCTGACCATAGTACTCAGATAAGTACTTCATGGTCCTGCCATTTTTCAGCTCCACTGTAGTTACCTCCCTATAGACAAATTCATCAGGATGGGTGCCTTCAAGGAGTAACTGGAGCTCATTCTTCTTGATGTCTTCAAGCTTTTTATATAACAACCCCTTTTGATCATCTTGTTTTCTAGTAAGCTTGAGGGGTCATCTTTGCTTGATGAGCTTTCTTGAATTCATCAATGATTTCCCAAGGTGTGACTACAATGGCCAACATGATGGTAGAATCTATTGTTTTTCTAACCTGGCCATTGTATCTGTGTGGAATAGTTCTTTTATGGATTCTAGAACTCACCCTGGGGTCTGGCCATACTCTCACTCTCTCCTTCTGATACTGAAAAGTGTTCCTGAGAGTGTACAACCTCTGAGCATGCCCTTTCATGGCTTGATAGATGATGACTGAGGAAATTCCTTGTCAACCATCTTCAGTAGTTGCTCATCGTGCTGTTTCTGCTGTTCTCATCTTCTATCTTGACTCTGACCATTTCCCTTTGAGAGTCAGGTGTGATCATGGGTTGACTTCTGGGTTTTGGTAGCTTTAGAACAGCAGAGAGTGGCAGACTATCACTTCATCCTCTTCTTCTTCTTCTTCCATCCTCAGCACCCTTCTCCTCCTTCTAGGTGCATCACTGGATGATGGTTGGGTTGGTGAAGGAATTGGTTTTGAAGAATGAGGATGTTTGGATTGGCTTAGAGATTGGTTTGGAGATTTGAGGGGTAGGCTGTGTTTGAGTGGGTGGAAGGGAAGGTTGATCCAGCATCTTTGTAGTAAGTTTTGCCTTTGTAAGTTTAGCCATTTCCAACCTTTTACCAGCCCCAGCCTCATCAAGGGCTTCAACAATAATCCCCTTGTGGAATTGCTCAGACAGACAGATTCTGGTGGCTATAGCCAGAATACTGTCCCTGGTCCACCGCGCGAATCTCCATTAAAGATCTTCCTAAGTATTTTGCAATGAAGCGGATCATGATCTCCAATCTCTCTTTTTCAAGAGCATCATACCCAGCCATCGGGTTTGAATCTCTTGCACTTCCAACCTTCTGATCTCACTATCCAATGTGGCTGTATCAAACCCTTGCCTGAAGAGTTGTTCAATTATTTTATCCATGGATCGGCTGTGTGTAGTGTCAGCTTCTTTTACCAGCTCTTCCAAGGATTTGTCTTCAGCAATTGATCATCAGCACTTTTCTTTCGCTTGTAAGTGAGCAGTGGTTGCTTTTCTTCTCCTCCTCTTGGGCTTGCTTCTCTTCCTTCTCTTCCTCTGTTCTTTTCCTCTTCTTTCTTTCACTGCAGTACTCTCCCCCTTTTTGGATGCATTGGAGGAAGGGGTTTGTACCGCAGAAAGTGTCTTTTGCACAGCAGCATCAATCAAGGGTTGTAAAGTTGAGGAAAGCCTCTCATCAATGGCTTTAGTCACAATATCAGTGATTATGGGTGTGATGAGGGAGGGGGGAATTTTGAAGTACAGCACCTATTTGCTCAGGAGGGTTCTGTTCCTGAGAAATAGGGCCTGAAGCAGAGGCAGGTGGTTGAGTTTGGAGTGGCTCAGTGTTTGGGGAACCTTCAACTGAAGGTGCCATCTGTGGGTTGGTGGAGGCAATGATCTCTTCTCCTTGTGAGAGTTGGTCAAGTAGGTTTTGCAGCCTACTGACTTTCTCTTCAAGGATTGTGTTCTGGGCAAGAACATCGTAGAAAAAGCCCAGGTCATCATCAGCCGAAGCTGAATCATCTGACCTCCTGCTTGGAGCAGGATTTACATGCACTGGGTGTAGACCAGTTGTTGCATGTGCCCCTTTTGCTTGGTACTGGGGACTTCCAGCCTCAGGACAATGTCCATCATCAGTTGTTGCTCTAGTGAGGTCTTAGCAATGTTACCAGCCTCATTCTGATCATGTGCTGATTCAGAAGAGGTGGCAGCCTCACTAGATATTCTAATCTCCTTATCTACACCAGGAGATAGAAGTGGTAAACCCCTGTGCTGTGGGTTCTCAATTGCACTATGTTCCTCCCCCTCAAATGTAGAGGTGTTCCCAGTAGTAAGTGGTTTCTGGGGAGGGGGTGAGGAGTGTAGTTGAGTCAGCACTTGTGCAACTATTAAAGTTGGGCTGTGAGGGGCGGTTGTATGGGGTGAAGGGATAGAAGCAGTGTGCACCTGGGGAGGTTGGTGCTCTTCAATGGCAATCCCCTCAAGTGAGGAAGATCCCAGATGTGTAGGTACCCCTTGTGTGGTTGCTGCAGGCTCCTGTTGAGAGGAATCCTGAGCGGCTATGGCTGGAAGAGTCCTTATATCCACTAGGGGGTTGGACCAGTGGATATCTCCTGCGTTTGTGTTGCAGGGGCATCCTCAGGGGACTCAATTCCCTGAGTAGCCGTTTTGGGTTTCTTTTGGTGGGTTTGGTGGGGACTTTTGATTTGGAGGTGGTGGTGGGTGGGTTCCAGCTGCGTGGGTTTGCGCAGCTTGGCAGCCAATTTGAGTGTCTGGTCAGAGTTGTGCCGGGAGTATACTTCCGGCAGAACAGCCGTAGCAGGGACTCCCAAGCCAACAAGTCCCTCAGCATTAAGCTGGTTTGTAATGATGGCCATTATGAACCGTGGATATAGTATCCAACGGTTAACAGTTAGTTTTTGAGCCATATCCTTGAGCTCCGAAAATATTATTTCTGAAAAGTTTAACGGTTGTTGCTCAAGAATAGAATACATTACCTGCTGCCACTTTGTCGACATTTGATCCCAAGACGAAGTCTTAGGAGCCAAACATACATTCACCATGTGAAAAATTAGGCGTTCGGCGTCATGGAAGTGTTTCTTCATGATAGTGGAGGCACTGAGATTGCCTGATATCCATGTTGGGCAAAGGATAGATCTGTGGTGCCCTGGGATATCCAGCAGGAGAAATAGCATCATCCAGATGAAGAATTTGGCGGATTATTGCAGGAGTGATGACCACTTCTTTGTTGTTGACGACCGACTGGAGAGATGGTGTGTTGTTCTCCCCAGTGGTAATAGTAACGTTCACCAAAACTGTTGGAGGGATTCGGCATGTAGTATGGATTCAGAGAAATGCCGTTTTGTATTGGGACTGAACCATAAGATCGATAGCAGTATCGAACTTAGCCCAGACAGGCGATTTAGTAAGGTAGGCAACACAGTTGTGTCGCGGTTTAATTTGCATGGACGCCATTGAGAAGAGAGAAGTTTTGGAGAGGAACGTTAGGTTTGAAGAAGATGAAGCATTGAAGGATTAGGTCAGGGATATTTATAGGGTACGGGTAAAAAACGACTGAAGGATGTGGTGTTAGTCATCAGTAGTTTTAAACGACTGTTGACATGGTATTATCCTTTCAGACGTTGAAAACATCTGAAGTCGTGGTGTTAGGCATCAGAAGTTAGAAAACTACTGAAGACCGTGGTTTTGACTTCAGATGATTGAAACAACTGAGGACTTGGTGTTTGTCATCAGTAGTTGTGAAACTACTGAAGACAGTGGTTTTGTCATCAGCTGTTGTAAACAACTGAAGACTTGGTATTAGTCATCAGTAGTTATAAAACTACTGAAGACATGGTTTTGCTTCAGTTGTTTAGAATGAAACAGCAGTTGTTGAAACAACTGAAGAGAAAGTTCTCTTCAGTAGTTGTCGTCAATTCATAGCCTTTCAGCTGTTCATGTTGTCCTCAACACTTACTCATAGACATGCATCTGATTTCAGGTGTTCATAGGACATCAGTACTTGTGAGGCATTTAGCCATCAGTAGTTATAAAAACTACTGAAGGGAAAAGGACTCATCAGTACTTATATGTGACATGGGTACCAATGATAATGGTATTACTACTGAAATCATCAGTAGTTGTCACTTATTCTAGCTGCAGCATACCAAGCCTTAACACAAGGTTTTGGAAAGTAGAACTATCCAAAGGCTTAGTAAAAATATCTGCAAGCTCATCAGCACTAGGCACAAACTTAGGATCAATCAGACCTTTTTCAAACACATCCCGAATAAAATGATGTCTGATCTCTATATGTTTGGTCCTAGAGTGCTGGACTGGATTTTTGACAATACACAGAGCTGAAGCACTATCCATTAACAATGGAGTCTTAGTCTCTGTAATGCCATAATCCAGAAGTTGGTTCTGAAGCCAGAGTACCTGAGAGGTGCAACTTGCAGCAGCAATGTACTCGGCCTCAGCAGTTGATGTAGCAACAGATGTTTGTTTCTTACTCTGCCAAGAAATCAAACAGTTGCCTAGGAATTGACAACCACCAGAAGTTGACTTTTAGTTAACTTGCACCCTGCATAGTCACTATCTGAAAAAGCAACTAATTTGCAAGAGTGTCCAGTGGAATACCATAAACCCAGAGATTGTGTACCTTGCAAATATCTAAAGATTCTCTTGACTGCAATCAAATGAGACTCTTTAGGAGCAGCCTGAAATCTAGCACAAACACATGTAGCAAACATAATATCTGGTCTAGAAGCTGTTAGATACATCAAGGACCCAATCATACATCTGTAAAGCGTTTCATCAACAGCTTTACCTTTCTGATCAGCATCCAGTTGTGTGGTGTTGCACATGGGAGTAGAACAGGGCTTACAGTTTTGTAAATCAAACTTATTCAAAAGATCTTTTGTATATTTTGACTGATGAATAAAGGTTCCATCAGCCTTTTGTTTGATTTGCAAGCCTAGAAAGAACTGTAATTCTCCCATTGCACTCATTTCAAACCTCTTTTTCATCAATGTTGTAAAATCATCACACAACTGGGGATCAGAGGATGCAAAAATAATATCATCAACATAAATCTGAACAAGTAGCTTATGCTGATCCACCTTCTTAATAAACAAAGTTTTATCAATGGAGCCTCTAGTGAAATTATTCTTAAGAAGAAAAGTAGAGAGTGTCTCATACCAGGCTCTAGGAGCTTGTTTCAACCCATAAAGAGCCTTATCAAGTTTGTACACCCATTCAGGATGTTTATTATCCTCAAAGCCTGGTGGTTGACACACATAAACTTCTTCCTTTATTTTACCATATAAAAATGCACTTTTAACATCCATTTGAAAAACTTTAAGATTGTGGAATGCAGCATAGGCTAAGAACAATCTGATTGCCTCTAGTCTGGCTACAGGGGCAAAGGTTTCATCATAGTCAATACCTTCTTCTTGTGAAAACCCCTGTACAACCAGTCTAGCCTTGTTCTTAACAATAAGCCCATTTTCATCGGTTTTATTCCTAAACACCCATTTAGTGCCTATTGCACACTTACCTGGGGGAAGAGGAACAAGTTCCCACACTTGCTGTTTCTTGAACTGAAGTAGCTCAAGCTGCATAGCTTCAACCCATCCATTGTCTCTCAAAGCAACATGGTAGTTCTTTGGCTCTAGCTGACTGATGAAGAGAGCATAGAAGCAGAAGTTAGACAATTGACTTCTGGTTGAAACACCAGCATTGATATCACCAATAATCTGAGTCATGGGGTGATTCTTCAGTTCTTGATAAACAATGAGATCTGTGCAAGTGTTTGTAGAACCTTCAGCAGCAGCAGATGTTGATGTAGACTCTTGAAACCAAGAATTTGATGGTAACTCAAAAGATGCAGAGGAAACAGAGATCTCATCAGCATTTGTTGTGGATGGAACTGAAGCTACAGGAACATCAAGTTTAGCAGACACAGGCAGTTGGTCACTAAACTTGAATAGGTGAGTATTGATATTATCATCATCATCATCAATACCACCAGGTGAAGACATGCTGCAGAAGATGATTGAGCCACAGGATCTGCAACAGCTGGAGGTTGATAAGGAACATATTGCAGTATGTCCAAATCAAACAACTCCACAGGGTTTTGTGGAATCTTGTCCAAAGGAGATTCATTAAACTTCACATGCAGAGTCTCTTCAACTATCTTTGTTCTGCAGTTGAAGACTCTGTATGCCTTGCAAGTAGATGAATAACCAACAAAATACCCAGCATCCACCTTAGGATCAAATTTATGGAGTTGATCCTTGTGTTGAGAATAAAACAGGGACATCCAAATGCTTTGAAAAATGAAATCAGAGGAGCCAAATGATGGAGAACTTCATATGGAGTCTTCATCAACCTCTGATTTACTAAAACTCTATTCTGCACATAGCAAGCTGTGTTGACAGCTTCAGCCCAAAGGTCAGTGGCAAACCAGAGTCAGCCAGCATGGACCTTGCAGCTTCAATGAGGGTCCTGTTCTTTCTCTCCACTACTCATTTTGTTCTGGAGTCCTTGGGATGCTAAACTGCCTTTTGATTCCCTTTGAGAGATAGAATTCATCAAGTGTATGATTCCTGAATTCAGTTCCATTATCACTCCTGATACACTTGACTGGAAGGGAATACTGCTTCTCAATATACAACACAAAGTTAATAACCTTCTGAGCAACCTCATCCTTTGAATGTAGAAAGAAAGTCCATACAAATCTGGAGTAATCATCCACAATTACCAGACAGTATTTCTCTTGGCCATGCTCATACTCTCACAGGACCAAATAGATCCATATGCAGTAATTGCAAGCAGGCAGTGGACTTAGGCTCTTCAATAGGAGGGAATGAGACTTTGTGTTGTTTTCCTTTTAAACAAGCAGTGCAGGTTTCATCACAGTGGAATCCTTTATTGGTAAGCCTCTGACTAAACTATTGTGGATAAGCTGATTCATGTTTTTGAAATTAACATGACCCAGCCTTCTGTGCCACAGTTTAGATTCTTGAGAAGAGGCTTTGGAAAATAGGCAAGGATTGCCTTTGAGATCTATTTTTTGGAAAGATCTAAGGCATACACTCTTCCTGTCCTGTTGGCTCTCAGGAGAGTGTGATCATCCAACACCTTGTCAATCAATGCAAAACTTTGGATGACAGAATCCTACAGTTCTGACTGGTGAAAAGAGCAACATGGCCTTTATCACACATTTGACTGACACTCAAGAGATTGTACTTGAGATTTTCCACATGATTAACATCATCAAATTTGATTTCTCCATTGGAGACAAAGCCTTTACCAATGATGTAACCCCTAGCATCATTGCCAAAAGAAACAAATCCCTTCTTTCCTTGAGAGTAGTCATGAAGAAGAGAGCTGTTCCCAGTCATGTGCATAGATCCCCCACTGTCTACATACCAGATGCTACTTTGGCATGTTGGAGAACCCTGCAAAATAAACAATCAGTTAGTTTTAGAGACCCAAACCTTTTTGGTTTTGGGCCTGGTCTCATCAATAGATGGTAAACTAACAGGTTTATTTGAAACAACAGCCTGAGAGGAAGAAGATGGTGAAGAAGAGGAATCCTTTGGCTTGGATCTCCTTTTCTGTGGTTTCAACATAGGAGCATCTAGTTGGTTAACTCTACCCAATAGATGTTGAACCATCATGACCAGTTGTGTCTGATTTTGTGATAAAGCTTTCAGCTCATCAGACACATTGCCAGTGGAGTTTGATAAGTTCCTATGTTGCACCTTCTTCTTCTGAGCACTCTCAGCTGTCACCTGTTTACCCCTTCCTTTTTGGATTTCTTTGAGGACTTAAGGGTTACAGGATTTGATGTTGCTGATACAAATGTGGTCTCAAACTCAGTTTTCATTTTTACCATTTTCTCTTTAATTTCTTCTTTTGTTTGAGTTTGGAACCTCTTTTGTACCAGCAATCATCTGTAAGATGATTGAATAAACCACATACTTCACATGGTTTCTTCTTCATCTTAGGTTGATCATCAACTAAAGAGGGTGAAGCAACTGGAGACTTGCTCTTCAATGCTTTGGAAGCATTGGTTGCTTTCTTGACTGCCTCTTTAGTAGTCTTCAAACTCTTTCTACTGACAGTTTTCTTCTCTTCAGTACTGACAGCAGTTGGAGTTTGAACTTCAGGTGTTAAATTCTGCTCTCTAATCCTTTCAGGACTTTCAGAATTAACTCCTGAGTTGATCAACTCATTGATCATGTGAGTGTCAGCATTTGAACCATCAACATCAGCTGATAGGTTCAGAGAGGGCTTGATGCTGACTGCTACTTCTGATTGTGCTGTATCAGAAAGTAGATCACATGATGAGATGGATTGGTTATCACTCTCACCATCAGATTCTACCTCTGCTCTGGAGTAAAATCTGTAGGTGGAGCAGTGTGATTGTAACCAATGCCAAACTTCACATTGGAAGCAGATTGCTTACTAAGAAGCATTTCAAAACCTTTGCATGATTGTACCCATCTATCACACTCTACCTGGGTAACTGCAAGGTTTCTTTGAGATCTTTATACTTCTCTAGAAGTATCTCTTCCCTAGCCTTATCATCAGTGATTTGGCATTTCAGTTTGTAAATCTCATCATTTTTATCATTAAGCACAGACTCAAATTCAGCTTTGTTTTTGGAAATTATTTGTTCTAGCTCAATGTTCTTATTGATTAAAGCTACATTTGCTTCTTTAATAGATGCAAATGCTGCTATACATGTGTCAGAACATAATTTGGCTTTTGCCTCAGAGGATACCTGTGATACCTTTGATGTAGAGGCATTAGAGGATGAAGTATCAGCAGAATCCAAAGCCATAAGAGCTAGATTTCCAAATGGACTGTCACCACCATGTTGACCAGCACCTGAGAACAGTTGTTCATGACCAAACATGTCATCTGGTAAACTGCTCCAGTCAACAACTCCTGGGGTGAAGAAGCTGTGTTGTTGAGGTTGAGTTTGTTGATGAGATTGGGAAGGCTGTGGTTCAGGCAATGCTTGTGGTTGTTGTGCAATGGAGCTTGAACAGAATTTGGTTGAGGCACATAATAGCAGGGATAAGGATATGACATTTGACCCTGGGGAACAAAGTATGCAGGAGATCTAGGATGTGAATAATGACCAGAACCAGCAGGATGTTGCCCTCTGTTTTGTGGACTAGTACTAGGAAAAGTCACAAAGGGTGCAGAAGAGTTAGATCCAGTTGATCTACACTCTCTTGCAAAGTGTCCTAGCCTTTGGCATTTGTGACACCTCAACTTACTCTTGTCAAAACCAACTTTGGTTTTGCCAGAGAGTCCAGGAAATTTCCTGCCAGTTCTCTTGTAGAACTTCTGAGATCTGATATTAATCAGTGCCATCTGGCTCAGAATATCCATCTCTTCTAGATCATCATCAGCTATTCCTTTCAGATCATCCATTATGAAGCATAAATTGTCACTATTACTGCCAGAATGACTCAATACCAAAACAAATGCATGATCAGAACTATTTGAAGAGAAATCTATATGCTCATCATAATTGCTTTCAGATGCAGCATATTCTGACTCATGACAACCAAGGCAGTATTGCCTGGTACAAAGTCATCAGTGAGCTTTCCTGATGAGGACAGTTTCCTCTTCTGCTCTATCTCTCTTTCAAATGTAAGCAGTTCCCATGAAGTTGGGTGAGAGATAGGCCTTCTAGATTTGCACTGGAGCGTAGGACAATAGTGTATGTGTCCCATCTCTCAGGCAGTGATCTGAGGAATCTGTTGTTCATCTGGCTATTGGTGTATTCCTGTTTCACCATTTTCAGCTCAGATATCAAGCAGGAAAAGCGCTCAAACTGTTGAGTCAGTGTCTCACCCTTTCTATGAGAGAATGTCTCATATTGTTGGGCAAGGATCTCTCTATTGTTTGCTAAGACCTCATCAGTGCCACCGAATTGTTCCTTCAGGGCATTCCAGAGATCATGAGCAGTTTCATGATGCATAAGCCCTGAATAGATTTCATTAGGCAGTGCCATGGCCAGAATTCCATGGGCTTTAGCATCAATCTCAAATAGTTTCCGATCTTCATCAGAGTATTGTTCCTTCTTCTTCGGAACCATTTGATTGGTTTCCGGATTGTTCACCATAGGCTTATGTGGTCCATGTACCACAGATGTCCAACAACCTGAACTGTTAACAGACAGGTGATGAAGCATTCTTCGTTGCCATGTTATACTCGGTCCTAACCAGCATCGGAGGCTTGGTTGAGGAACCGGTATTGTGAGGATCATTAGAAGGAGTTGTCATCTCAGATTCAATCAAATTCAGTTAAGCTAAAACAGATTTAGAACAAAAACGCAACAACCAATTGAACCAGAAGATCTCAAAATAAATGAACGAAAGCGGCAGAAATTCAATATCTATAACCAGTTCTTGCAAATACGCTAATTCAATCAAACACAGATATCAATTAGCAGTTTCAATGATCAATTGTTAGATCGATCAATGATTAACCATGCTCTGATACCACTTGTTAGGCAGTGATCTATGTTTGATTGATTGACGAGTATTGCAGCGGAATTCAAACAATGAATTAGTCGATTCACAAGAACAAAACGATATTCAATGAAGAACAAAGACGGTTATAGAGAGAGAGAATATCTGCAAATATTTCATTCAATATTCGCTTTCGTGGTAACAGAATGTCACAATTATGATTAGGTCGACCTCTTATATAAGAGATGTGACGTCTGCTGATGTCACTTGATAGTGACATCTAACAGATTTATTACAACTGAAACACAACTACTGAAGATGTCAAAACAGCTGACATCTTCTTACAAAAAGTTCTAAGTGTTATCAGTTGTTATAACTACTGAAATATAAAACTACTGAAACTACAACGACTGAAGAACAAGCTCTTCAGTCGTTTTACAAAACTACTGAAACTAGAAATATAAAACTACTGATATCACAACTACTGAAGAAGTACTCTTCAGCAGTTGTGACAAACTACTGAGGCTTCAGTACTTGATCTTCAGACTTTGACCTTCAGATGTTTCATCAGCTAATGACTTCAGTAGATATCATCAGCTGATGTCTTCAGTCTTTGTCTTCAGACTTTGTACATCAGTTGTTGATCTTCAGCACTTGTAAACTCTTCAGCTGTTGTACTTCAGTACTTTGGTCTTTCAGCTTCAGCACTTGTGTTCTTCAGCTGTTCAGCTTTAGTACTTGTGTTCTTCAGCTGTTCAGCTTTAGTACTGTGTTCTTCAGCTGTTGTACTTCAGCACTTTAGTTCTTCAGCTGTTGAAGTCTTCAGCACTTGATCTTCAGCTGTTGAAGTCTTCAGCACTTGTCAAACTGCTGATGAAACTTTTCAGCAGTTGTTGTGATACCATGTGGGACTTAGAGGTTTTCTGATCTTGGCTCATTGGTTCTTTTGGTCCAACAATATGATCTTCTCTCTTGCTTGAGAACGATTCTCAAGTTCGATACCAATCAATAAAGTTGTTATGATTTAGATATTCCTTTTGGAGGATCGCTCGTAATGATGGTTGGACGCGGATGAGTTATCGTGATTTTCATTGTTGTTGGCCATCTACAAAATTTAACAAAGATCTTTTTAGTATTTTTGATATTGCTATTTTTAATATTAATGCCTTTTAAGGTCATTTTTTATTAAAATCTAGAACCCAACATTACATTTAACTTGTGGTTAGGTGACCTTATCCCACGATTTAAATTAATAAGGTGGTCAACGATTGGCGGTTGCAACCATTTGCAACTTCTAGAAGTATGGAGCGATTTAAACATCATATGTAAAGTCGGCATGTTAATCCCATCAACACCATTTGGAACCATATTGTAGGTGATCCATTAACATGGTTTGCAAATCAAGTTACCCTACTTGCACAACATGTGAGTTACCAATATAAGTGGTTAGGGACCTTTATCCCACTAATGTGGTATCCCCACCTTGAGTCACAAGTTCCCTCTAAATGGTTAGGTGACCTTTATCCCATTAAGAGTTCCAAATGACTCAAGTGTTCACAAAAGGATGGTGTTAAACTTGTTTCCAAATGTTTAGAGATTTAAATACAAGTTAGAAAACTCTATGTACTTGTATTTGCATGCTTTCAAATACAAGGTACCCTATGGTCCTTGATTAAAACCTATTTTAATCTTTAAAATCATTAAATCATTTTTTAATAACATATTACATTTTAATGATTAAGAACCATCATTTTTATAACTTGTTAGTTGGTTAATTAGTTTGTAATGCATCTCAAAATTTCAACCATACAATCAAATAACAAACATTCAAACAAGTATAAGCATAAACAACCATAATGTGCATAACCTTAGCTACTATTGTGACAGCACTGTTTGCCATCACAAGTGTGGTCATTTGGTCTTTCCTAAGGGTTGAAATCAACACAAAAATTGAGGTCATCATAGACCCCCACTTGAACTTGCATCCATATGCTTCAAGTTCCATGTCTTTGATGTCCATCTTTGGGTCTTGATCTTGTGCATCTTCGTTTTACAAAAATTGTATCCTAATACATTTTTCTAATAAAAGAAATGCACCTAATCTATTAATTACATAACCAAATGAACAAATAATTACAACCCAAATAATAAACATAAATATTACAACCCAATTGAATGAATAAAACAACCATTCCAATCATCCAAACAACACAAGGCCAAAAGCTAGGTTATGCACTATCAAGAGAACAATCATAAACCATCATACAACAAACTAAATAAACCCCATCAAACCCAAATTTTCAGCCAACATAAACTGAAAATTAGGGTTTGTTTGTCCAAACAATCACATCCAAATATATCAACCAATGACATTCCTATCTTTCAAAGTTAATCATAAGCATGAAGATATAACTATGAAGACTTGGGGTTTACTAAATCAGCCAAAATCAGCCTCTAATAGGTTGATTATAATCTTTTAAAACCAATTTTAAAGAACAAGAACAAGCAAGTTATCCATATAACGGCTCTTGATGCCATGATGGGTTTGTTACAACACCAAAACCGTAGTTTAACCATTTAAACTTACACAAAAACGCAGCGGAAGATTAGCATTATAACTTTGTTTATAAGCTGAAAATCATGTCCTTATGATGACGTATATGTAAAAACAAACCCATAATCAAGGATCATAATATGTGAATAAAACAGCTATGAACATATGTATATGTACATAAAATCACAGCCACGATGAGCTGTGTACTACCTCTTTCAGCAGCAAGAAAACGACCAAGAAGGAGATGTTGGATGCTCCAAAAATGACCAAGGCTCCAAGGAGCGGATTCCTCAAGCTTGTATACCCAAGCTTGTGAAGCAAACACCACTCTTGCTAGGGAGAGTACACCAAAACCCAAAAACAAAACTCCAAAATGCTGCTGCCTATGCCGAGAGACAAAGAGAGAGAGAGAGAAGTTTTTTTTTCTTGGTTGCATGTATTGAATGATGAGTAAGTGGTGTGCAAGAGTAGTCAGGACTTGTGTGGTTTCAAGGACACAAAGGTCAATTAGAATTAAGGGGGGAGGGCGGCCAAGGTTTAAAAAAAAACAGGTTTCCCTCTTAAATTTTATCACACATTATGTATGTTAACTAGTCCTCTTACTAGATATATACAACTAACCTTTTAATTGTATAATCTATACACTCCCATTATTAATTTGTAATGCTATCTAACTTTTAAATAACATTACAAATAATATTATTGAAAAAAATATCCTAATAAATTGTTCCATCTCATATGCAACTTGTTTAGAAAACCCATTTCTAATTGGTGTAAATATTTAATTGCATGATCATATCATCAATTAAATATTAATGGTGTTTGCTAAGCTTGTTATGGGTATAACCCAACTTGGATCATAACGTACTAGCACACACAGTATTCTAGGTGTCTTGGGCACACAGAATCCTACAAAAAGCCATACCCCGATCCCAAAGCAAATGTTGTCAAAGGAGAATGGTACATCAAAGGAAAAAGGAAGGGAAAGGCTAAGGCGGAACCTCTAAAGCCTAAGCTTAAGAAGCCTAAGGTAATGGAGAGCGATCCATGCTTTGAGTGTGGTGAGATAGGACATTGGAAAAGGAATTGTCCAACCTATCTCAAAGAGTTGAGAAATAAGAGGGATGTTGGGTAAACCTCAGGTACAACTTTCATGATTCATATTGGTTAAAATGTTATTTCTTCAAACACATGGGTATTGGATACGGAGTTGGAACTTGCATTTGCAATTTGTTGCAGGAGTTCAAAGAGATAAGTACTTCAAGAAGGGAAACACAAGTCTCTACATGGGCAACGGAGCAAAAGTTGATGTCAAAGCCCAAGGCGACTATTTTTTGAAACTTTCAAATGGTTTGGAAGTTGTTAGGATCACGGTATCTAGTTGGATCAATTAGATTGGATTTGCAGCGGATGAGCACACAAATTAACAAATTTAAACAAGAACACATGAAATTTATCAATGAAACAGTGTTTGTTATAGAGAAGAAAATCTGCCAAAAGGAATATTTTCTTCAATCCACGCTTTGGCTCGGCTTATCGCACGTTACAATTAGGTCATCTTTCCTTTAAAAGGAAAGCTGACGTTATGATGTCACTGACATGACATCTAATTACTGTTATTTATTATTTGAACGACTAAAATTACACAACTACTGAAGATTCAAATAGCTGACATCTTCTAACAAAATACTAAGTGTTAACTTTCACTATCCTACTGAAAAGAAACTACTGATACTAAATGACTGAAGAACATGCTCTTCAGTCGTTACCAGTACAAACAAATAATAAACTAACTGAAAGGAACCATCACAACAACTGAAGAATGCTTCTTCAGCTGTTGTTACAAACTCTGAAAACTTCATTACTTGACTTCTTGACTTCAGTTGTTGTCTCAGCTGATGCTTCAGTCTTTGTTACTTCAGCTATTGATCTTTAGTACTTTAGTCTCAGCTGTTAAGTCTTCTGTAATTAGGTCTTCAGTTTGATCTTCAACTTTTGTCAACAGCTGATCAAGTCCTTTAAGCATTTGTAGGATGTCATGTGGGGACTTTAGGTTTTTCTGATCTGCTCATTGTTCTTTTGTCTAACAAACTCCCACTCCCCCTGAACCAATGCAATCCAAAACCTTTAAGCTTATTAAAGTGTCCCACTTATTATGGTAAAGCAAAGATTATGTCTTTTTTGTCTTCTAGATCAGCTCAGAAGTGACCCTTGTAAGCACCGGCCTGGGAAGAAGTCTCAAAGATCTGTTTGCACAGGAGATGGGAACTCTGTCTTTGGCAGCTGGACAACAAGCTGTTACCTCCATCCATAGAGCTACTTCCCCAATATGAGTTCTTAAGACTGTTGGACCAAAAGAACCAATGAGCCTGATCAGAGAAACCTCTAAGTCCCACAGGACATCACAACAGCTGAAGAAGACCTGATCAGCTGTTCTACAAAGTCTGAAGAATACAACTGCTGAAGTACGTCTGAAGTACTGAAGACAAAGACTGAGACAACAGCTGAAGATCTAAAGTCTGAAGACTTCAACAAGTACTGAAGACAAAGACTGAAGATCAACAGCTGAAAGACAAAGTCTGATGTTCAAGTACTGAAGACATCAGCTGATGCTAACAGCTGATGACAACAGCTGAAGAGGGCTTCTTCAGTTGTTGTGATGGTTTTTCTTCATCAGTAGTTTTCTTTTCCTTTCAGTAGTTTGTTTCTTTTCTTTTCAGTACTTGTAAACAACTGAAGAGGTTGTTCTTCAGTTGTTGTAGTATCAGTAGTTTTATGTTTTTCAGTAGTTGTAAATAAGATGTTTAACACTTAGGAACATTTGTAAGAAGATGTCAGTTGTTGACATCTTCAGTAGTTGTTAAACATCAGTAGTTATAAAACGGTTACATGTCACTTTCAAGTGACATCAGCCTACGTCATTCTTTCCTTATAAGGAAGGATGACTCACCTGTAATCGTGCCTTTGAGGCCGACAATCTTAATGCAATATTCCTTTTGTCGGATATTTCTCTCTCTATAACAAAATTCTTTTATCGTTTTATATCGAATGTTCTTGCTTGAATTTGTCTAATTCTGAGCTATTCCGCTGCTATATCTGTTCATCGATTAAACCAAGAGGCTGAGATCCTAACAAATGGTATCAGAGCAGGTTAATCATTGATCGATCTAACAATTGATCATTGAAACTGTTCAATCGCTCTAAGTTTAATCGAATTAGCAAATTCGCAAGGATCTGTTATAGAGATTGAGAGTGTATCGCTTCTGGCCGTTTTATTTGAGGTTCTGTGTGGTTCTGAGCTAAATTTATTGTGATTTTACTTGAATCTGTCTGATTTTCCACAATGACTACTTCTTCGAATGATCCTTTCAATACTGGATCCTCTACCAAGCCTCCGATCTTGGTGAGGAATGAGTATAACATTTGGCAGAGAAGATTGCTCCATCACCTGTCTGTCAATAGCTCAGGTTGTTGGACATCTGTGGTACATGGACCACATAAGCCAATGGTGAATGATCCGGAAACAAACCAGTTGGTTCCAAAGAAGAAGGAGCAATACTCCGATGAGGACAAGAAGTTGTTTGAAATCGATGCAAAAGCCCATGGAATTTTGGCTATGGCTATTCCTAATGAGATTTACTCTGGGCTTCTGCATTGTGAGTCTGCTCATGACCTCTGGAAAGCCATCAAAGAACAATTTGGTGGTACTGATGAGGTTTTAGCAAACAACAGGGAAATCCTCGCCCAACTATGAGACTTTCTCTCATAGAAAGGGTGAGACTCTGACTCAACAATTTGAGCGGTTTTCATGTTTAATCTCTGAATTGAAAATGGTTAAACATGAATATACCAGGAGTCAGATGAACCATAGATTCCTAAGATCACTGCCTGAGAGATGGAACACATATACCATTGTTCTACGCTCAAATGCTGATGTTGATCGCCTATCTCTCACCCAACTTCATGGGAAACTGCTTACATTCGAGAGAGAGATAGAGCAGAAAAGGAAATTGGTTTCATCTGGCAAGCTTACTGAGGATTTTGTCCAAGGGAACACTGCCCTGATTGGACATCAAGAGTCAGAATATGCGTCATCTGAAAGCCAGTATGATGAGCATATTGATTTCTCTACAAACACTTCTGAGCCTGCCTTTGTGAGTGTTGATAGTTATTCTGCTGGTAGTAATAGTGACAATCTATGTTTCATCATGGATGATCTCAAGGGGATTGCTGATGATGACTTAGAAGAGATGGATATTTTGAGCCAAATGGCCTTGATAAATATCAGATCTCAGAAGTTCTACAAAAGAACTGGAAGGAAATTCCCAGGACTCTCTGGCAAAACCAAAGTTGGTTTTGACAAGAGTAAGTTGAAGTGCCATAAATGCCACAGGCTTGGACACTTTGCAAGAGAATGTAGATCATCTGGATCTAACTCTCCTGCACCTTTTGTGACTTTCCCTGGCAATAGTCAACAAAACAGAGGGCAACAACCTGTCAATTCTGGTTATCATCATCAACCACAATCTCCTGCATATTTTGTTCCACAGGGGCCAATGCCATATCCATACCCCTGCTATTACATGCCACAACCAGGCCAGGTTCAAGCACCCACTGCTCAGCAACCACATGCACTCCCTGAGCCTCAACCATCCCAATCTCATCAACCTAATCAACTTCAACAACACAGCTTCTTCACACCAGGAGTTGTTGACTGGAGCAGTTTACCAGATGATGTCTGGTAATGAACAACTGTTCTCAGGTGCTGGTCAACATGGTGGTGAGCATCCTTTTGGAAATCTAGCTCTCATGACTTTGGAATCCTCTGATGGATCATCTCAAGTACCTCTTCAACACAGGTATCACAGGTATCCTCTGAGGCTAAGGCCAAATTATGTTCTGAAACTTGCATAGCAGCATTTGCCTCTATTAGAGAAGCAAATGTGGCTTTAATCAATAAAAATGTAGAGCTAGAACAAATAATTTCCAAAAATAAAGCTGAGTTTGAGTCTGTGCTGAAAGAGAAAACTGATGAGATTTACAAATTAAAATGCCAAATCTCTGATGATAAGGCTAGGGAGGATGTACTCTTAGAGAAGTACAAAGACCTCAAAGATACTCTTGCTGTCACCCAGGTAGAGTGTGATCGATGGGTACAATCTTGCAAGGGCTTTGAAATGCTTCTTAGTAAGCAAACAGCTTCCAATGTGAAGTTTGGAATTGGTTATAATCACACTGCTCCTCCTACAGATTTTGCTTCAAGAGAGAGGAGTAGAATCTGATGGAGAAAGTAATGACCAATCCACCTCATCATGTGATTCACTACTTGATAAAGCACCATCAGTAGTTGAAGTCAGTAGTAATCCCTCTGTGAACCTATCAGCTGATATTGATGGTTCAACTGCTGACACTCACATGATCAATGAGTTGATCAACCCAAGTGTTATCCCTAGAAGTACTGAAGGTACTGGAGAGCAGGGGATAACATCTGGAGTTCAAATCCCAATGACTGACAGCACTAAAGAGAAGAAAACTGTCAGTAGGAGGATTTGAAGCCTACTAAGGAAGTTGACAAGAAGGCAAAAAGTGCTTCTAAACTGCTGAAGAGCAAGTCTTTAGTAGTTTCATCTTCTTCAGTTGATGATCAACAGAAGATGAAGAAGAAACCATGTGAAATATGTGGTCTATTCAATCATCTCACAGATGATTGTTGGTACAAAAAGGGATCCAAACTCAAACAAAAGGAGAAAATTAAAGAAAACTTGGCTAAAATGAAAACTGAGTTTGAGTCCAAGTTTGTACCAGCAGCATCAAATCCTGTTACTCCTATGTCCAAAAAGAAATCTAAAAGGGAAGGAGTGCAACAGGCAATAGCTGAGGTTGCTCAAAAGAAGATGGTGCAACACAAGAACTCATCATCAAACACCAATACCAATGTGTCTGAAGAGCTGAAAGCTCTTTCCCAGAATCAGACACAGCTGGTAATGATGGTTCAACATCTGTTGGGAAGAGTTAACCAACTTGATGGCCCTGTGTTGAAACCCCAGAAAAGGAGATCCAAGCCAAAGGATTCCTCTTCTACACCATCTCCTTCACCTCAAGCTATTGTGCCCAATAAACCTGTTAGTTTACCATCTATTGATGAGACCAGGCCCAAAACCAAAAAGGTTTGGGTCTCCAAAACTAACTGATTGTTTATTATTGCAGGTTTCTTCAACATGCCAAAGTAGCATCTGGTATGTAGACAGTGGGGGATCTATGCATATGACTGGGAACAACTCACTTCTTAATGACTACTCTCCAGGAAGGAAGGGTTTTGTTTCCTTTGGCAATGATGCAAGAGGTTACATCATCGGGAAGGGCTTTGTTTCCAATGGGGAAATAAGGTTTGATGATGTCAACCATGTGGAAAATCTCAAGTATAACCTCTTGAGTGTCAGTCAATTGTGTGACAAAGGCCATGTTGCCCTTTTCACAAGCCAGAACTGCAGGATTCTGTCATCCAAAGTTCTGAGTTTGATTGACAAGGTATTGGATGCTCACACTCTCCTGAAGGCCAACAGGACAGGAAGAGTGTATGCCTTAGATCTTTCCAAGAAAATAGATCTCAAAGGCCATCCTTGCCTATTTTCCAAGGCCTCTCCTCAAGAATCTAATCTATGGCATAGAAGGCTGGGACATGTTAACTTCAAGAACATGAATCAGCTGATACACCATAGTTTAGTAAGGGGAATGCCTATGAAGGAGTTCAAGTGTGAAAACAACTGCACTGCTTGTTTGAAAGGAAAACAGCACAAGGTTTCATTCCCACCTATTGAAGAACCAAAGTCCACTGCCTGCTTACAACTTCTTCACATGGATCTCTTTGGTCCTGTGAGAGTGATGAGCATGGCACAAGAAGAAATACTGTCTGGTAATTGTGGATGATTACTCCAGATTTGTATGGACTTTCTTTCTACATTCAAAGGATGAAGCTGCACAGAAGATCATAAACTTTGTGTTGTATGCTGAGAAGCAGTATTCCCTCTCAGTCAGTGTATTAGAAGTGACAATGGAACAGAATTCAGGAACAATACACTTGATGAGTTCTACCTTTCCAAGGGAATAAAGAGACAGTTTAGTATTCCAAGAACTCCTGAACAGAATGGAGTTGTGGAGAGAAAGAACAGGACCCTCATTGAAGCTGCAAGGTCTATGTTGGCTGATTCTGGACTGCCATTGACCTTTTGGGCTGAAGCTGTCAACACAGCATGCTATGTGCAGAATAGAGTGCTAATAAATCAGAGGTTGATGAAGACTCCATATGAAGTTCTACATCATTTGGCCCCTCTCATTTCATTCTTTAGAGCATTTGGGTGTCCCTGTTTCATTCTCAACACAAAGGATCAGCTCCAGAAATTTGATCCTAAGGTGGATGCAGGGTACTTTGTTGGTTATTCATCAACTTGCAAGGCATACAGAGTCTTCAACTGCAGAACAAAGATGGTTGAAGAGACTCTACATGTCAAGTTCAATGAATCTCCAAAGGACAAGATTCCACAAAGCCCTGTGGAGCTCTTTGATTTGGACATACTGCAATATGTTCCTTATCAATCTCCTGCTGTTGCTCCTGTCAACAGTTCACCCCTGGTGTTACTGCTGAAGATGATGATGATAGTAGTAATCACCTCTTCAGGTTTAGTGACCAACTGCCTGAGTCCTCTAAACCTGATGCTCCTGTAGCTCCAGCAGCACCATCCACAACAAATGCTGATGAGATTTCTGCATCCTCAACTTCATTTGAGTTGCCACCATCTTCATGGTTTCAAGAATCTGCATCAACATCTGCTGCTGCTGAAGGTCCTACAAACACTTGCACAGATTTGATTGTTTACCAAGAGCTGAAAAATCACCCAATGTCTCAAATCCTTGGTGATATCAATGCTGGTGTTTCAACCAGAAGCCAGTTGTCCAATTTCTGCTTCTATGCTCTCTTCATCAGTCAGCTAGAGCCAAAGAACTATCATGTAGCTTTGAGAGACAATGGATGGGTTGAAGCCATGCAGCTTGAGCTTCTTCAGTTCAAGAAACAGCAAGTGTGGGAGCTTGTTCCTCTACCCCCAGGTAAGTGTGCAATAGGCACTAAATGGGTGTTTAGGAATAAAACTGATGAAAATGGGCTAATTGTTAAGAACAAGGCCAGACTGGTTGTGCAGGGGTTTGCACAAGAAGAAGGTATTGATTATGATGAAACCTTTGCCCCTGTAGCCAGACTGGAGGCAATTAGATTGTTTTTAGCCTATGCTGCACTCCACAATCTTAAAGTTTTTCAAATGGATGTCAAAAGTGCTTTTCTATATGGTAACATAAAAGAAGAAGTTTATGTGTGTCAACCACCAGGCTTTGAGGATAATAAGCACCCAGAATGGGTATATAAGCTTGATAAAGCTCTTTATGGGTTGAAACAAGCACCTAGAGCCTGGTATGAGACCTTATCAAACTTTCTTCTACAGAATAATTTCACTAGAGGCCCATAGATAAAACTTTATTTATTAAGAAGGTGGATCAGCATAAGCTACTTGTTCAAATTTATGTGATGATATTATATTTGCATCCTCTGATCCCCAATTGTGTGAGGATTTCCAAAACTTAATGCAACAGAAGTTTGAAATGAGTGCAATGGGAGAATTACAGTTCTTTCTAGGTTTGCAAATCAAACAAAAAGCTGATGGAATTTTCATTCATCAGTCTAAATACACAAAAGATCTTTTGAATAAGTTTGATTTACAAAACTGTAAACCCTGTTCTACTCCCATGTGCAACACCACACAATTGGATGTTGATCAGAAAGGTAAAGGTGTTGATGAACCCTTTACAGATGTATGATTGGTTCCTTGATGTATTTAACAGCTTCTAGACCAGATATTATGTTTGCTACATGTGTTTGTGCTAGATTTCAGGCTGCACCTAAGGAGTCTCATCTGATTGCAGTCAAGAGGATCTTTAGATATCTGCAAGGTACACAATCTCTAGGCTTATGGTATTCCACTGGACATTCTTGCAAATTAGTTGCTTTCTCTGATAGTGACTATGCAGGGTGTAAGTTGACCAGGAAATCAACTTCTGGTGGATGTCAATTCCTAGGCAACTGTTTGATTTCTTGGCAGAGTAAGAAACAAACATCTGTTGCTACATCCACTGCTGAAGCCGAGTACATTGCTGCTGCAAGTTGTACATCCCAAGTACTCTGGCTTCAGAATCAACTTTTGGATTATGGCATTACAGAGACTAAGACTCCATTATTAATGGATAGTGCTTCAGCTCTTTGCATTGTCAAAAATCCAGTCCAGCACTCTAGGACCAAACATATAGAAATTAGACATCATTTTATAAGAGATTGTTTTGAAAAGGGTCTAATTAATCCTATGTTTGTGCCTAGTGCTGATGAGCTTGCAGACATTTTTACTAAGCCTTTGGATAGTTCAACTTTCCACAACCTGGTGTTAAGGCTTGGTATGCTGCAGCTAGAATAAGTGACAACTACTGATGATCTCAGTAATTACTGATGATCATTGGTAACCATGTCACATATAAGTACTGATGAGTTATTTTACCCTCAGTAGTTTTTATAACTACTGAAGGCTAAATGCTTTAAGTACTGTACTTATCTGTTCTAAACTACTGATGTAGTTACACTACTGAAATCAGTAGAAACAGATAAGTACTGATGTCCTATGAAACAACTGAAAACAGCAAAAAGGCTGATGAGTAAGTGTTGAGGACAGTATGAAACAGCTGAAAGGCTATGAATTGACGACAACTACTGATGAGTACTCTCTCTTCAGTAGTTCACAAACTGCTGTTTCTTCATAAACAACTGAAGCAATACCATGTCTTCAGTAGTTTCACAACTACTGATGACTAACACCAAGTCTTCAGTTGTTTACAACAACTGATGGCACAACCAGGGTCTTCAGTAGTTTCACAACTACTGATGACTAATACCAAGTCCTCAGTTGTTTCAACATCTGAAGTCCAACTTGTCTTCAGTAGTTTTTAAAACTACTGATGCCTAAATCAGAGACTTCAGTTGTTTCAACGTCTGATTGTAAACACCATGTCTTCAGTTGTTTTATAACTGCTGACCACACCAATACCATCAGTCGTTTCAAACCTCTGAAAGTTAATACCACGTCATCAGTTGTTTCAAATACTGATGACTAACACCAAAACCTTCAGTCGTTTCATAACCCGTACCCTATATATATCTGATCCCTCTTTCAGAGTTTTTCATTCTTTCACGACCTAAAATTTCAAAAGCTCTGAAAATCTTTCACCTTCATTAATGGCGACCATGCAACTCAAGCCTCGACACAACTGTGTCGCGTACCTCACTAAATCGCCCTTCTGGACCAAATTCGATAATGCTATAGATCTTATGGTCCAATCACCACTGAAAACGGCTTTCCTCCTAAATCCAATCATTTATGCCGATTCGCTACATCAGTTTTGGACGAATGCAACTGTTAATGGAGAATCTATCCATTCGTCCATCAACTCTCATAAGGTGGTCATCTCTACTGCTACCATCCGCCAGATATTACTATTAGATGATGCTGCCTACCCTGTTGGATATCCTAAGCGCCAACTTGATCTTTCATTTGGACAACATGGATATCAAGGCGATCTTAGTGCTTCGACCATCCTGAAGAAACATTTTCCAGATGCTGAACGCTTGATATTTCATATGGTAAATGTTTGCCTGGCCCCGAAGACTTCTTCTTGGGATCAACTGTCTTCCAGATGGCAACAGGTACTGTTCTCTATCCTTGAACAAGAACCACTAAACTTTTCTGAAATATTTTTCTTGAAATCAAGGATATGGCCACAAAACCACTTTCTAACCGTTGATACTATATCCTCGGTTTATAATGGCCATAATAGAGATCAGCTTTCTGCTGAGGGACTAGTTGGTCTGGGAGTCCCTGCTTTGGCTGTATTGCCGGAGGTATACTCCCGACACAACACTGACCAAACTCTTAAACAGGCTGCCAAGCTGCGCAAACCCACGCAGCTGGAACCCACAGCCTCCACTTCCACATCCAAAGTCCCCTCCAAACCCACAAAGAAGAAGCCTAAGAAAGCTACTCAGGGAGTTGAGTCCCCTGAGGATGCTCCTGCTGCACCAAAGCAGGTTATCTCTACTGGAAATAACCCCCCAGTAGAGACTATGACTCCACCAACCGAAGCCGCTCAGGTTTCCTCTCAAAAGGAACCTGATGCAACCACTCAAAGGGAAGCCACACTGCTGGGATCCTCCTCACTTGAGGGGATTACCATTGAAGAGCACCACTCGTCCCGGGCACACACTGCTTCCACACCCTCTCCTGATGCAACCGCCCCTCAAAGCCCTACAATAATTGTTGCAAAAGTGCTGACGCAGTTGCATTCCTCACCCCCCACCCAGACACCAATCACTACTGGGATAACCTCAACACCTGAGGGGAGGATCACAATGCTTCTGTCAACCCACAGCACAGGGGTTATCATGTTCCATCTCCTGGTGTAGACAAGGAGGTGCGACCTTCTGGTGAGGCTGCCACTGCCCCTGACTCAGCAAATGACCAGGATGCAGTTGGTAACATCTCTAAGACCTCACCAGCGGCAACAGCTGATGAAGGACATAGTCCTGAGGCTGGAAGTCCCCAGAACCAAGAACAGGGGCACATGCTATAATTGATCTACACTCAAGGCATGTTAATCCTGACTCTGTCAGGAGGTCAGGTGATTCAGTATCAACTGATGATGACCTGAGCTTCTTCTATGATGTAGTTGCTCAAAACACCATCCTAGAGGATGAGGTTAGCAGACTCAAAGAGCTGCTGGCCAAGATGTCTCAGGATGAAGTCCATCTGCCACCACAATACACCCACAGATGGCACCTTCTTCTGAAGGTCCCCTACACACTGAGCCAATACATACTTCCAAGCCACCAGCCTCTGCTTTTGGCACTGATTCTCAGGAACAGAACCATCCTGATCAATCAGTTGCTAACCTTCAAAAATCCCTACCTCTCATCACTCCCATGATCACAGATATAGTGATCAAAGCCATTGATGAGAGGCTTCCTACAATAATACAACCCCTGGTGGAGGAGTTGGTGACCAAATCCCTTTCTACTGCTCAAACCCTTGCACCCAATGCAACCAAAAAGGGGAGAGTCAGTCAGTTAAAGGAAAAAGGAAGAGGACAGATGGGGAGAAGGAGAAAGAATCAGAGAAGGTAAATGAGAAGGAGAAGGAGAGTGAGAAGAGAGCTGAAGTGAATGAAAGTCAAAAAGACTTTCATGTCACATATCAAAAGAGGAAAGGAGAGTCTGAGAAGGAGAAGGAGCTGAATGATATGGTGAAAGAAGCTGATGCCAACCATAACCGTTCAATGGATAAAATCATTGAACAGTTATATAGGCAGGGTTTTGACATCCAACAACTAGACTCCGAGATCAGAAGGTTGGAGACAGAGGAGATCAACTCAAGATGGGCTAGTTATGATGCCTTAGAAAGAGAAAGGCTGGAGATAATGATTAGATTTATAGCCAAATACTTGGGAAGATCTCTGATAGAAATAAGGGCCTGGACCAGGGACAACATCTTGGCAATAACCACCAAGATTTGTTCGTCTGAAGCATACTCCAAGGTTTAGTGATTGAGGCATTAATGAAGCTGGGGTTGGAACCGAAAAGAACTGACAAAATTTACTAAAGCCTCCTTACAGCCAAAATGCTAAAACAGTCTGAAAAGCCTCTATCCTCAAAATCACTACCTCCACAACCCACTAAAACAACCCCTTTACCCTCTAAACCAACCATCCAACCCACAAAACCAAATCCTTTACCCTCAAAACCCACTGCCAGTGATGTACCTAGACAAAAGAAAAGAAAGGTACTGAGGCCTGATGAAGAAGAAGAGGAGGATGAAGACAGACTGCCACTCTCTGCAGTTATCACTTTGCCTAAGGCTAAACCAATGTCCATCACTCCTGCTTCTCAAATGCATGATGTGATGATAAAGATTGAAGAGGAACAGATGCAAAGACAATGAGGAAATGCTGAAAAGCATTGACAAAGCATATGCCACATCCTCTTCAATGATTAGCATGAAGAAAGAAGTATTAAGATTGTACACCCTTGCTAATACCTTTCAATACCAAAGGGAAAAAGTAAGGATATGGCCTGATCCTAGGGTGGCACACGGATTGTCAAGAAAGAAATTCCTTCAAAATACAAGGGCCAAGTGAAGAGAGTTGTCGACGAAGACATCACTGTGGTTCTTGTAGTGTCCCCTTGGGAAATTGTAGAAGAGTTCAAGAAAGCCTATGAAGCCAAACAACCACCTCAAAAGATGTTGGAGAACAAAATCATAAAGGGATTGGTTTACAAAAGACTTGAAAACTTCAAACAAGAGAGCTCAACCTGCTCTTAGAAGGGACTCATCCAGATGAGTTTGCTTATAGACAAATAACCACGGTTGAGCTCAAGAATGGAAAACAGGCAAGTACATCTCTGAAGTGTATGGCCGAGAAGGACTATTTGATGGTGTGCCCGAGGTGCTGACAATGGATGAGCAGATCATGTTTCTAAGGGCTTACACCAGGGAATCATATAGGCTGATACACGGGAAGTAGATCTCATGGTTGGGGTAACAGCTCATGTCCAAGTCCCCAATACAGAGCTCCCAACCATATCATGCAAAACAGATCATCAGAGACTTCTTCCCAGGCCGGTGCTGAAAAAGGGTCACTTCTCATCTGATCAAGAGGATAAAAAGACCAATCTATCTGCCAAAATAAGTGGGACTCGTCAATAACTTAGAGGTTTTGGCTGCATTGGTTCAGGGGGAGTTTGTTGGACCAAAAGAACCAATGAGCCTGATCAGAGAAACCTCTAAGTCCCACAGGACATCACAACAGCTGAAGAAGACCTGATCAGCTGTTCTACAAAGTCTGAAGAATACAACTGCTGAAGTACGTCTGAAGTACTGAAGACAAAGACTGAGACAACAGCTGAAGATCTAAAGTCTGAAGACTTCAACAAGTACTGAAGACAAAGACTGAAGATCAACAGCTGAAAGACAAAGTCTGATGTTCAAGTACTGAAGACATCAGCTGATGCTAACAGCTGATGACAACAGCTGAAGAGGGCTTCTTCAGTTGTTGTGATGGTTTTTCTTCATCAGTAGTTTTCTTTTCCTTTCAGTAGTTTGTTTACTTTTCTTTTCAGTACTTGTAAACAACTGAAGAGGTTGTTCTTCAGTTGTTGTAGTATCAGTAGTTTTATGTTTTTCAGTAGTTGTAAATAAGATGTTTAACACTTAGGAACATTTGTAAGAAGATGTCAGTTGTTGACATCTTCAGTAGTTGTTAAACATCAGTAGTTATAAAACGGTTACATGTCACTTTCAAGTGACATCAGCCTACGTCATTCTTTCCTTTATAAGGAAGATGACTCACCTGTAATCGTGCCTTTGAGGCCGACAATCTTAATGCAATATTCCTTTTGTCGGATATTTCTCTCTCTATAACAAAATTCTTTTATCGTTTTATATCGAATGTTCTTGCTTGAATTTGTCTAATTCTGAGCTATTCCGCTGCTATATCTGTTCAATCGATTAAACCAGAGGCTGAGATCCTAACAAAGACTCCCTTGTTCATAGGCTCATGAAGGTCTTGTTTCCTCCATGGTAAGCTCTTCTACTTGTCCTTCAAGAGTGATTCGCCCTAGTACTCCGATTAGGTATTTGACCTGCTTCCATTTTTTTAGCTCCACAGTTGTTATGATTCTATAAGCAAATTCATCTGGGTGCATACCTCTAAAACAACTGAGCTCATTTCTTTCTAACTCTTCTCAAGCCTCCTATATCCTACCCTTTCCCCACTTTATTCTCTAACATCTTTTGTGGGGTCAGTTTAGCTTATAGGCTTTCTTGAAGTCATCTAGGATCTCCCAAGGTGATACACAAGGCCAGAGAGATCACTTCATCTACATCTTCTTTACTTGCCAATGTATCTATGGATATTTTTCTTTTAAATCCTATGAGACACCTAGGATCAGGCCAAATCCTCACTCTCTCTTTTGATATTGAAATGGTTGTCTTAGAGTGTATACCTCTGAGCATGTTTCTTCATTGATGATTGAAGATGTGGCAAGCATATGCTTTGTCAACTCTTCTCAACAATTCCTCATCATGTGTTTGTGAAGCTCTTCTTCTTCTAGCTTCACTTTCACAATTTGTCTTTAGATTCAGGAGTAATTGTTGGAGAGTTACGTATGGCCTTAGGCAACTGTATAACAGTGAGATTGGCAGCCTATCTTCATCTTCATCATTATCTTCTTCTTCCTCTTCTAGCCTCAGTACCCTTCTCTTCCTCTTCTGGGGTACATCATCGGCTATTGGTTTTGTGGGTAAGGGAGTTGGTTTAGTGGGTGTGGTTGTGGTGGTTTTGGTGTGGGAATGTTCAAGGCTGTTCTAGCATTTTAGATGTAAGTGAGGCTTTGGATTGTTTGACCAGTTCAGTCCTACTCCCAGCACCAGCTTCATTCAAAGTTCAATGACCAACCCTTTGGGGTATACTTCAGACGAACAGATCTTGGTGATTACTGCCAAGATGTTGTCCCTGGACCATGACTTGATTTCAATCAATGATCTTCCAAGATATTTAGCTATAAACCTGATCATAATTTCCAATCACTCCCTTTCCATCACACTATAACTGGCCCATCTTGATTGTCTCTTCTATTTCTAGCCTTCTGATCTCAGAATTTAATGTGGCTGTGTCATGACCATGTCTAAATAGCTGATCTATAATTGTATCCATTGATTTGCTATGAACTTCATCAGCATCTTTAACAAGGTCTTCTAATGATTTCTCTTCATCAGCTCCTGACTCGGCACTTTTCTTTCTTTTATATGTAATTAACTGCTCTGAGATTAGTTCTTTCTCAACCTCCTTTTCTTTCTCAGTCTGTTTCTCTGTTTCAGCCTCTTTCTCAGCATCAACTCTCTTTCTTTTCTTGTCTTTCACTGCCTTAGACTGTGCAGTCTCACCCTTTTTGGTTGCATTGGAATCAGGGGTTTGGAAGGCAAAAAGAGATTTATGAACGGCATCATCAATAAGGGTTTGTAGATTTGAGGGAATCCTCTCATCAATGGCTTTATGCACTATATCAGTGATGATGGGAGTGATGAGAGGTAAGGAGTTTTGAAAGATAGCAACCATCTGCTCAGAGGGGTTCTGTCCTGAGAGATGGTGCCGAAAGCAGATGCTGGTGGCTCAGTTATGTGGGTAGGCTCATTGTTGGTAAACCTTCAATTGAAGGTGCCAGAGCAGCTCTTTGAGTCTGCTCACCTCATTCTCGAGGATGGTATTTGGGCTAGAACATTGTAGAACAAGCCCAGGTCATCATCATTCTGAGATGAATCACCTGACCTCCTGATTGAATCAGGATGTACATGCTCTGAGTGTAGATCAGTAGTAGCATGTGCCCCTTGTTCGTGGTACTGGGGACTTCCTGCCTCATGACTATGTCCTTCATCGGCAGTTGCCTCTGATGAGGTCTTATGGATAGTACCAACTTCATCCTGATCATTTGATGAAGAAGGAGAAGTCGTAGCCTCACCAGAAGTTCGAATCTCCTCTTCTACACTTGAGATTGAACATGGTAACCCCTGTGCTGTGGGTTATTAGAAGCACTTTTGTCCTCCCCCTCAATGGTTGAGGCTATCCTAGTTTTGATTGGTATCTGGGGAGGGGGTGAGGAATGCAACTGAGTCAGCACCTTTCCAACTATTATGGTAGGACTTTGGGGGCGGTTGCAGTGGGAGATGGTGTGAAGGCAGTATGCACCCGGGGAGAGTGGTGCGTTTCAATGGCAACCTCCTCAAGTAAGTAAGGTTCCAGATGTATAGGTGCCCCATAGGTGGTTGCTACAGGCTCCTGTTGAGAGGAAACCTGAGCGGTTGAGGGTGGGTGAGTACGTGTATCTACTGGGGGGTTATGACCAGTAGATATATCATGCGTTTGTGTTGCCGGGGCATCCTCAGGGGACTCATTTCCCTGAGTAGCCTTTTTGGCTATTGTGTTTGGGTTTGGTGGGGACTTTGGATTTTGAGGTGGTGGTTGTGGGTTCCAGCTGCGTGGGTTTTCGCAGTTTGGCAGCCTGTTTGAGTGACTGGTCTGAGTTGTGCCTGGAGTATACTTCAGGCAATACAGCCATGGCAGGGACTCCAAGGCCAACAAGTCCCTCAGCTTTCAGCTGGTTCTCTATTATGGCCATTATGAACCGTGGATATAATATCCATCGGTTAGCAATAGGTTTGGAGGCCATATCCTTAAGTTCAAGAAATAATATTTCAGAAAAATTTAAGTTTTGTTGCTCAAGGATAGAGAAAAATACCTGCTACCACCTGGTAGACATTTGATCCCATGATGAAGTCTTAGGGGCTAGGCAGACATTTACCATATGAAAAATAAGGCGTTCGGCGTCATGGAAATGCCTCTTTAAGATGGTACAAGCGCTGAGGTTACCTGGATATCCATGTTGGGCAAAGGATAGATCAGTGATGCCTTTTGAATATCCAGCGGGGAAGGTGGCATCATCCAGGTGTAGTATTTGGCGAAGGATTGCCTGAGTGATGACCACCTTCCGGGAGTTGACGAACGACTGGACAGACTCGGTGGCATTCTCCCTAGTGGTAGGGGTGACGTTCGTCCAGAACTGTGTTAGGGATTCGGCATAAATGGTAGGATTGATAAGGAAGGCCGTTTTGTATGAAGAATGGACCATGAGATCAATAGCAGTATCAAACTTCGTCCAGAAAGGTGATTTGGTAAGGTAGGCAACACAGTTGTGTCGTGGTTTAAGCTGCATGTTCGCCATTGATGTGAGAGAAGGTTTGGAGTTTTTGAACGTTAGGTTTGAGATGATGAAGCTCTGTAGGATTAGGTATTTATAGGATAAGGTTATGAAGCAACTCAAGGGTTTGGTGTTAGTCATCAGTAGTTTTAAACGATTCATGATGTGATATTAACCTTCAGAGGTTGAAACAACTGAAGTCTTGGTTTTAGGCATCAGTAGTTATAAAACTTCTGAAAAACCATTGTTTTGGCTTCAGATGTTGGAAACAACTGAGAACTTGGTGTTAGTCATCAGTAGTTATGAAACTACTGAAGACATGGTTTTGTCATCAGTTGTTGTAAACAGCTGACGACCTGGTGTTAGTCATCAGTAGTTGTGAAACTACTGAAGACATGGTTTTGTCATCAGTTGTTTAAGATGAAACAGCAGTTTTAGAAACAACTGAAGAGAAAATTCCCGTCAGTAGTTTTCGTCAATTCTTAGCTTTTCAGCTGTTTCATACTGTCCTCAATACTTACTCATCAGACCTTTTGGCTGTTTTTCAGTTGTTTCATAGGACAACAGTACTGATCTGTGTTTACTAACATCAGTAGTTAGAACTGCATCAGTAGTTTGTAACAGAATCAGTACTTATTTGTGACGTTTACTAATGATCATCAGTACTTGTTTACTGAGATCATCAGTAGTTGTCACTTATTCTAGCTGCAGCATACCAAGCCTTAACACAAGGTTTTGGAAAGTTGAACTATCCAAAGGCTTAGTAAAAATGTTTGCAAGCTCATCAGCACTAGGCACAAACTTTGGATCAATCAGACCTTTTTCAAAACAGTCCCTAATAAAATGATGTCTGATCTCTATATGTTTGGTCCTAGAGTGCTAAACAGGATTCTTGACAATGCAAAGAGCTGAAGCATTTTCCATTAATAATGGAGTCTTAGTCTCTATAATGCCATAATCCAAAAGTTGGTTCTGAAGCCAGAGTACCTAAGAAGTACAGCTTGCAGCAGCAATGTACTCTGCTTCAGCAGTGGATGTAGCAACAGATGTTTGTTTCTTACTCTGCCAAGAAATCAAACAGTTGCCTAGGAATTGATAGCCACCAGAAGTTGACTTTCTAGTTAACTTACACCCTGCATACTCACTATCAGAAAAAGCAACCAATTTGCAAGAGTGTCCAGTGGAATACCATAAACCTAGAGATTTTGTACCTTGCAGATATCTAAAGATCCTCTTGACTGCAATCAAATGAGACTCTTTAGGAGCAACCTGAAATCTAGCACAAACACAAGTTGTAAACATGATATCTGGTCTAGAAGCTGTTAAATACATCAAGGACCCAATCATACATCTGTAAAGTGTTTCATCAACAGCTTTACCTTTCTGATCTGCATCCAGTTGTGTGGTGTTGCACATGGGAGTAGAACAGGGCTTACAATTTTGTAAATCAAACTTATTCAAAAGATCTTTTGTATATTTAGACTGATGAATGAAAGTCCCATCAGCCTTTTGTTTGATTTGCAACCCTAGAAAGAACTGTAATTCTCCTATTGCACTCATTTCAAACTTCGTTTTCATTAAATTGGTAAAGTCATCACACAACTGGGGATCAGAGGATGCAAAAATAATATCATCAACATAAATTTGAACAAGTAGCTTATGCTGATCCACCTTCTTAATAAACAAAGTTTTATCTATGGAGCCTCTAGTGAAATTATTTTGAAGAAGAAAATTTGATAATGTCTCATAGCAGGCTCTAGGAGCTTGTTTCAACCCATAAAGAGCCTTATCAAGCTTATATACCCAATCTGGATGTTTATTATCCTCAAAACCTGGTGGTTGACACACATAAACCTCTTCTTTTATTTTACCATATAAAAATGCACTTTTAACATCCATTTGAAAAACTTTAAGATTGTGGAATGCAGCATAGGCTAAGAACAATCTAATTGCCTCTAGTCTGGCGACAGGAGCAAAGGTTTCATCGTAATCAATACCTTCTTCCTGTGCAAACCCCTGAACAACCAGTCTGGCCTTGTTCTTAACAATAAGCTCATTTCATCTGTTTTATTCCTAAACACCCATTTAGTGCCTATTGCACACTTACCTGGGGGTAGAGGAACCAGTTCCCACACCTGCTGTTTGTTGAACTGAAGTAGCTCAAGTTGCATGGATTCAACCCATCCATTATCTCTCAAAGCAACATGATAGTTCTTTGGCCCTAGCTGACTGATGAAGAGAGCATAGAAGCAAAAGTTAGACAATTGACTTCTGGTTGAGACACCAGCATTGATATCACCAATGATTTGAGACATGGGGTGATTCTTCAGCTCTTTGTAGACTATGAGATTAGTGCCAGTGTTTGTAGCAGGCTTAGCAGCAGCAGATGTTGATCCAGATTCTTGAAACCAAGTATTAGATGGCAAGTCAAATGATGTAGAGGAATCAGAAATCTCATCAGCATTTGTTGTGGATGGAGCTACTGAAGCTATAGGAACATCAAGTTTAGTAGACATAGGGAGTTGGTCACTAAACTGGAAAAGGTGAGTACTGATATCATCATCATCTTCAGTACCACCAGGTGGAAGACTGTTGACAGGAGCAACAGCTGGAGCCTGATAAGGAACATATTGCAGTATATCCAAATCAAATAACTCCACAGGATTTTGTGGAATCTTGTCCTTTAGAGATTCATAAACTTCACATGCAGAGTCTCTTCAACTATCTTTGTTCTGCAGTTGAAGACTCTGTATGCCTTGCAAGTAGATGAATAACCAACAAAATACCCTGCATCCACCTTAGGATCAAATTTGTGGAGTTGATCCTTTGTGTTGAGAATAAAACAAGGACACACAAAGGCTCTGAAAAATGAAATCAAAGGAGCCAAATGATGTAGAACTTCATATGGAGTCTTCATCAACCTCTGATTTACTAAGGCTCTATTCTGCACATAGCAAGCTGTGTTAACAGCTTCAGCCCAAAAGGTCAGTGGCAAACCAGAGTCAGCCAACATGGACCTTGCAGCTTCAATTAAGGTCCTGCTCTTTCTCTCAACTACTCCATTTTGTTCTGGAGTCCTTGGGATGCTAAACTGCCTCTTGATTCCCTTTGAGAGATAAAAATCATCAAGTGTATGGTTTCTGAATTCTGTTCCATTACCACTTCTGATACACTTGACAGATAGGGAATACTGCTTCTCAACATACAACACAAAGTCTATAATCGTCCGAGCAGCCACATCCTTTGAATGAAAGAAGAAAGTCCATACAAATCTGGAGTAATCATCCACAATTACCAGACAGTATTTCTTCTTTGCCATACTCATTACTCTCACAGGACCAAAGATATCCATGTGTAGTAATTGCAAGCAGGCAATGGACTTAGGTTCTTCAATAGGATGGAAAGAAACTTTGTGCTGTTTTCCATTCAAACAAGTAGTGCAGTTGTCTTTACATCTGAACTCCTTCATAGGCAATCCCCTTACTAAACCATGATGTATCAGCTGATTCATGTTTTTAAGATTCACATGACCCAGCCTTCTATGCCATAGAATAGATTCTTGAGGAGAAGCCTTGGAAAATAGGCAAGGATGGCCTTTGAGATCTATTTTCTTGGAAAGATCTAAGGCATACACTCTTCCTGTCCTGTTGGCCCTCAGGAGAGTGTGATCATCCAACACCTTATCAATCAAACTCAGAACTTTGGATGATAGAATCCTGCAATTCTGATTGGTGAAAAGAGCAACATGGCCTTTATCACACATTTGACTGACACTCAAGAGATTGTACTTGAGATTCTCCACATGGTTAACATCATCAAACCTTATTTCCCCATTGGAAACAAAGCCTTTGCCAATGATGTAACCCTTAGCATCATTGCCAAAAGAAATGAACCCCTTCTTTCCTTGAGAGTAATCATGAAGAAGAAAGTTGTTCCGTATCATATGCATAGATCCTCCACTGTCTACATACCAGATGCTACTGTGGCATGCTGAAGAACCCTGCAATCATAATAAATTAGTTAGTTTTTGAGACCCAAACCTTTTTGGTTTTGGGTCTGTTCACATCAAAAGATGGTAAACTAACAGATATGCTATGAAGAACAGCCTGAGGGGATGGAGATGGTGAGGAAGAAGAATCCTTTGGCATGGATTTTCTTCTCTGTGGTTTCAGCACAGGAGCATCTAATTGGTTAACTCTCCCCAATAGATGTTGAACCATCATAACAAGTTGTGTCTGATTTTGTGATAAAGCCTTCAGCTCATCAGACACATTAGTGCTTGAAAGTGATGGATTCCTGTGTTGTACCATCTTCCTTTGAGCAACCTCAACTGTTGCTTGATTAACCCCTTCCTTTTTGGATTTCTTTTTGGATTTAGGGGTTACAGGTTTTGATGTTGCTGGTACAAACTTGGTTTCAAACTCAGTTTGCATTTTATCCATTTTCTTTTTAATGTTCTCATTGTGTTTGAGTTTGGAGCCCTTTTTATACCAGCAATCATCAGTAAGATGATTGAATAAGCCACATATTTCACATGGCTATTTCTTCATCTTAAGTTGATCATCTGCTAAAGAAGATGAAACTACTGAAGGCTTATTCTTCAGCAGTTTGCGATCAGTTCTAACATTTTTCTTCCTTGCAGTACATGCTTTCTTGATATCTTCTTCAATAGTTTTCCCACCCTTTCTACTGACAGTTTTCTTCCCTTTAGTACATGCAGTAGTTTGGGTTTTTTCTCCAGGTGTTATTACTTGCTCTTTAGTACTTTCATTACTTTGTGAAATACCACCTGGAGTGATCAACTTTTTGATCATGTGAGTGTCAACATTTGAACCATCAATATCAGCTGATAGGTTTTGAGAGGAATTAATGCTGACATCAACCTTTGATGGTGTTGTATCAGATAGTAGATCACATGATAAAAAGGATTGGTTATTGCTTTCTCCATCAGATTCTACCTCTGCTCTGGGAGT
The DNA here is from genome assembly GCA_025506515.1 of Flaveria trinervia. Lineage (NCBI taxonomy): Eukaryota > Viridiplantae > Streptophyta > Magnoliopsida > Asterales > Asteraceae > Flaveria > Flaveria trinervia. Next base: position 38,910,075 of record CM046449.1, on the reverse strand, counting down.
AAAATCTATAGGAGGAGCAGTGTGATTATAACCAATGCCAAACTTCATATTGGAAGCAGACTACTTACTGAGAAGCATTTCAAAACCCTTGCAGGAATGTACCCATCGATCACACTCTACCTAGGTAGCTGCAAGTGTTTCTTTGAGGTCTCTGTACTTCTCTAGAAGTACCTCTCCCCTAGCCTTATTATCAGTGATTTGGCATTTAAGTTTGTAAATCTCATCATTTTTATCATTAAGCACACACTCAAATTCAGCTTTTCTTTTGGATAATATTTGTTCTAGCTCAATGTTCTTGTTAATTAAAGCTACATTAGCTTCTCTAATAGATGCAAATGCGGCTATGCATGTTTCAGAACATAACTTGGCTTTGGCCTCAGAGGATACCTGTGATACCTGTGGTGAGGAAGCATTAGAGGATGAAGTATCAGCAGACTCCAGAGCCATAAGAGCAAGATTTCCAAAAGGATTGTCACCGCCATGTTGACCAGCACCAGAAACCAGTTGTTCATGACCCGACATATCATCTGGAAAACTGCTCCAGTTAACAACTCCTGGGGTGAAAAAGCTGTGTTGAGGAGGTTGAGATTGTTGATGAGATTAGGAAAGTTGAGGCTCAGGAAGAGAAGGTGGTTGTTGAGCAATGTGTACTTGAACTTGACTGGTTTGGTGGCATGTAATAGCAGGGATATGAATATGGCATTGGACCCTGAGGGACAAAATATGCAGGAGATAGAGGTTGTGATTGATGACCAGAACTAGCAGGATGTTGCCCTGTTTTGTGAATATTAATTGGAAAAATAACAAAGGGTGCAGAGGAGTTAGATCCAGATGATCTACACTCTCTTGCAAAGTGCCCAAGCCTGTGGCATTTGTGACACCTCAACTTACTCTTGTCAAAACCAACTTGGGTTTGCCAGAGAGTCCAGGAATTTCCACCAGTTCTCTTGTAGAACTTCTGAGATCTGATATTAATCAAGGCCATTTGGCTCAGAATATCCATCTCTTCTTTGTCATCATCAGCTATACCTTTCAAATCATCCATATGAAGCACAAATTGTCAATATTACAGCCTGACTGGCTATCAACACTCACAAATGCATGATGAGACTAATTGAAGAAATCTATATGCATATCATAATTACTTTCTCATGCAACATATTCTGACTCATGACCGACCAAGGCAGTGTTCCCTGGTACAAAGTCTTCAGTGAGCTTGCCTGATGATGCTAGTTTCCTTTTTGCTCTATCTCTCTTTCAAATGTAAGCAGTTTCCCATGAAGTTGGGTGAGAGATAGGCTATCCAGATTTGCATTGGAGCGTAGGACAATTGTATATGTGTCCCATCTCTCACGCAGTGATCTGAGAATCTGTGGTTCATCTGCTATTAGTGTATTCATGTTTGACATTCTCAGCTCAGAGATCAAACATGAAAACGCTCAAACGTTGAGTCAGAGTCTCCCTTCCTTTGAGCAAATGTCTCATATTGTTGGGCAAGTATTTCCCTATTGTTTGCTAAGACCTCATCAGTACCACCGAATTGTTCTTTCAGTGCTTCCAGAGGTCATGAGTAGTTTCATGATGCATAAGCCCAGAATAGATTTCATTAGGCAGTGCCATGGCCAGAATGCCATGAGCTTTAGCATCTATCTCAAACAGTTTACGATCCTCATCAGAGTATTGTTCCTTCTTCTTCGGAACCATTTGGTTGGTTTCCGGATTGTTCACAATAGGCTTATGTGGACCATGAACCACAGATGTCCAGCAACCAAAACTGTTAACAGACAGGTGATGGAGCATTCTTCGTTGCCATATGTTATACTCAGTCCTAACCAGCATCGGAGGCTTGGTTGAGGAAACGGTATTGTGAGGGTCATTAGAAGGAGTAGTCATAATCAGAATTCAGACAAATTCAAGGTAAACAAAGTAAATCTAGCTGAAAACCACTTCGAACCTCAAACAAAATAGCCAGAAACAGCAGAGACTCAATCTCTATAACTGATTCATGCAAATTTGCTAAATCGATCAAACGTAGATAGCAGAAGAACAGTTTCAATGATCAATTGTTAAGTCGATCAATGATTAACCTGCTCTGATATCATTTGTTAGGATCACAGTATCTAGTTTGATCAATTAGATTGGATTTGCAGCGGAATGAGCACACAAATTAACAAATTTAAACAAGAACACATGATATTTATCAATGAAACAGTGTTTGTTATAAAGAGAGAAAATCTGCCAAAAGGAATATATTTATTCAATCCACGCTTTTGCTCGGCTTATCGCACGGTTACAATTAGGTCATCTTTCCTTTTAAAAGGAAAGCTGACGTTAGTTGATGTCACTTGACAGTGACATCTAACTGTTATTTAACTACTAAAAGTTAACACAACTACTGAAGATGTCAAACAGCTGACATCTTGTAACAAAAATACTAAGTGTTAACTGTCACTATAACTACTGAAAAGAAACTACTGATACTACAACGACTGAAGAACATGCTCTTCAGTTGTTTTACAAGTACTAAAACAAAAAATAAAACTATTGAAAGGAAACCATCACAACAACTGAAGAATGCTTCTTCAGCTGTTGTGACAAACTCTAAAAGCTTCAGTACTTGGACTTCTTGAACTTCAGTTGTTGTCATCAGCTGATGTCTTCAGCTTATGTCTTCAGTCTTTGTACTTCAGTTGTTGATCTTTAGTACTTTAGTCTTCAGCTGTTGAAGTCTTCAGTACTTTAGTCTTCGGCTGTTGATCTTCAGACTTTGTCAAACAGCTGATCAAGTCTTCAGCAGTTGTAGTGATCTGTGGGACTTAAAGGTTTTTCTGATCTGGCTCATTGGTTCTTTTGGTCCAACAGAAGTTGTTCTTAAAACATTTGTATGCTCCTAGTTTGACTAGGAACATATTTATGTTTCCTATTTAAGAACAATAAGGTTATGAATTAACAGTGGTATTTATGTTTGTATGGATGATGTATTTTATTTCAAGGCTATGCCTTTTTAATGGTATCTATGAATTGGTTCATGATCACTCATCCTATAATAACTAATTATACTAAACAAGAACCAAGAAACTTAAAATGGGTTTAAGTGATTCTTATCTTTGGCATTGTCGTCTTGGTCACATAAACAAGAATCGAATTCAAACACTTCAAAAGAATGGTCTTTCGAAAACAAATGAAATTGGTTCATTTGATAAGTGGAGTCTTGTTTACAAGGCAAGATGACCAAGTCACCCTTTAGTGGTTACTAACGAGAGGGCAAAAGACTTATTGGGAATCATACATTCGGATGTATGTGGTCCTTATAAGACAATGACAAGAAATGGTGAAAGATACATCCTTACTTTTACCGACGATCAGAGTCGCTATGGTTATGTGTACTTGATGACACATAAATATGAAGCTTTTGAAAATTTCAAAATCGTCAAGAAGGAAGTAGAAAATCAACTCAATAAGACTATCAAGTTCTTCGTTCAGATAGGAGGTGAATGCCTAAGTGAGGCTTTTTAGGATCATCTAAGAAGTGTGGGATCGTCTCACAACTTACTCCACCTGGAACACCAAAACATAATGGTGTGTCTTAAAGGAGAAATCGAACCCTGTTGGATATGGTTCGATCTATGGTGGCTGTAAGCTCACTATCTCTATCCATTTTGGGGTTTCGCATTGCTCTCCGCGGTTTGTATTTGAATATGGCCCCGGCCAACAAAGTGGATTCGACACCTTTTGAAATATATCATGGAAGAGTTCCATCGCTGTCATATTTAAAAGTGTGGGGTTGTGAAGCTTATGTTAAGCTAAACAACCAAAACAAGTTGGAAAGTTGATCGACTAAGTGTATATTTGTTGGATATCCAAAGACTGTATGTGATACTACTTCTTTATCCAACAGAGCAAAAAGTAATTATTGCTTGAAAGGCAGAGTTATTGGAAGCTATGTTCCTTATGGATGGAATAACGTATACAGGGAATTTGATGAGGATCAAGATCCACAAGCCCATACACGTTTGGTTGACACTAGCAATCAATAAGAGGTTGTTGATGATGATCAAAAGGTTGATCAATATACACAAAACGTTCGCAGATCTGGTAGAGTTACCATTCCACCTGAAAGATATGGATTTTTCATGAATGGATGCTATGTGGTTGACACCATTGAGCCAACTACATACCTTGATGCAATGGCCAATTTGGATTGTGACAAATGGCTGGAAGCCATGAACGTTGACATGCAATCCATGTATGACAACCAAGTTTGGGAATTCGTTGACCCTCCACTAAACTCCAAACCGGTTAGATGCAAGTGGGTTTTCAAGAAGAAAACAGATATGCATGGAAACTTGGATACTTATAAAGCAAGACTTGTAGCAAAAGGTTTCACTCAAACTCAAGGGGTTGATTATGATAAAATCTTCCCGCCTGTGGCAATGCTAAAGTCAACTAGGAGATTATTTGCCATAACTGCATATCATGCCTATGAGATTTGGCAAATGTATGTCAAAACCGCTTTCTTAATGGACATCTCAAAGAGACTGTCCATATGGTTCAGCATGATGGTTTTGTCGATCCACAACATCCTAATAAAGTATGCAAGTTAAAGAGATCAATCTATGGATTGAAACAAACATCGAGAAGTTGGAATTAACGTTTTGATGAAGAGATCAAGAAATTTGGTTTCATCAAGAACACTGATGAGGCTTGTGTATATAAGAAGGCTAGTGGGAGCATAAATACGTTCTTAGTATTGTATGTTGATGACATACTACTTTCTGGAAATGATATTCCAACCATGGAATGTGTTAAAACCTGGCTTGGAAGTTGTTTTTCCATAAAAGATCTCGGTGAACCCGCCTATATTTTTGGAATAAAGATCTATAGGGACAGATCAAGGCGGTTGATAGGTTAAACCAAAGTGCATATATTGATAAAGTCTTGAAAAGGTTCAAGATGGAAAACTCTAAGAATGGTATAGTACCTATTGAAAGAGGGACAATATTGAGTGCATCTCAATGTCCAAGCTTAAAGAATGAGAAAAATCGAATGAAGGACATCCTATATGCGTCTGCTATAGGATCCATCATGTAAGCGATAATATGCACTAGACCGAACGTGTCACGCGTTAAGCATGATAGGTAGATATCAGCATAATCCAGGTAATAGCCATTAGATGGCTATTAAAAGTATATTGAAATACCTTTGGAGGACTAAGGATATGTTTCTAATATACGGATCTCATGAAGAGGAACTCATTGTAAAGGGTTACACAGATGCAACTTTCCAAACTGATGGAGACGATTCTCGATCACAATCGGGGTATGTCTTCATTATGAATGGGGTAGCATTGTCCACTATAGAATCTGAATATATAGCCACCTCATTAGCAGCTCAGGAAGCTGCATGGATAAAGAATTTATCGCCGGTCTAGGGGTGGTCTCTACATTCAAGATCCCCTAGAAATCTTTTGTGATGACGAGCTCGATCACAATTGGGGTATGTCTTTGTAAGGCCCTGTTCCCAGGACGCTTACAGCTGGTCATTCATTGCACTCAAAACATAATTTTTGTCATCTTACATAAAAACATCATAGCGGAAACATTTAAAACAATATTTCATTTAAATATAATAGCTTTTGCAAACAATATTCTATTATCAAATTACAAAATTCATGTTACATTTCATTACAAAAGCCTTATAATAATGGATGCCATTCCAAAAGAACTAACTAGTCGCCCCGTGCCATCCTCAGCAACATACCTGCAAACTGGAAACACATCAAAGTCAGCGTTGCTGAGTGAGTTCTAGTTTTATATAAACCAAACTTTTCCTTGGTAAAACCATTCTTTTCTTTCTTTCAAATCATACAGTACTTTACATTCGTTCATGATCATACATCATACGTACATACGAATAGTATCATTATTATCTTCATCATTCGTTCATACCATTCTAGATTTGGTCAGACTTAACCCACTTCGTGGCACTCAGCCATGATTACTGAGGTCGAATGACAAAGGTCCCGTTTAGTAAATTATTATGATATTTCATTAACGTTCATTTTATACGTTCGTTCTTTCCATCATTACCTTCCTCATTCATCAACGCACGCCATACTCCTGACTCATGTCCGAAGACTAGTACTGTGCCGGGGTCTGTACACAAACCCCCGACTCATGTCCGAGGACTGACACAGCACCGGAGTACATGATTCGTTTCCCTTTCATCTCATCTCAGTCTCACGCGCTACTCCGGACTCATGTCCAAAGACTGATACTGTGTCGGGGCCTGTACACAAACCCCCGACTCATGTCCAAAGACTAACACAGTACCGGAGTATGCGACAAGGACCTCTTTCGAGTCTGTTGCGGCACAAAGTCTCTCACCTCATACATATGTTTGCAAGCCTTTCATTTGTTCATTCCACTCATTAATGCATGCATTCATTCATTACGTTCCTCTTTTCATTATCTTCCACTTTACGTTACATAATACTTTCATTACATTCATTAATGTTCAATAAAAAAGCCATGAAAGATAAACATACATAATAATAATAAGGAACATAAAACATACAACATCAAACACACAGGGCAACAGGGCACAAACATAACATACATCATGCATAGCATACAACGTGCACAATCACACGACATCAAACCTCACATGAATCACACGCATCAGATCACATAACCATATGTCATCGCATATCATCACCATCATCTCATCATCATACATCATCTTACATCATCCATGGCCATCACACCATCTACAACCCCAAAGGTCCGAGCCTACGTCCGCACCTTTCCGAAAGCCAAAAAAATACTACGGTCGTTCAAGCGTATGGACCATATTCGGTTGCATGGTCTTCCATACGTATGAGAACACTCAGGCGAATGGACCTCTAGTCGCATAGCCTCCAATCGCATACTTCCCATGCGAATGGACCTCAGTCGCATGACATCCGGTCGTATCAACCTCAATCCCATAACCTTCATGCGAATGGCCCTCAGTCAGACACCTTTCATGCGCATGAACCTCAATCGCACGACTCAAAGGCGTATGGACTCCAGTGGTATGACCTTCAGTCACATGACCTTCATCCGCATTTCCTTTAGTCGCATGGCCCTCATGCGTATGGCTCTCAGTCGCACGAATGAACCACACTCGCACTCCTTTCATGCGTATGAACCTAATCGCACCTCATTCTAGTTCATGGACCTCCATTCAGTCGCCTAGCCCTAGCTGATGTAGAATGCAGTTGATCCCAAACTGCAAGGCCAAGTTCAACCTCCAAACTCTTCCAAACTACTTTTAATCTCAAATAAACCCTTCTAAACCTTAGGGAAACATAATACAACATCATTGAAGCATACCCAAGCCCGAAATCAAGCCCCAAACAAATCATAAACATACATATACATACATAAACGGGTATTCACCCAAAAACCCGAAAATATTTTCAGATGTGTTCCAGCCCCAAAATCATCAAAAACGTGTAAGAGAGGGGTCCTAGATCTCACCTTAACAATCCCGTCGAGTAGAGCTTCGATTTGACCCGCTACATGTTGATTTTCACGCTCGGATCAACCCGAACCAAGATTTTCTCTTCTTTTTCTCCTTTTCTCTCTTCCCTTTGGCTGAAAAATGGCAAGTATGGGGTGTCTTCCCCCTTTTGTACTCCCATTCATTGAAGTTTCTTTTGTTGCTGAGTTTGGTCACTCGACTTTGGACTTTAGCTCTTTTTCTTCTTCCGTCGCCTTCAAAGAAAATTTCCGGGAGTTACAAGTCCACCCCCTTAAATAGGTTTCGTCCCCGAAACCTGTTGTTCCTTGAACCATTGCAGCAATATTGTCTCATCTCTTTTCTAGTCTCTCACCTACAATTCAATCGCTCTACGTCATTTATCAACATATGACTTCTAGTCTATCTTTGGCTACTTCTATTAGGGCTTTGATCCTTTCGAGCTTCTTAGTCGTAGCCTTAGTCACCTCAATAGTTCCCATGTGTCATTTGGTGCTCATCCTTCACTAGTAGACAAGTAAGGCATTTACTCACTTACTCCATCATATCGCGCTTCATACCTGGCCACCAATAATCTTTACTCGTGTCTCGATACATCTGATGGTTGAGATATTAGAATATCCACATACCTTACATCGGCCAAGTAGGTGATACGTCCACGCCTCATGGATTGCTAACCCATTCACCTTATGGTGTACGCCTATCCACCAAGGTCTGTCCTGAACGGTCTAGCAGGAACAAATACTTTCTCATTCTATCCGGCACTCCTCTAGGGCATCTAGGTAACCTAGTGGATTCATTAATAGCAATCTCTACAATCGAAGGGCTCATCGATGTTCCTTCTCCTAACATGCCACTTACAACAAAAAGTAGTAGGAATGAGGCTACTACTAGCATAGCATTCAAATCATAGTTGCACAAATTTTAAATTACGAGAAACATACCAGACGTCAAGTCGAAGTCCGCTCTAGCCTCCTCTCGGCCATGGCAAAAGCTCTAGCCTTCACCCTCTGTTCCCTTTCCTCGCACCAGAGCTTCCTGCCTTCGACTTCTTACAATCCCTGCTCAGGTGTCCAATCTCGCCATCGTCGTAGCACTTAGCCGTACGGCAATCCCTCGCCCTGTGGCCTTCCTTCACACACTGGAAACAAACGTTCAGTCCCCACTTGGATTCCCCCTCAGGGCCTCTACCACACTTTTTGCATACTTCTCCTTTTCTTTCTATTCTCTTCCGATCATCGTCCCTCGACGCCGTACCTTCATACACAAATCCACCATCATTGTCTCGCATTCCTTTCCCCTTCCTAACATAGGCTCGCTCCCCCCCCTTTGTCTGTCATTGCCATCGCCCCCCGCTCGTCGTACAACCTTCCCGCCAGGCACTGCCGTCCTAAACATGCTCGGTCAGGTAGTGATCATGTGCCTATTGATGTCCTCCGGCAAGCCCTGAATATACCTCTTGATCTTTCGCGAAAGAGGTGTCACCTCATACGGCACCAAACGTTCCATCTCGTTGAACTTCGTGGTGTACTGTTAATGTGTCAGGGTTTCCGCCTCCAGTTGCTGGAACTCCATCTCAACCTTGTCCATCTCTCGGTGAGGGTAGAGCTCCTCAATAACCAACTTCTTCAGCTCCGACCATCTTATTCTCCCAATAGCCCTGCTACCCTCGGCATGGACAATATTGTCCCACCAGCACAGAGCCGTGTCCATAAAAGAATGGGCAGCAAACTTTACTTTCTAATCCTCCCGGCACTCGTTGATATTCGATACAGCTTCCATCTCTCTCACCCATCGGTGACTAGAAGCAACAGTGTCATTTCTATCAAAAATTGGGGGCTTGTATCGTTGAAACGCCCCATAGTTACAACCTTGTGCCGCCTCCGGCGTAGGCTCTTCCTCTTCTTCCTCTTCGTCATCGAATAAAACCATTTCAGTCTCGGGTCGTCTCCTTTTGTCCAAGGGTCTACCCCTTTCCTGTCTCTCCCCATCTCTAGCAGCCTTTATCACTTCTGTCACTACAGACGGTAGGATCGTCTGCATGGTCTGATGCACTTCCTTCGCAACCGCCTTTCTCATCGAGGCTCACAGATTAGCACTCTCCTCACCGCCCTCCAGATGAGGGGTCTCTGGTTCTTCATGAACTACACTTTCAGCCCTAGACCTTCCTCTTGTGACCCGTGGTTCAGCACCACGTCCACCGCCACCTCCACCTCGTGAAGCTTTCGATGATCTACCACCAGCCATCTTCTAACACACTGAAAGATTCAAACACTAACATGGCCATTCAAGGTAAGAGCTCAGTTTATGTCAAGTATAGTAAGTCCCTAATTATAGTGGCCAGTTGTGATTAGCCACTTACTTTACTCTTCACACCCCGAGCATTACCTCTCCTGACTACATCAGTATTCAAATCCACATACGACACATAACACCTCACATGCGCACATAAAACCAGTTAACTTTACAAAAATACCTGATGGCACGCAGCTACTCAGACTAGCATCCCTTTCCTTTCCGTCCCATTCTAAGTTTAAGATTAGGTTTTTGAAAATATTCACCCAATTCACTTAAACTTTAGCTCTAACACCAACTTGTAAGGCCCCGTTCCCAGGACGCTTACAGCTGGTCATTCATCGCACTCAAAACATAATTTTCATCATCTTACATAAAATGTCACAGTGGAATATTTAAAACAATATCTCATTTAAATATAACAGCTTTTGCAAACAATACTTTATTATCAAATTACAAAATTCATGTTACATTTCATTACAAAATCTTATAATAATGGATGCCATTCCAAAATTATTAAGATATTTCATTAACGTTCATTTCATACGTTCGTTCTTTCCATTATTACCTTCCTCATTCATCAACGCACGCCATACTCCCGACTCATGTCCGAAGACTGGTACTATGCCGGGGTCTGTACACAAACCCCCGACTCATGTCCGAGGACTGACACAGCACCGGAGTACATGATTCGTTTCCCTTTCATCTCATCTCAGTCTCACGCACTACTCCCGACTCATGTCCGAAGACTGATACTGTGTCGGGGCCTGTACACAAACCCCCGACTCATGTCCAAAGACTAACATAGTACCGGAGTATGCGACAAGGACCTCTTTCGAGTCTGTTGCGGCACAAAGTCTCTCACCTCATACATATGTTTGCAAGCCTTTCATTCGTTCATTCACTCATTAATGCATGCATTCATTCATTACGTTCCTCTTTTCATTATATTCCACTTTACGTTACATAATACTTTCATTACATTCATTAATGTTCAATACAAAAAGCCATGGAAAGATAAACATTAATAATAATAATAAGGAACATAAAACATACAACATCAAACACACAAGGCAACAGGGCACACACATAACTTACATCATGCATAGCATACAACGTGCACAATCACACGACATCAAACCTCACATGAATCACACGAATCACATCACATAACCATATGTCATCGCATATCATCACCATCATCTCATCATCATACATCATTACATTATCCATGGCCATCACACCATCTACAACCCCAAAGGTCCGAGCCTACGTCCGCACCTTTCCGAAAGCCAAACAATACTACGGTCGTTCAAGCGTATGGACCATATTCGGTTGCATGGTCTCCATACGTATGAGAACACTCAGGCGAATGGACCTCTAGTCGCATAGCCTCCAATCGCATACTTCCCATGCGAATGGACCTCAGTCGCATGACATCCGGGCGTATCAACCTCAATCCCATAACCATCATGCGAATGGCCCTCAGTCAGACACCTTTCATGCGATGAACCTCAATCGCACGACTCAAAGGCGTATGGACTCCAGTGGCATGACCTTCAGTCACATGACCTCATCCGCATTTACTTTAGTCGCATGGCCCTCATGCGTATGGCTCTCAGTCGCACGAATGAACCACACTCGCACTCCTTTCATGCGTATGAACCTAATCGCACCTCATTCTAGTTCATGGACCTCCATTCAGTCGCCGAGCCCTAGCTGATGTAGAATGCAGTTGATCCCAAACTGCAGCCGCCAAGTTCAACCTCCAAACTCTTCCAAACCTCTTTTAATCTCAAATAAACCATTCTAAACCTTAGGGAAACATAATACAACATCATTCAAGCATACCCAAGCCCGAAATCAAGCCCCAAACAAATCATAAACATACATATACATACATAAACGGGTATTCACCCAAAAACCCGAAAAATATTTTTCAGATGTGTTCCTGCCCCAAAATCAATCAAAAACGTGTAAGAGAGGGGTCCTAGACCTCACCTTAACAATCCCGTCGAGTAGAGCTTCGATTTGACGGCTACACGTTGATTTTCATGCTCGGATCAACCCAAACCAAGCTTTTCTCTTCTTTTTCTCCTTTTCTCTCTTCCCTTTGGCTGAAAGATGACAAGTATGGGGTGTCTTCCCCCTTTTGTACTCCCATTCATTGAAGTTTCTCTCGTTGGTGAGTTTGGTCACTCAACTTTGGACTTTAGTTCTTTTTCTTCTTTCGTCAGTTTGGTCACTCGACTTTGGACTTTAATTCTTTTTCTTCTTTCGTCGCCTTCAAAGAAAATTTCCGGGAGTTACTAGTCCACCCCCTTAAATAGGTTTCGTCCCCGAAACCTGTTGTTCCTTTAACCATTGCAGGCAATATTGTCTCATCTCTTTTCTAGTCTCTCACCTACAATTCAATCGCTCTTCGTCATTTATCAACATATGACTTCTGGTCTATCTTTGGCTACTTCTATCGGGGCTTTGATCCTTTCGAGCTTCTTAGTCGTAGCCTTAGTCACCTCAATAATTCCCATATGTCATTTGGTGATCATCTTCTCTTGTAGACAAGTAAGGCATTTACTCACTTACTCCATCATATCGCGCTTCATACCTGGCCACCAATAATCTTTACTCGTGTCTCGATACATCTGATGGTTGAGATATTAGAATATCACAAACCTTACATCGGCCAAGTAGGTGATACGTCCACGCCTCATGGATTGCTAACCCATTCACCTTATGGTGTATGCATATCCACCAAGGTTTGTCCTGAACGGTCTAGTAGGAACAAACACTTTCTCAATTCCATCCCGCACTCCTCTAGGGCATCTAGGTAACTAGTGGATTCATTAATAGGATCTCTACATCGAAGGGCTCATCGATGTTCCTTCTCCTAACATGCCACTTACAACAGAAAGTAGTAGGAACGAGGCTACTACTAGCATAGCATTCAAATCATAGATGCACAAATTTTAAATTACGAGAAACATACCGGACGTCAAGTCGAAGTACGCTCTAGCCTCTTCTCGGCCATGGCAAAAGCTCTAGCCTTCACCCTATGTTCCCTTTCCTCGCACTAGAGCTTCCTGCCTTCGACTTCTTACAATCCCTGCTCAGGTGTCCAATCTTGCCGTAGTCGTAGCACTTAGCCGTATGGCAATCCCTCGCCCTGTGGCCTTCCTTCACACACTGGAAACAAACGTTCAGTCCCCACTTGGATTCCCCCTCATGGCCTCTACCACACTTTTTGCATACTTCTCCTTTTCTTCTTTCTCTTCCGATCATCATCCCTCGACGCCGTACCTTCATACACAATCCACCATTATTGTCTCGCATTCCTTTCCCTTCCTAACATAGGCTCGCTCCCCCCCTTTGTCTGTCATTGCCATCGCCCCCCGCTCGTCGTAACCTTCCCACCAAGTCAACTGCCGTCCTAAACATCTCAGTCAGGTAGCGATCATGTGCCTATTGATGTCCTCTGCAAGCCCTGAATATACCTCTTGCTCTTTCGCGAAAGTGGTGTCACCTCATACGGAACCAAATGTGCCATCTCGTTGAACTTCGTGGTGTACTGTTAATGTGTCAGGGTCCGCCTCCAGTTGCTAGAACTCCATCTCAACCTTGTCCATCTCTCGGTGAGGATAGAGCTCCTCAATAACCAACTTCTTTAGCTCCGACCATCTCATTCTCCCAATAGCCCTGCTACCCTCGGCATGGACAATATTGTCCCACCAGCACAGAGCCAAGTCCATAAAAGAAGGGCAGCAAACTTACTTTTGATCCTCCCGGCACTCGCTGATATTCGATACAGCTTCCATCTCTCTCACCCATCAGTGACTAGAATCAACAGTGTCGTTTCCATAAAAAATTGGGGGCTTGCATCGTTGAAACGCCCCATAGTTACAACCTTGTGCCGCCTCCGGCGTAGGCTCTTCCTCTTTTTCCTCTTCGTCATCGAAGAAAACCATTTCAGTCTCGGGTCGTCTCCATTTGCCCAAGGGTCTACCCCTTTCCTGTCTCTCCCCATCTCTAACAGCCTTTATCACTTCTGTCACTACAGATGGTAGGATCGTCTGCATGGTCTGATGCACTTCCTCCGCAACCGCCTTTCTCATCGAGGCTCACAGATTAGCACTCTCCTCACCGCCCTCCAGATGAGGGGTCTCTGGTTCTTCATGACTACACTTTCAGCCCTAGACCTCCTCTTGTGACCCGTGGTTCAGCCCACGTCCACCGCCACCTCCACCTCGTGAAGCTTTCGATGATCTACCACCAGCCATCTTCTAACACACTGAAAGATTCAAACACCAACACGACCATTCAAGGTAAGAGCTCAGTTTATGTCAAGTATAGTAAGTCCCTAATTATAGTGGCCAGTTGTGATTAGCCACTTACTTTACTCTTCACACCCCGAGCATTACCTCTCCTGACTACGTCAGTATTCAAATCCACATACGACACATAACACCTCACATGCGCACATAAAACCAGTTAACTTTACAAAAATACCTGATGGCACGCAGCTACTCAGACTGGCATCCCTTTCCTTTCCGTCCCATTCTAAGTTTAAGATTAGGTTTTTGAAAATATTCCCCCAATTCACTTAAACTTTAGCTCTAACACCAACTTGTAAGGCTCCGTTCCCAGGACGCTTACAGCTGGTCATTCATCGCACTCAAAACATAATTTTCATCATCTTACATAAAAATGTCGCAGCGGAAACATTTAAAACAATATCTCATTTAAATATAATAGCTTTTGCAAAAAATACTTTATTATCAAATTACAAAATTCATGTTACATTTCATTACAAAATCTTTATAATAATGGATGCCATTCCAAAATTATTAAGATATTTCATTAACGTTCATTTCATACGTTCGTTCTTTCCATCATTACCTTCCTCATTCATCAACGCACGCCATACTCCTGACTCATGTCCGAAGACTGGTACTGTGCCGGGGTCTGTACACAAACCCCCGACTCATGTCCGAGGACTGACACAGCACCGGAGTACATGATTCGTTTCCCTTTCATCTCATCTCAGTCTCACGCACTACCCCGACTCATGTTACATTTCATCACAAAATCCTTATAATAACGGATGCCATTCCGAAAGAACTGAGTAGTCGGCCCGTGCCGTCCTCAGCAACATACCTGCCAACTAGAAACACATCAAAGTCAGCGTTGCTGAGTGAGTTCTAGTTTTATAATAAAACATACTTTTCTTTCATAAAACCGTTCTTTTCTTTCTTTCTAAATCATACAGTACTTTACATTCGTTCGTGATCATACATCATACGTACATACGAATAGTATCATTATTATCTTCATCATTCGTTCATACCGTTCTAGATCTGGTCAGACTTAACCCTCTTCGTGGCACTAAGCCCTGATTACTGAGGTCGAATAACAAAGGTTCTGTTTAGTACATTATTAATATATTTCGTTAACGTTCATTTCATACGTTTTTTATTTCCATCATTACCTTCCTCATTCATCAATGCACGCTATACTCCTGACTCATATCCGAAGACAGGTATTGTGCCAGGTCTGTACACAAACCCCCGACTCATGTCTGAAGACTGACACAACACCGGAGTACGCGATTCGTTTCTCTTTCATCTCATCTCAGTTTCACTCACTACTCCCGACTCATGTCCGAAGACTAATACTGTTCTGGGGCCTGTACACAGACCCCGACTCATGTCCGAAGACTTACACAGTACCGGAGTACACGACAAGGACCTCTTTCGAGTCTGTTGCAACACAGAGTCGCTCACCTCATACATATGCTTGCAAGCCTTCATTCGTTCATTCATTCATTAATGCGTGCATTCATTCATTACGTTCCTCTTTTCATTATCTTCCACTTTACGTTACATAATACTTTCATTACATTCAGTAACGTTCAACGCAAAGCCATGGAAAGATAAACATACATAATAATAATAAGGAACATAAAACATACAACATCAAACACACAGGGCGACATCGCACACCCATAACATACATCATGCAAGCATACAACGTGCACAATCACACGACATCAAACATCACACGAATCACACGCATCACATCACATAACCATACGTCATCGCACATCATCACCATCATCTCATCATCATACATCATCTTACATCATCCTTGTCCATCACATCATCTACAACCCCAAAGGTCCGAGCCTACGTCCGCACCTTTCTGAAAGCCAAACAATACTATGGTCGTTCGTGCGTATGGACCCTATTGGTTGCATGGTCACTTATGAGAAAAACTCAGGCGAATGGACCTCCAGTCGCATAGCCTCCAATCACATACTTCCCATGCGAATGGACCTCAGTCGCATTAAATCTGCACGTATGGACCTCAATCGCATAACCTTCATGCGAATGGCCCTTAGTCGCACACCTTTCATGCGCATGAACCTCAATCTCATGACTTACAGGAGTATGGACTCCAGTCGCATGACCTTTATCAGCATTTCCTTCAGTCACATGGCCCTCATGCGTATGGATCTCAATCGCACGAATGAACTCAGTCGTACTCCATTCATGGATATGACCCAATCGCACCTCATTCGGGCCCATGGACCTCCATTCGGTCACCTAGCCCTAGCAGATGCACAATGCAGTTCATCCGAACTGCAGCCGCCAAGTTCAACCTCCAAACTCTTCCAAACCTCTTTTAAGCTCAAATAAACCCTCTATACGATAGGGAAACATACTACGACATCATTCAAGCATACCCAAGCCCAAAATCAAGCGCCAAACGAATCATACACATACATATACATACATAAACGGTATTCACCCAAAACCCAGAAAAATAATTTTCAGACGTGTTCCAGCCCCAAAATCAATCAAAAAGTGTATAATAGGGGTCCTAGATCTCACCTTAACGATCCGTCAAGTTGAGCTTCGATTTGACCGCTACATGTTGATTTTCAATCTCGGATCAACCCGAACCAATCTTTTCTCCTCTTTTTCTCCTTTTCTCTCTTCTCTTTGGCTGATGAAAAATGGCAAGTATGGGGTGTCTTCCCCCTTTTATAATCCCATTCATCAAAGTTTCTCTCATTGGCGAGTTTCGTCCCTCGACTTTGGACTTTATTTCTTTTTTTCTTTCGTCGCCTTCAAAGAAAATTTTTGGGTGTTACAGTCTTCATTATGATTGGAGTAGCATGTCCACTACAGAATCTAAATACATATCCACCTCATTAGCAGCTCAGGAAGCTACATGGATAAAGGAATTTATCGCCAATCCAGGGGTGGTCTCTACCATTTAAGACCCCCTAGAAATCTTATGTGATGACGAGGGTGTGATTGCACAAATCAAGGAACCCCATGCACATCAAAAGACTAGACACATTGAGTGGAGATTCAACTACATAAGGGATGAAGTTGAAAAGGGAAGGATATGTATTCATAAAGTTCACACCAATCAAAACATTGCGGATCCACTCACGAAGCTCCTTGAAAAGGGAAAAGCATGAAAGTCATACTTGTGCCTTAGGACTTTGATATTCTAGTGATTAGGATTGATGTCTTTAGTATTAAAAGTTTGGAACAATGTAATATTTAACTCTTTCATATAGTTGTGATATTCTGAGTTATGTTCCATTTAGCATGTATACATCCATGAATATGTTTATTATTCTAAATGTCTGTAGTCGGTCTTGTTTGTGGGAACAAATATGAACGTAAGACAATTATGAACATGGATTGGTGGATATTCATAAGGCATGATAGAGCAATTGGTTTCTGCCAAAATTCATAGAAATTTGTGGGATACAATATTGGACTGACCCGTGTCTCACACTACATGGAATCTTCTTGATTGATCATAAGTAAATTTGAGTAAAGGCGAATATCGTTTGGTATCCTCCGACCTGAGATACATATTGGGTTTTGATATTCACCAATGTGTTATACCTTGAGCTAGTTCTTCACTGCTCTGAAATAGTGGGCAGTACATAAGGCTATGTTCAAGTGTGACACGAGGTGATTGTGAGAAACGAATGTAGTCAAGATGGAATTTGTTCCTCTATTCATTAAGAGCAAGATGTCTAAGGCCTGATAAAGTTAAATCAACAATGAATGATCATTCTGTGTCCTTGGATTTAACATGACATCTGTAACAAAAGGATAAATGATTGATTCACCTAAATCATTTCAAGTTGGATACTTGAAGGGGATGATGTTATTGAATGGCTTTTAGTCATGCGTATTAAGGGTAGTAAACCATTGTTAGGCGGTATTTATTGCTTGCATCAATCTTCTATGAATCTTGTGCAAGTGGGAGATTGTTGGATTCTTTATGCCTAAGACACATAGAACATTGATATGGTTAGTATGTTATGATCCAAGTTAGGTCATACCCAATAACAAGCTTAGCAAACACCAATATAAATATTTAATTGATGATATGATCATGCAATTAAACAATTACACCAATTTAGAAAATGGGTTTTCTAAATAAATTGCATATGAGATGGAACAACTTATAATGATATTTTGTTCAACAGTATTATTTGTAATGTTATTTGATTTGGTCAAATAACATCAAATAATAAGAGAGTGTAAGAGTTATATAATAAATACGTTACTTACATAACTCATAAAATAACTTGTAAACATTTTATTTTATAAAAGTTTTGGGGGGAAACTCCATTTTAAAAACCATTTTGGCCGCCCCTTTATGGGGTTTGGGTTCCTTTTGTGTCTTGGAACAAGACACTCTTCAATAGCCCCACACTCAACCTCTCACTCTCTCATACATGCAAGAACCACAAGGACCAAATTCTCTCAAAAGTTAAAGAAAACCACGTGTGAAAAGAAGCTTTTCAGCAAGGTTTTGGTCGATTCTTGGTGTACAAATCCTAGCAAAAAGGTGTTTGCTTGATACTTGTGGGTATGGAAGCCTGAGGAGACCTCTCCTTGGTGTTTTGGTCATTCAAGAACCTCATTCTCTTCATCATTTTCACGTATTTTCAGTAGCTCTACAAAGGTAGTTTGTATTTGTTGTTTTTGGTTGTTAGTTTTCATGATAGCTAGTTCATACACATATTTGATCATATGTTATTGGGTTTGTTGTTGTTTAGTTATAAGCCTTAATTTTCAGTTTACAAAAAATTATGTTAAGGTTTGATTCCACTGCGTTTTTCATGCTTAAATGGTTAAACAACTTTGATAATGGTCCAACAAACCCAATAGCTATATGGTAGTACTGACCTGGAGCTCTCATCGGCACGTATTTAAATGGTGATCTCCTCTGTTATACGTGAGTATAGACCTAGAGCTCTCACCATCTTGATCTAAGTTGTATTAAATCATCTAAACGATGAATTCATCATAGAATGAAATATTCTGTTCATTATCTTTTACACTGATCCATACAAGACATGTTCTTAAGATCATTTCAAAATCAAGAAATCCTAAGGTTGGGTGAGCGTTCTTGCCAAATGATTATGGGGTCCTATCATTTTAAAGCATCTAATCTGACCTTAACAAGTCAGCTGTTGTTTGTTGAAAAAGATAGGGCATGTGTTTAAGTGGACAAACATATCAACAATCGTTATTGATCTATTTGAGGATTTCAAAATCAATCAAAGATTGTGATTAGATTCAGTTATTGGTATGATCTCATTGACGGTCAATGATTAAATTCAACTCTGTGGTATTACATATCTTGAGGATGTGATCTCTCATCAATTTTGATCTCAGTAATAGTTGTTTATTCGTTACTAAAAAACAAAAAAAAATGCAGCGAAACTATAATTTCGCTATTTGTTTCGCTAAACGAAATTACAATTTTGCTGAACATTCTCATCCTATGCGATGTCTTATTGATCTGAATTCCATCTAATGAAATTGCAACTTCGCTTAGCGAAACTATAGATTCATCTGGCGAAACCATAGTTTCTCTTGCTGCAAAACTATAAGCTATTTAAGTTATTTTGTGAAACTAAAATCTCACTTTCGCACTATCGACCTGTGACGCTCCTTAGGGATTCTCCGTGTCCCTCTCCATCGTTTTTGTCATTCTGTGTTGTTGTTACTGATTGAGTATTGATTCATGTTCGCAGGTGAGTTTCAACCTCAGGACAATCACTTAATCTTCTTAATAATATCACACTGTGGGTACTTTTGATGGAGACTTTTCGGTGACTTCGCTGTTCATCCAGCGAAACTACCAATTGTCCAGCGAAACTAAACGAAAGTTCTTAATTTCCTAGCAAAACTGTAAGGTTATGATGTCCGAGCGAACTTAACAATTTTTCTGACTAATCTTCAGTTTCGCTGTGCCGCCGAAACTATAGTTTCGGCTTGTCGAAACTACATTTCTGGTTAAGTAAATCTGATGTGTTCTTGCTAGCGAAACTATTCTTTCGCCTGCCGAAACTAAAATCTCATCCTACGGAACTATATTTTTGGCTAGCGAATTTATTTTTTTAATTTTTTTATTATTGTTCTTTATTCTTTCTTATGTATTCATTCTTATCACTTTATTCTAATTTATTTCATCTGTTTCTCAGGTTTAAATGGCAAATCTAAAGTTCCTTGAGAGAAACAACATCCCTACTATTTTGAATGATACACATCTGAAAGCCGTCGGGTTTAGAGACTGTATTAGATGGCTGCAAAGATCTCCCATAGCTTATGCTATATCTCATACCATCACCATATATGATCTTCATATCAGAGATTTCTGGAGATCTGCTGAATATGATACAAGAGGAAATACTCAAAGAATTACTGCCAAAGTGTTAGAGCACGAGGTGACCATTATTGCTGAGATAGTTTCGAGGATTCTGAGGCTAGAGGAGGATTCTGGTGAGGAGGTTTCTATGTCTGATACAGAGGTGTTTGAAGCATTCAGAAGCATGGGTTTTGAGGGGGTAACTTTTGGTTCCCGAAAGGAGATCAAGAAGTCAATTCTCTCCAAGGAATGGAGATTTATTGCTCACGTCTTCATCATGTGTCTAGATCACCGTAAAGGTGGATCAGACGGGCTAAACATTGACTGGCCTAAAGCAATGGTGTTGTGCTGCAAAGGAGAAAAGGCAAACATAACTAGACTGATATTCGCCTGCATGGCTGAAAATGTGATGGCCTTGAAGAAAGATAAATGGTTGTTGTATCCTCGATTTCTTCAAATGATCTTTGAAGACCTCATACCAAATGTGCCAAAACACAGGGAGGTGAAAAGGCTCGTACAAATGAATCCCCGTATCTTTGCTGACTGTTGTGCTATTCGCCATGATTTTAGTGGGAAAATCACCCATCTATGGGAAAACATGTACCCACCAGAGAGATGGAACTACATTAGATGAGTGGATGAATCTAAGAATAAAAGAACTAAAGAAACCAGGGCACAACAATCCGATGCAACCAAGAAAAGAAATAGATATGCTAAAGAAAAAGATTATGATTTTGTAGAAGATATAAATGAAAGAGCTGAAGAGATAAGGATAGAAAAGGAGAAGAGATCGAAGAAGAAAGCTGATAAAGCAGATTTAGAGAGGCGAACTAAATAGAGACATCAAGCATTCGCTGAGAGGGGGGAAGAAAGAGGAAACTTAGATGAAGATATGATTCGCAACCTTAATAGTTCTCTGGCAAACAAACTGAGCATGATAAAGACTAAACTCACCAACCAAGAGATACAAGAAAAGCAAAAAGATGAGGTGATAGAGGGAATGAAGAAGATGCTTGTTGATCAAAAGTGTCTAATGAAAAAGTTGTTTGAGGAGATTAGCCAACTGAAAGCTGTTGTCGGCTTGCCTAATCAACTAACTCAATCTGAGTTAGATGATTTGACTAATACGTTAAAGTACCCACTCCTAAATATGGGTACTTCATCTAGGGCAGGAGAGGGCACATCTTGTGTAGCAACTGCTAATGCTGAAGATTGTGAAGTAAGAAATGAAGATGCAGGTAGGGAGAATGAAGTGGAAGTTCTGGAGGCTGGATTTATAAACGTGGGACTTGATGTTAAGAAGGATCTGGTTGGAGAAGAAGTGGTGAGGGAGAAGTCGGTGGACTGAGATGGTGAGAAAGAAAAGAGACTAGTTGATGAAAAAGAGGATGATGAACAACTTGTAGACTATGATTCTGAACCTGAGTTCTATGAAGTTGATGAGAGGCCGCTGATTTATGTAGCCAATAAGGGAGAGAATGATGAAGATGTGTTTGAGATGGATAGAGCAAAATGGTTCGTCAAAGGGAAGGAGCCAGAAGAAATAACTCCCCTTTTCCAACATATGGAAGGGTTGAGTAAGAAGGAGCTGATAAGAAGATTATAAGTTGGTGCTATAATCCTGGCCTTAAAATGTTCATGATAAAGAAGAGAGGGGGTGGTATTAGCTACTTTCATAAGAGGAAGGGCATTGAAGACCTTGCCTAAATGGGATCTTAGGTGGTTGGTGGCTCTACCACTTCTAAACGCACATCTGAGCGAACGAGCCACACTTCTGGAGAAAGAGATTCAGACCAGTCTAAATGACCACTTTGAATCTTTCAGATATATGAAGCCTGAGAGGAAAAAATCAAAAATAGATAAGGATTGGGAGACTGGGAAGGGAAGGATTGTACTGAGGGTGAAACCCCCAAAGACCGTGAATAGGGTTAGACTGGCAGACCTGCTCCCCCAACAACTACAGAACTTTGAAAAGTGGTTTTATGATAACAATACGGGGGAGGCAATTATTAGAGTGAAGAATGGTGCTGAGTTCAAAGTCTTTGATCCGATCGAACTAATTAGCTTCTCTGAAGAAGACCTATTGGTTCTTTGCGAGAATCATATCAAAGCAGGTGCAGGTGAGGAAACAAGGAAGGAAGCTGGTCTCTTTATGACTGTAGCAAACAAGATCAGAGGTGTGAGGGTAGAGGTGAAAAGATTAGCCGAGAGAGTAAGGGCCAAAGATGACCTAAACATGGATATCAAAGATTTGGCCAAGCAGATTGAATGAGCAAGTGCTCATCTCGAAGGGGTTCGTGAAGCAGGAGGAAACCATGGAGAATCATGTGCTGAAGCCTCTGAGGAAGTTGTTGCAGGAGGTGCTGAAGATTAACCAGAGGCAAGGAAGGACACTAGAGCTGATAAGACACATCAAGACGAGTGAAGGTGGTGAGTTCCAACCTAGGGGGAGTATTGAAGATCATGTATAGGTTGGTCTCACCTTAGTTTAGATTGTTTACTTTTCCTGTAATAGGTCTTTTGTTAGTTTCCTTTTGTATGTATATAGTTTTATGTTGTTTTGCAGTCCAACAAAACTCTGAGCGAAACTATAGTTTCGCTCACAGTTAGCTGAGTAGTTCGCTAGGTGAAACTACTGTTTCTGCCATACGAAACTATAGTTTCGGCAGTAGAGTTTCACCGATAGTAAAACTGTCTGGGAAACTAAGACTGCTTTATATAGATTTGATCTTTTTCATTTTTGGTGAGCTTGCAAAACCCTAATCGTTTATCATTGCTGCAAGTTATAATTTCAAAGCAGTTATTACACACAAATATCATTGTGCTTGATGTTATTCATTGTTGATGTTCATTGTCTTATTTTGAATGAGTTCTTATTGTGTTCAATCTTCTTTGCTCATGTTGTTTAGTTTGTGTGTTGGATATTGAATGATTCTTCATCTCATTTGCACTGTTATACGATCAAATGGATCAACAAGAGCCATCATAGCATTGTTGTCTATGTCCATCTTCTTCCAGTCTTCAGCGAAGTAGTCTTAAATAGCCTTCTCAATCATGGCACCATTTCCTCTAGGTGTAGTAACCTTGGGCTTGTAAGGACCATTGATGATAGACAACCACATTTTACCATCAAGGTATGTGATGAAACCTTCTATGCATATACTCCATTGTCTAAAGTTTTCAGGGGGTGATGATAGGTGCTTTAGTTATCATCCCCATCTTAACTTTAGATTTCTAAATAAGGGTCAATTAAGAGTGTGGTAAAGAAAGCAGTGAAAACAAGTTGATTTGGATAGTATGATCACACAATCAAAAGCCTAAAAAGCTCTAATACCAATTGCAGGATCGATATATGTCTCTAAACACTGGTTTTCTCTCAAACTCACTTGTACTCACATAGTTATGATGAAGTAGAATCTCTCAAAGAGTGCATTATAATATACTAAGTAACTTAAGAACACAAAGGAATCATTTTCAAGGTCGTTGTATATATTACTTCTCAACACAAAGTTTACAAGACTCTTACAAGCATGATAGAGGAGTTACAATGAGAAATTATAAATACTATCACCTATAGTCGGTTATACTTTGATACCAGCTGGAATTCTATAACTAAAGCAGATACTACAAAGCTATAGTTAAGGTATCTTAAATAATGTCTTATCTAAGATATGTTAATCATGACATGTCCATGACTTCCCTTTTGTCACCAACTAATGTTAGCAACTATATTAACAAACAAATGTGAAAAATGGAATAAAGTATGGTCAACTATATGGCTTTTTAGGAAAACGCCATGCAGTATTAGAGGTCTGCAGTGGAGTGTCGGAGAGCCATACTTATGTCCACTCGTCCATAGCAGCTACTTCCAAATGTTAATTGGCTTTGGAAGAACAAGTTCTTCTCAAGCCTTTTATATTTTGTAAGAGGCTTCTTCTTCCATGGCTTGAGGACTTCTTCTTCGGAAGTCATTGTCTTTATATTCTTCTAAGTCTAGAACTTTATAAGAGAAGACTTTGTCTTCAAAAGTACTCCATTTCCTTTGGAAGTCCATACTTAGCTTCAGAAGTCCTTCATAAGTTGCACCAAAAATATCCTAAGTGTTTGGTTTTGGTTGCACCAGCCTTTCAAGATCCAACAAGCCCTAACTTTCCTTAAAAGGAAACTTTTTAATGCGAACCTTAACTAGTCAATGGACATTTACATATTTTTCCTTCATAAAGTTTTTAATTATATATTTAGCCAAGTTAAAATTTTAATAACATATTTTCCCTTTTTAAAACTATATATTATGGATTTACTCATTTTATTAAAATTAGTTATTGAATGGTTATTATATCATTAATTTTACTAAGTTACTATTACATATTTCTTTTTTTAAGAACATCAAACACTATTTCCTAAAGTTTGAGTTTTATATATGAATAAAAAGTATATAATTATAAATTCAAATACAAAAGTTCACTTCAAAACAATAATCATCGTAATCCAAGTTATATCTCCAAATATAAAACACAACTGCCAAGGGTTCAAACAATTATAATAATAAAACAATAATGCGTAAAAAAAATTTTAGTAAAAGCAAGATAAAATAGTCACTTGATAGGTTAATTTTAATAAAATGGATAAATATGTAATATATGTGGATTAAGAAGGGGAATATGTAATTATTTTTATGCCTTGGGAAAATATGTAATTTAAGGTATTAGGAAGGGGAAATATGTGAAAAATCCCACAAATCAAAGATAGTTGAACATTTAACCTTTTAACACACCTATCACACCTCTTATGACCTTAGAGCACATAACTTATCACTTAATCTTGATTCTTGGGTGCTAGGCTGTCATTCTCTGTACACGAAGAATCTGTTGCTTGAAACCTAAGGTGAGTTCTAGTCTTTCCCATTTTTACTATTGTTTTGGGATGAAACATGCTTTTATTTAAACAAATTATTATTGTGCTATTATATGATGCTTATATGTTATAGACAATGTTAGGACCTGCTTTTACTTGTATCACAATCATTCATTCTTGTGTGAACTGCTTATCGCATATGGCTAGATGTAGTTGGGGAATCCCCACACACATTGCCTTCCATCATGACCCCATGACTTAACAGGAACGGTACCACACTGAGATCCTACTGGGTCGTTTATGTCATGTAACAGGTTTTTTTAAGATGCTAAGGTGAACCATCCAGCAGGTATGATCCACTATTTGAGGTTAAGTTGTTCCTTCAGGATTAATTGGTATTAACAAAAGTTTAAAACAGGCTATTTGGGACTGAGTGTAGGGTTAATTGTGACCCCATAACAGTGACACTTATGTTCTTTTTTTAAACTACAACATGGATTCTAAAGAGTCCTTTTGTTTTTAAAATTTATGCACTTGAATTCATCAACTTTTTAGTTGACACAAATTCTTTTTGAGCATGTTTTAGCTAACCCTTGATGGAAGCTCGGTTAATTAGAAGACCTTATGGATGACCTAGTCCCGCGACCCATATGGCATAGTCTTGTTTTACTTCACTTGGAAAATCTAAATTTGATGCTATATGAACAATGGATTTAATTTGTATTGGATTTGTAACTCCTTAACTCAGGCACAACTTGGTGGTCTGAATTTGTTTAAAAAGTAATGCAATGCCATGTGATACTCACTTTGTGTGCTCATATGTTGGTTAGTTTCTGCTGCCATGTTTATTACTAGTTTGTGACGTCCCACCCTCCTTCGGCCCGGGGATTGACACTATCCTTGCTACCAACCCTACTTATTAATGCCAAACTATTTCTAGTTGGAGACTGTCTCCTAAAGTGATTGTTGAAAAAAAGGGCCATGGGAGTGTTTTGGTTGTTTAATGAAGTTTACCCCTATCTATGCAATGCAATAATAAATAATTTTTTTCTATTGAGGTGTTTGAAGTGGAAGAGGTAGGAGAAGAGGATGTTCCTAGTCATTTCAAGTTTGAAGAGCAGCATCCATAAATTATTTGAATATTGCTATGTGGTACTTTCTTATTCTACTATGAAAATACTACTCAATTGGTAGAAAAAAATTACAAACGATAAGAGATTCATGATCCACCCATAGTTTTCATGGGTGAAATAATTGCTAAGAAGTCGGATTGCCTTATTAATGAAATTAAATGTATGAATATTACCGTTGCAGATGCTAATAAAATGGTTTGTATCAAAATTTTTGAGAACTTAGAATGGTTTATGTTGGGTTTTGTCACATGAAACACTAACTAGTTTAACCATTTAAACTATAAAAACGCAGCGGAATATATGTTTTAACATATGGTTATCAATCTGAAAATTTTGCCACTTTAAAACATAAACAAAACCCAAAAATAAGGATCAAAATGTATGTGAAATAATATGCTATCAAACATAACAAAACAACCATAGGGTGTTCAGGGAATCAACCTTTCTATAACAAGATGTTGTAGATGAAAAGAGGTAGATGATGATGTTCTTGAATGTGTCTAGCCTTCAATGGAGGAGGCCTCATGTAGGGATACCCACAAGCTCTTCAAACACCTTGCTTGTTAGGATGCAACACCAAAGATAACTCTTCTTTAGCTCCTCCAAAAAAACCCGAAAATATCAGCCCTTTTTCAGGTTATTAATCTGAAAATCAGCCTTGTTTTGGGAGGTTTTATTGCTTGTGTGTGTGAGAGAAGGTGTGTCTTTGAGAGAGGAGAGATGGAAGAGTGCAAGAGAGTGTAAAATATTGAAAGAACCAAGACTAAAAGACTCATCAAGAACCCACCATGGGGCGGCCGAATCTAGTTCCAAAATGGGTTTTCCCCCCATTTTGAAACTTTTATTAATTGGTACTCTTTTATCCCTTAATTTATAAAATTAAAACCTTTTTTAATTTTATATGATTAACACACTTTTATTTGTTATTATTTAACCAACTTAAATAATGAAACAAATAAAATCTCATGAACAAACTATCCATATAATGTTGTTCTATTACAAAGCAATGTTTTAGAAAACCCATTTTCTAAATTGGTGTCAATGTTTATTTGTATGATCTCATCAACAAACAAGCATTTATTGGTGTTCGTATAGCTTGTTATTGGGTATGACCCGACTTGGATCATAACGTAGTAACCACATCAATTGTATGTGTTTTGGGCATATAAGGTCCAACAATCTCCCACTTGCACAAGATTCATAGAAGATTGATGCAAGTAGTAAATACCGCCTAACAACGGTTTACTACCCTTAATACGTATGACTAAGTGTCATTCAATAACATCATCCCCTTCAAGTACCATACTTAAAATGTTTTAGGTGAATCAATCATCTATCCTTTTGTCACATATGTCAGAGAGTGATCATTCTCTATTGATTTAACTTTATCAACCCTTAGACGTCTTACTCTTGACGAATCAGAGGGACAAATCCCATTTTGACTACATACGTCTCTCACAATTACCTTATATCATACCTGAACTCAGACTTACGTACTATCATGTTTCAGAACAGCGAAGAACTAATTCAAAGTATAATATTCGGTAAATATCAAGACCCAATATGTATCTCAGGTCAGAGGATACCAAATGATGTTCGCCTTTACTCAAAATTACTTATGATCAATCAGAAGATTCCATGAAGTAATATTTGAGATACAGGTCAGTCCAATATTTGCATCCACAAATACCTATGAACTTTGGCAGAAACCTTTTGCTCTATATTCATCCATATGAATATCTACCAATCCAAGTTCATAATAGCAATACTTCATACTTGTTCCCACAAGCATGAACAGCTACGGACATTCTGAGTAAATAATTTACTCATGGATCTTAAACATGCAAAATAGGATATTAGTTGAATCATTATAACTGAATAATTCATTCAAGTAATAAAGGGTTACAATATCTCATTACAAAAATTAAAGATCAAGTCCAGTCACTAGAATATTGATGCCCCATGGCACAAGCATGACTTTCATGCTTCGTGTTTCCAAGAAGCTTCGTGAGTGGATCCGCAATGTTTTGATCTGTGTGAACTTTATGAATACATATCTTTCCCTTTTCAACTTCATCCCTTATGTAGTTGAATCTTCGTTCAATGTGCCTAGTCTTTTGATGTGCACAGGGTTCCTTGATTTGAGCGATCGCACCCTCGTTATCACAAAGAATTTCTAGGAGGTCTTGAATGGAAGGGACCACCCCTAGATCGGAAATGAACTTCTTTAGCCATGCAGCTTCCTGAGCTGCTAATGAAGCGGCGATGTATTCGGACTTTGTAGTTGATAATGCCACCACATCTTGCTTAGAGCTCTTCCAAGAGATTGCTCCTCCATTCAAGATGAAAATTTTTCCCCCGATTGTGATCGTGAATCATCCCGATTAGTTTGGAAACTCACATCCGTGTAACCCTTTACTACGAGTTCTTCGTCACGAGATCCATAGATTAGGAACATATCTTTAGTCCTCCTTAGGTACTTCAGTATGTTTTTAACAGCCATCCAATGACTACTTCCAGGATTTTGTTGGTATCAGCTTGTTATGCTCAAAGTGCATGACACGTCCGGTCTAGTGCATATCATTGCATACATGATGGATCCTATAGCAGACGCATACGGAATTCCCTTCATTTTTTCTTGCTCATCCTTTGAGCTTGGAAATTGAGTCTTACTCAATATCGTTCATCTTTGAATAGGTACGGTACCTTTCTTTGAATTTTCCATCTTGAACCTTTTCAAGATCTTATCAGTGTATGCACTTTGATTCAAACCTATCAACTGCCTTGATCTATCCCTATAGATCTTTATTCCTACAATATAGGCGGGTTCACCAAGATCCTTAATGGAGAAACAGCTTCCAAGCTAGGATTTTACACCTTCCATGGTTGGAATGTCATTTCCAAATAGTAGGATGTCATCGACATACAATACTAAGAAAATAGTGATCTCCCGCTAGCCTTCATATATACACATGCTTCATCAGCGTTTTTGATGAACCCAAATTTGGTTATTTCTTCATCAAAATGGTGATTCCAGCTTCTTGATGCTTGCTTCAATCCATAGATTGATTTCTTTAACTTGCATACTTTGTTAGGATGTTTTGAGTTGACAAAATCTTCTGGCTGAACCATATAGACATCTTGAGTTTGAGTGAAACCTTTTGCTACAAGTCTAGCTTTATAAGTATCCAAGTTTCCAATCATATCAGTTTTCTTCTTGAAAACCCACATACTTCCGACTATCTTGGAGTTAAGAGGTGGTTCAACCAAGTCCCACACTTGGTTGTCATACATGGATTGCATCTCAACGTTCATGGCTTCAAGCCATTTGTGACAATCCAAATTGGACATTGCATCATGATAGGTGGTTGGTTCATCGAAATCTACCACATAGCATCCATTTACGAAAAATCCATATCTTTCAGGTGGATAACTAATACTACCAGATCTGCAAACGTTCTGTGTACTTTGATCAACCACTTGAGCATTCTCAACATCCTCGTGTTGAGTGCTAGTATTAACCAAACATGTATCGGTTTATGGTTCTTGATCCTCCTCAAGATCCACAGTTCTACTGCTAGTTCCTTCCGTAAGGAACTTAGTTTCTAAGAACTCAGCCTTCTTGGCAACAAACTCATTTTGTTCCAATGGATCATAGAAATAATATCCGAATCTCTGGGATATCCAATGAAGATACACTTAGTGGAACGGATTTCTAGCTTGTTTGAGGTGGGAGTCTTAACATAAGCCTCACAACCCCATACCTTTAAATATGACAATGATGGAACCCTTTCATGCCATATTTCAAAAGGTGTCGTTTCCACTTTCTTGGTTGGGGCCATATTCAACATACAGGCCACAGAGAGCAAAGCAAAACCCCAAAATAATAGAGGTAGTGAGCTTCTAGCCAGCATAGATCGAACCATATCTAATAGAGTTCGATTTCTCCTCTCGGACACACCATCATGTTCTGGTGTTCCAAGTGGAGATAGTTTTGATACAATACCACAACTTCTAAGATGGTCTCTAAAGGGATCACTCAGGTATTCACCTCCTCTATCGGTGTGGAGAATTTTTATTTTCTTGTTGAGTTGATTTTCAACTTCATTTTGGAAGATTTTGAACATTTCAAAAGCTTCATCTTTGTGTCTTAACAAGTACACATAACCATATCGACTATAGTCGTCGGTAAAGGTAATAAAGTATCTTTCATGGTACCTAGTCATTGGCTTAAAAGGACCACATACATCCGAATGTATGATGCCTAATAAATCTTTTACCCGTTCGGACTTGCACTAAACGGTGCCTTAGTCATTTTACCTTGTAAACAAGATTGACATACATCGAACGAATCATATTCATTTGCCTTAAAAGACCATTCTTTTGAAGTGTTTGTATGCGCTTCTTATTTATATGACCAAGACGGCAATGCCAAAGATAGGTATCACTCAAATCCAATTTGAGTTTCTTAGTGGTGGTTTGGTACAACGAGCTATCATATAATGTGTTTTCACGAACCAATTCATAAGTACCATTAACAGGAATAACTTTAAAATAAAATGTGCCATTTAAAGAAACATGAATTTCATTCTCAATAAATGACAAAACATAACCATATTGTCTTAAATGGGCAACAAAAATAATGTTCCTAGTCAAACTAGGAGCATACAAAATATTCTTCAAAATTGCTTCCAAACCATTTGGAAGCTTCAAGATGTAGTCCCCTCAGCCTTCAACTTGAACCTTTGCCCCATTCCCCATGTAGAGGCTTACATCCCCTTTCTTGAAGTCCTTACTTCTTTTGAACCCTTACAATAAGTTGCAAATATGAGTTCCACATCCGGTATCCAATACCCATGTGTTAGAGGATATTAAATTTAGATCAATATGAATCATGAAAATTGTACCTGAGATTTGCCCAGCATCCCTCTTAGCTTGCAACTCTTTGAGATGGACTGGGCAATTTCTTGCCCAATGTCCAATATCCCCACACTTAAAGCATGGGTCATTCGAAGCAACCTTTTGCTTCTTCTCCGCTGGTTTTGGTGGTGGCGCTCTTACCACTCCATTTCCCTTTCCCTTAACATGCCCTTTACCCTTGGCAACATTTGCCTTGGGTGTGGGGTGAGGCCTCTTCTTGTTCCCACCTTCATTGATGGTGAGAACGGGTAAAACCCTTTTACCCATGGCCGCCTCGGCAGTTTTGAGCATAGAGTGAAGCTCACTTATGTTATAGCCCCGCCCGTTCATGTTATAGTTCATGACAAAGTTGTCAAACCTTTTTGACAAAGAGTTGAGGATCAAATCCGTAGCCAACTCTTTCGAGATGGGACAATTTAGCCTTTCGAGGCGGTCAATGTGGCTTTTCATCTTAAGTACATAAGATGAAACAGATTAGGTGTCATCCATAGGACACGCATGGAGTGCTCGAACCGTTTTGAAGCGCTCAACCCGTGCTTGTTGTTGCAACGTTTCATTCAACTGTGTTATCATGTCGTATGCTCCATGATCTTCATACTCCTTTTGGAGATCTGGAGTCATACTTGCCAACATAAGGCAAGACACTTGGACCGAGTCCTCAGTGTATTTCACCCAATTATTATAGGCCTCCCCATCATCCTCACTAGGTTGATCGGGAATCGGATCGTCTAATATGTATGATCGTTTCTCTTGTTTGAGAACAATTCTCAAGTTTTGAAACCAATCAATAAAGTTATTATGGTTTAGACGCTCCTTTTGGAGAATGGTCCTTAGTGATAGTGAGTGAGCGGTTGGGATTTCATTGTTATCATTATTGTTGGTGGCCATCTACAAAATACAACAAAGTTCAATTTTAGTAATTTCTATATTGTTCATATTTTAATAATTAAAACCCCTTTTAAGTGTCTTACATAATATTAAAATCTAGAATCCAACGTTACATTTAAATAGTGGTTAGGTGACCTTAATCCCATTATTTAAATTAACAAGGTAGTCAATGTTTTGACAATTGCAACCCTTTGCAACTTCTAGGGTATGGGATCGACTTTAAAACATCATATGTATAGTCGGCATGTTAATCCCATCAACACCTTTGTAAACCATATTGTAGGTGATCCATTTAACATGGTTTGCAAATCAAGTTACCCTACTTGCACACACATGTGAGTTTTCCAACATAAGTGGTTAGGTGACCTTTATCCCACAAATATGGTATCCCCACCTCAAGTCACAAGTTCCCTCAAAATGGTTAGGTGACCTTTATCCCATTAAGAGTTTGTTGATACATGTATGTCCCTAGATCGTGATATGTGATGTAATAGATCTTGTTTGGTATGATTAATGAACTGATATTGATAGTCTGTTGGTTATAATGTTTAATAGTTCATTAATGAGTCGTGACTGAATTGATTGGGTTTATGATTACTTGAATGATTACATATAATATTATATTAATTAATTAAAACATTCAAACTTAATGAAGTTCTCATGCGAATGGCTCATGCGAATGAACCATAAGCATGAAGAACTTCACACGATTGACTCAGTCGCACGACTGAACCAGGAGACTGGATTAGTCGTACGACTGCAACATAAGATTGGCTCAGTCGCACGACTGAACACTCAGTCGCACAAATGAACCAACCGCATGGTTCAATCGCACGACTGAACCAAACTAATGGTTCAGTCACACGATTGAATAGTGCCAACCTATAAATACAACTCAATTCGTGAAAAACGAGGACATTCGATCAAGTACAATTCAAGTCGAACCCTAGCCGTCCAGAAACCTTCCAAATCGTTCTCCAAGTTCATTGAAACATTAGATCGATTCCTTATCGATTTCTAACGTTAGTTTCAATCCTTGATTGATTCTTCGTGTGTTCTCACTGATTGGATCGCCAATCAATAGGATTCCGCACTATTTGATCTGGTATACATGTGATCTCTAGGTATTTCAGTCGAATACCAGGTCCTAACAGAGTTTCCAAATGACTCAAGTGTTGTGCAAAAGGATGGTGTTAAACTTGTTTATTTTTAAAAAGTTTAAGTTTCCATAATCTTAGTTTAGAAAACTCTATGTACCTTATATTTGCATGCTTTCAAATACAAGGTACCCTATGGTTCACTTTTAATAAAACCTCTTTCATTAAAACCATTAATCATTTTAATAACCTTTTATTAACCATTTAATGATTAAGAACCATCAAAATTTCAGCTTGTAAAGTTTGTTAATGAGTTTGTTATGCATAACCAAATGACAAACAATCAATCAAACAACAAACATCCAAACAAGCATAAACATACAACATGAGTGCATAACCATAGCCACTAAGTTGACCACACTAGTTTGCCATCACAAGTGTTGTCATAAGGTCTTTCCTAAGGGTAGAGATGACACATCAAAATGTGTCCATGAACTCCCACTTGAATCCACATCCAAAAGCTTCAAGTGTCCATGTCTTTTGTGTCCTTCTTTGAGTCTTCATCTTGTGTATCTTCTTTTACAAAAATCATATCCTAATACAATTTTTCTAATAAAATAAATGCACCTAATATATTTATTACATAACAAAATGAATAAATAAATTACAACCCAAAATACAAAACACAAACTACAACCCTTACAAGAATCAAAACCAACATGACATACAACAATCAACCAAAACCAAAACCATAGGGCCAATGGTATGTTATGCACCATAATATGAAATATATATTACATCCAAGAACAATAATGATCCCTTATTTCAGCCCTAAAATTTCAGCCAACATGAACTCAAATTTTAAAGTTTGTCCAAACACACAATCAACCATTTGATGTAAATCTTTCAAGGTTTACACTAAGCTTGCAAGAATAACCTTGAAACACAAGGGATTCATATACCCACAACAAAACAACCCCTAATGGGTTGAAAAAGTCCATGAAAACAAATTTTTCAAGACCTTTTGAAGCACATATTCCACATAACCGGCTCTAGATGCCATTGTTGGATTTTGTCACATGAAACACTAACTAGTTTAACCATTTAAACTATAAAAACGCAGCGGAATATATGTTTTAACATATGGTTATCAATCTGAAAATTTTGCCACTTTAAAACATAAACAAAACCCAAGAATAAGAATCGAAATGTATGTGAAATAATATTCTATCAAACATAACAAAACAACCATA
Source organism: Flaveria trinervia (assembly GCA_025506515.1). Classification (NCBI taxonomy): domain Eukaryota; kingdom Viridiplantae; phylum Streptophyta; class Magnoliopsida; order Asterales; family Asteraceae; genus Flaveria; species Flaveria trinervia. Next base: position 38,875,416 of record CM046449.1, on the reverse strand, counting down.
GGGTGTTCATAGAATCAACCTTTCTAGAACAAGATGTTGTAGATGAAAAGAGGTAGATGATGATGTTCTTGAATGTGTCTAGCCTTCAAAGGAGTAGGCCTCAAGTAGTGATACCCACAAGCTCTTCAAACACCTTGGTTATTAGGATGCAACACCAAAGATAACTCTTCTTTAGCTCCTCCAAAAAAACCCGAAAATATCAGCCCTTTTTCAGGTTATTAATCCGAAAATCAGCCTTGTTTTGGGAGGTTCTATTGCTTGTGTGTGTGAGAAAAGGTGTGTCTTTGAGAGATGAGATATGGAAGAGTGCAAGAGAGTGTAAAATCTTGAAAGAACCAAGACTAAAAGACTTATAAAGACCCCACAATGGGGCGGCCAATCTAGTTCCAAAAGGGTTTCCCCCCATTTTGAAACTTTTATTAATTGGTACTCTTTCATCCCTTAATTTATAAAATTAAAACCTATTTTTATTTTATATCATTAACACACTTTTATTTGTTATTATTTAACCAACTTAAATAATGAAACAAATAAAATCTCATGAACAAACTATCCATATAATGTTGTTCTATTACAAAGCAATGTTTTAGAAACCCATTTTTTAAATTGGTGTCAATGTTTATTTGTATGATCTCATCAACAAACAAACATTTATTGGTGTTGTATAGCTTGTTATTGGGTATGACCCGACTTGGATCATAACGTACTAACCACATCAATCTTGTATGTGTCTTGGGTATATATGGTCCAACAGTTTATGCAAGGTCGCTGATTTAAAATAGATGTTTCTTTTACCCTTCTCACTATTTATGGCATGGTTGTATGGTTCAATGGTTACAACATTTGAATGTGATCACATGGAACATTAAAATCTTACAATAAAATTTATAGTGGATCGTATTACCTTGAGCTTAAAAAGCAAAAAAAATAAGGTTGTTATGTCCAGCTGAGAAAATGGAAGTTTACTTAACAATCCTCTAGCACAAGCTTAGTTATTTAGTGTGTAGTGTGCAAATGCAAAAGATTCTCAACACGTGCCAAAGGTTCAGGCCAAAGCTGATCATGCGCTCATAAATGTGTTTGTGGATAAGTATACACATGTCTTTAAACTACCTATGTATTTTCTACCTAAGCCTTTACCACCTAGAATTTATGACCACAAAATTGTTTGAAGGAGGGTACGATTTGCTTGCTCTAAAACCTTACATACCCATGAGCACAAAGGATATTATATATAGGGGTTATTTGTGAGAGCACAAGTTCCTTCGTTGCACTAAATGGTTTTAGTAAAGAAAATAGATGGATCATTGAGGATGTGTTTTGACTATAAGAAGCTTAATGTAAGCATTTTCCCGTTCCCCTTATCGATAAGTTGTTGGATAAATTGAGAGGTAATTTGGTCTTTTCTAAGTTGGTTCTTTAATTTGGTTATTATGACATCCTTTGGTAGTATAGCTATACCCCTCACGAATTTACTCCAAAAAGACATGTAAGGCCTTGTACCCGGGACACTCATAGCTAGTTGATCATTGCACATCAAAACATATATGTTACATTTACCATTACTAAAACATTGCAGCGGAATAAATTTAAACCATTTCATATCATTTTAATTGCTTTTGCAAAATAATACATCGTTGACAGATTAAAAAATATAACTCGTTGCATTACATCACAAAAACATTATTGTTATACAAAATGAATGCCATCCAAAATGAGCCAAGTAGCCACCCATGCCATCCTCGACAACCAATTACCTGCCAACTAGAAAGACATAAAAGTCAGCGTTGCTCAGTGAGTTCTAGTTTTAAAATGAAATATACTTTACTTTCGTTCAAAACCATTCTTTACTTTCATACGTGATCATGCATCATACATAAACATAGATAATATCATTATTATCTTTCATCATCATTCGTTAACTTTCATTCATTCAACACCATACATCATCGTTATCATTCGTTATCATCCTTTCAGTACCTTACGTACATTCATCATTAACTTCCTTACATTCCGGACCAATAACATGTGCTATACCCTGGTGGCCTAACCGTAGTATTGGGGTAAGCGACAAGGGTCCCGTATATATGGTCAATCACAAACATTAGACCATAGTGTGCATCCTTCTGGGGTAGCTAACACACACAGCGTTGAGTTAACACCTTTCATTGGGTGTGAACCTCCATACAAGGCTTGCAAGATTTTCTTTACTTTCCTTTCATTAATGCATGCATTCTTTCTTTATTACATTCCTTTTTCCATTATCTTCCTCTTTAGGTTACATAATACTTTCATTTACATTCATAACCATATCTCACAAAGCCACGGAAAATAAGCATACATAACAAGGAACCTAACATAAGTATAACCATACCATACACATTACATCAACATACATAGCGTAAGATACATCATAAACTCACATACATCACCCCCGGGACATCCCATGTCAAAGCCTACACTTTTCAATTTCCCCAAAATTCAAAAAATATTCTAAATCTTAGGCGCATGGGCACTTGAGATACATATACTACATTAACATACAAAGCATAATAGTATAATTTAGGAGAGTTGTTTAGAACACTTAACAGATCAAATAAGGAACTGGTTAACTAGAATAAAAGATGATAAGAACACAAGTAAATGAAAGACAGAACAAGATAGCAAAACAACACAAGTATTTGGGTTTCAAGAATGTTATATATTGCTTCTCAAGTTCTATTACAAAGTGTTACAAACCATAATGGGAAGTTACAAGTACTTGAGATACATATACTACATCCTACAACCAGCCATACTTTAAAGGCCAGCTAGATACATAAGGCTAGACAACAAAATCAAATGTAGAGTCAAAAGGCAGATTGCCTTTTGACTAATGACTATGACATGCTATAGCTCACATCCTAATATTTACAAAAAGGATAAAAGTACATAAAGTAGAAAGCTCAGACCCAAGACCTTAATGTACAGTTACCAGAAGCATGGACCTTTTCACCAACTCATGTAAGTTGGTGACTAAACAGAGTTGTAGTGGAAAGGTGGTTCACCTTTATAGTAAAGTGCATCAGACAAAAGCATGTTCATAAAAGTCTTCAGAAGAAATCTGTCTTTACTCTTTGGCTTCAGAAGACTTTGTCTTGAAGCTTTGGAAGACTTCACTTTTGGATTTGGAAGATGTTGGTCTTGGCTTCGGAAGATTTTACATTTAGAATATTTCTAGTGCAAGGGGTAAACTTTCAAAGCATTTCTACTTCAGTTCTTTGGTCCACGCATGCAGGGAGACTTTGAATGTTTTGAATGATTTTTTATTGCATGAGACATATTGGAATCCTTACAATATCATAAGGGGGCATACCAATACAGGCATGATAACTATTATTTATGAGAACTCAGCTGACGGTAAGTGGTCATCCTAACTTCCTCCAAAGTCAATGACGCAAGCTCCAAGCATATAATCTAGCGTTTGAATCGTCCTTTCCTACTAACCATCCGTTTGAGGATGATATGCCGTGCTAATATGTAACCTCATCCCCATCGCATCATGGAACTTCATCCAAAACTTAGGTGTAAACCGAGTGTCACGATCAGACACAATAGACATCTGCAGACCATGACAAGTTACAATATCTTTATTGAAAAGATCTGCCAACCTCTTACATGAATATGTCTCGTGGATCAGTCGGAAGTGACCACTCTTTGTCAGACGATAAATTATCACCAATATGGCATCATATCCTCGCGTGATACACGGTAGCTTCATAATAAAGTCCATAGTGATATGCTCCCATTTCCACTCTAGTATATCCAATAGTTGGATCTTCCTGTACGACTTCTAATGTTCGGCCTTCACTTGCAGGCAAGTAAGGAACTTACTTACATAGTCCACTATACCGCGGTTCATACCCGACCACCAATATCTTTCATCATATCTTGATACATCTTTGTGGCACCGGAATGAATAAAGTATCGAGTATTATGAGCTTCGTCCATTATTTTCCCCCGCAAGTCTCTATGACGTGGGATCCACATCCTTCTGAATCGGGTTTAACACCATGAGTGTTTTCACCCAACTCCAAGTCCATACCTCTCATTCTTTCAAAGTTAATGCGATCTCCTTTCAACGCCTCATATTGAATCTTCTTGACTTGCGTCATCACGTCGGAGGTCATAATCAATTAATAAGCCTTCACCCGAATCGGTTCGGGTCTCTCCTTTCAGCTAAGGGCATCTGCCACCACGTTAGCCTTGCCTGGATGGTAATGGATCTCGCAATCATAATCCTTTATGAGCTCCAACCATCTCCTCTGCCTTATGTTTGGATACTTCTGCTTGAAATACTTCAAGCTCTTGTGGTTTGTGAAGATGGTGCACTTTGTCCCGTATAGGTATTGCCTCCAAATATTTAGTGTCTTGAGTAGGGTAGTTGACCTTATGAACTTTCAACTGTTAGGATGCATATGCTATAACATTTCATCATTGCATCAACACGCAACCCAACCCCGAGTAAGAAGCATCTCAATAAACCACCAAATCTTTGCTTCCTTCGGGTAATGACAAGATAGGAGCCTAAGTCAACCTTGTCTTTAACTCCACAAAAGTCTTCTCTTGCTCTTGACCCCATATAAACTTCACATCCACATGGGTCAACTTAGTCAACGAAGAAGCTATCTTGGAGAAATCTTGACTGAATCTCCTATAATAGCCTGCCAAACCCAAGAAACTACAAATCTCGGATGGAATCTTTGAAGACATCCATTACATCACCGCCTCCACCTTTGTTGGGTCCACCATAATCCCCTCAGGATTCATAACATGAACCAAGAACTGAACTTTGCACAACCAGAACGCACACTTGGAGAACTTGGCATACAACTTCTCCTTTCTCAACATCTCTAACACCTTTCGAATATGATCGGCATGCTCCTCCTCGCTCTACAAATAAATCAAGATATCATCAATAAAGACAATCATTGATTTATCCAACATCGTCGACACACGTGATTCATCAAGTCCATAAAAGCAGCTCGCGCGTTGGTTAAACCAAAAGACATTAGAAGAAACTCGTAATGTCCAGAACGTGTGCGAAAAGATGTTTTAGGAATATCTTGTTCCTTCACCTTCAGCTGATGGTAGCCAGATCGAAGATCTATCCTCGAGAACTAACTGGCACCTTGGAGCTGATCAAACAGATCATAAATCCTCATTAATGGATACCGATTCTTTAACGTCAACTTGTTCAATTCACGGTAGTCAATACACAAACTCATACTACCATATTTCTTCTTCACAAACAAGTTCGGAGCACCCAATGGAGAGATACTTGGTCTAATGAACCTTTATCCAGCAACTCCTGCAGTTGCTCTATCAGTTCATTCATATTGGTCGAAGCCAACCGATACGATGGCTTAGCAATAGGCTGGCACCTGGTATCAATTCAATTTGGAACTCAATCTTGCGGTCTGGTGGCACGCCTGGTAAATCTTCTAGAAACATGTTCGGAAAGTCATACACAACTGGTACATTGGATGATTATGGTGTTGACGTATCCACACCCTTTACGTAGGCCATGTAGGCACTACATCCACGTCTCATGCACTTTCCCGCCACCCCCATCAAAATTACTTTCGGAATCACAGTGACCCGATCAGCATAAACCGTCACTAAACTCCCGTCAGTCGCTGTTAGTCTAATTATCTTTTTACGACTCACAATGTTCACCTCGCAGTCCGCTAACCAATCCATTCCTAGGACTACATCGAAATTGCCTAAGGTCATCACGAATAGTCTAGCAGGGAACTTTTGACCTTTTAGTTCTATATCACAACCTTGTATCAGATAAACAATCCTGGTAGACATACCTATGGCAGTTTCTACATCAAAGGGCTCATCTATACTCCTACTACTAATAGGAAATTAAGCATAGAAAGGCGCATAAATAAAACTCTTACTAGCACCAAAATCAAATAACACGCAAGCAAGAGTTTGGTTTACTAGAAATGTACCTGAGACAACATCGGGGTCCGTCCTAGCCTACTCCTGAGTCATCGTGAAGGCTTTGGTGCTTGCTTTCTGCCCTTCAATCCCGGTTCTCTTCTTCCCTGCTCCGGAATTCTCAGCCCTTGGCTTCTTGCATTCCTGACTCATGTGGCCCTCTCCACCATAATTAAAACATCTAAACACACCACAATCCTTGGCTACATGCCTCATCCTTCCACACTTGAAGCGTACATTCGATCCCCACCTTTATTCTCCGGTATGCTCCCTTCCACACTTGCCTCACTTCCTCGACCCCGCACAAAATGTGACCACACGTCGGTTATCCACCCATGACCATTTGTTGTTTGCCGGGGTACCACCATGTCCAAACCTCTTCCCGCTCCAGTTCTTGTCACAACCACATCTCTTGCTCACCTCAGCCGCCACCACCTCCCTTTCATCTTACAGCTTACCCGCCAAATTAGCCACCGACCTAAATGTACTCAGTCAGGCAGCGATAATGTGCCTATGGATGTCCGTTGGAAAGCCGTGAATGTATCTCTTAATCTTCCGTAACAAGAGTGTCACCTGATTCGGCACCTGCCGAGCCATCTCATTGAATATCCAGCACAACTTCCATCTCTAGTTACAGGAACTCCCTTTACACCTTGTCCAGCGCTGAATGTATCTCTTACTCATGATGCTTCATGGTTCTTGCCTCCAGCTATTGGAACCCCCTTTACACCTTGTCCAACTCTTGGTGAGGACAAAACTCCTCATCACCAGCTTCTTTAACTTCGCCCACCTCATCCTGCCAATCACCTTACTACCCTAGGCCTGAACAATATTGTCCCACCAACATAAGTCCGAGTCCACAAACAAGTGAGTAGCAAACTTCACCTTCTCATATTCATGGCACTCGCTAATATCCAGCACAACTTCCATCTCTAGTACCCACTGGTGAGTAGCAGCAGTAGTGCCATTTCCATCAAAAGTCGAGGGCTTGCATCTCTGAAATGCCCTATAATTACAGCCTCATGCTGCCTTCGGCACATGTTCTTCTTCCACTTCCTCATCAGTAAAGACAACCGTCTTCGTCTCTAGTTTCCCCTTTTCTCCCGAGGACCGGTTCCTTTCCTTCATTTCTCCTTCTCTTGTGGCCTTTATCACTTCGATCACCACAAATGGTAAGATCATCTACATAACCTAGTGAACCTCCTCTACCACAACCTTCTTCACCAAGGCCCTCAAGTTAGACTCTTGTAACCATCCTCCGGATGAGAAGCCTTGGGTTCTGTATGAGCCACCTCTTCAGCTCGAGGCCTTCCTCTCGTGACCCGTGGTCCAGCACCATGTCCACTATGACCTCCACCTGTAAAAGCCTTTGAAGATCTACCATCGGCCATCCTCTAACATGCTATAACATTCAAACACTAACACAGTCATGCAAGGGAATAGCTCGGTTTATGTTAAGCATAGTAAGTCTCTAATGATAGTAGCCAGTTGTGATTATCCACTTACTTTACTATTCATACCCTAAGCATTTCCTATACTGACTACATTAGTATCTAAATCTACTAAGAAGCACACAAATCTAATAACATGTGCACATAATGCTAGTAAACATTAAGAAAATACATGATGGGACATAGCTACTCGGACTGACATCCATTCCCTTGTCCCATTTTCAGTTTAAGCTTAGGTTTTTTTTGAAAATTTTAACTCATTTCACTTAAAATTTGTCTGATACCAACTTGTAAGCCCCCATTCCTTGGACGCTCACATCCGGTCGATCATTGCACATCAAAACGTATAAGTTACATTTATCATTACTAAATCATTAAAGCATAAAAATTTTAAACCATTTCATATCAATTTAATTGCTTTTGCAAAATAATACATCATTGACAGATTACAAAATATAACTCGTTGCATTGCATCACAAAAGCACTATCATTATACAAAATGGATGTCATCCAAAATGAGCCAAGTAGCTACCCATGCCATCCTCAGTAACCAATTCCTGCCAACTGGAAACACATAAAAGTCAGAGTTGCTAAGTGAGTTCTAGTTTTAAAATAAAATATACATTGCTTTCATTCAAAACCATTCTTTACTTTCATATGTGATCATACACATACATACACATAGATAATATTATTAGTCTCTTTTATCATCATTCGTTAACTTTCATTCATTCATCATCATACATCATAGTTATCCTTCGTTATCTTCCTTTCCGTACCTTGTGTAAATTCATCGTTAACTTCTTTACATTTCGGACCAACGCCATGTGCTATACCCCACCGTCATACATAGAGAAGGTATTGGGTCGAGGTCTATAAATACACCCCCATTCATTGTGCCCTGTGGCCTGACCACATTACTAGGGTAAGCGATAAGGGTCCCATACATATTGTTAATCACAAAGATTAGACCACAGTGTGCATCCTTCTGGGGTAGCTAACCCACACACTGTTGAGCTAACACCCTTCATTAGGTGTGAACCTCCATACAATGCTTGCAATACTTTCTCTACTTCCTTTCATTAATGCATGCATTCTTTCATTCATTATGTTCCTCTTTCCATTATCTTCCACTTTATGTACATAATATTTTCATTCACATTCATAACCATACAATGCAAAGCCATAGAAAATAAGCATACATAACAAGGAGCATAACATAATCATAACCATACCATACGCATCACATCAACATACATAGCATAACATACATAATAAGTCAGCTTACGTCACCCTTGGGAAGATCCCAAGTCAAAGCCTACACTTTTCATTTTCCCCAAAATTCAGAAAATAATTCTAAGTCTTAGGCGCATGGGCACTATCCCGGCACATGACAACTATATGGGTGCATGGCTACTTAAGCGCATGGAACACTTAGGTGCATGGGAAATTTCTTGGCGTATGGGCACTATACGGGCGCATGGCCAACACTTAGGCATTTGGCAACACATGGGCGTTTGGGCACTATGTAGGCGCATGGCCTGAATTAGGTGCATGGGAACACTTAACCAATTCTAGGGTTAACGGTAGGCACATGGACACCATTAGGGCACATGAGTTTTGGGCGCTTGGGGTACACTGGCGTTTGGACAGTTAGGCCCATAGGCCATTATTCAGGCGCATGAACAACTATCCACCTCAAATTATTCTAGTTCTGTCTCAATCATCATTTGAACATGTTCTAAGCTTATCTCTAATATTCTAAGCATCATAACAAGAACGTGGCATCATCAGAACATCAAGATCACCCAAAAATCATAACCCATCTGCATCACACATATACACACATACATATGGGTGTAAAACCCGCATTCATAAAAACATCCAGACATGCATTTCTACTCCCAAAATCAGTTAAAACATGTAAAAAGGAAAGAGGAACATAGGCACTTTCCAAATCATTGCTCTTGTAGAAGGTCTCACCTTGAAAGGGTATTATTTGATTCAGAAAGTGGGGCAAGTTGAGCTGAGGTACATAGGCACTTTCTAAATCATTGCTCTTGTAGAAGACGTGGCCTATAGATTGGAGTTACTAGATGAGTTAAATGGAATTCACCCGAAATTCCATGTATCTCATCTGAGAAAGTGCTTGGCAGATAAAGATATGATTGTTCCACTGGAGGATATCGAAGTAGATGAACGACTCAACTATGTGGAGCAATCCAGTGGTAATCATCGACCGAAAGGAGAAGAGGTTGAGAAATAAAGTGGTTCCTCTTATGCGTGTACAGTGGAAGCACATGAAAGGATCCACGTTTGTTCGAGGAATAACAAGTTTCGACGACGAAACCTATTTAAGGGGGTGGACTTGTAACACCCGGTTATTTATTATTTTGAAGCCGACAAAAGAAGAAAAAGAAATAAAGTCCAAAGTCAAGGGACCAAACTCGCCAATGAGAGAAAGTTGGATGAGTGGGGGTATTTAAAGGGAGAGGGCAGCCCTTACCCTCTCCCTACACCCACAAATCAGCTAAAATAGAGAGAATGAAGAGAGAAAAGGGAGAAAAGAAGGAAAAGGCTTGATTTGCATGGGTTCGAGCTCGAAAATCATCGTGTAGCGGGTCCAAACGAAGGTCTACTTCTCGGTGTTGATTGTGTGAGTTCTAGGACCCCTCTTTTACATGATTTTGAATGATTTAGGGCTGGAACACATCTGAAAATGGGGTTTTTGGTGTGTGTGTGTTTGACCCGTTTGTGTATGTGTGGGTATGTGTATGATTCGTTTGGGTCTTGTTTTTGAGCTTGTGTGTGCTTGAATGGTGTTGTGGTATGCATTCCTAAGGATTAGGATGGTTGATTTGGGCTTAGAATGGGTTTGGATAAGCTTAGAGGTCGAAAATGGCAGAATGGGTTCGGGAGTGAGCTGTATTCTGCGCAGTGAAGGCTATGCGACCGAATGGCATGCCAGTCGTGTGACTGAAGTCCACACGCATGCCAGTCGTGCGATTGAGGCTCATCACATATGAGTCATGCAACTGGAGCCCATACGCCTTCCAGTCGTGCGACTGAAGGTCAATCGCATGGGAGTCATGCGACTAAGAGTTTATTCGCATTAGGTCTATTCGCATGGAACTCATCCGCATTGGGTTCATCCGCATTGGTCCATTTGCATGATGTTTAGTCGCCTGGAAGGCCATGCGACTGAAGGGTGTCCATACGCCCAAGTAGGGCTTGAGCGCTCGGGGAAAACGTAGTTTATGTTCAGACTTTCGGGGGAAAGTGCAGATGTAAGTTGTGAGGTGGAGGTTCCCGTAAGTTCATGTAAGATGACTTTTGATGTCTTAGAAGTTATGTTGGGATGATGATGATGTTGCATGTTTATGTATGTTATGTATGTATGATGTTGCCCTGTATGATGTTGATGACTGTGTATGTTATGTTCCTTATTATGGCATATGTTTATCTTTCTCGTGGCTTTGTGTTGAATGTTAATAAATGAAATAAAAGTATTATGTAACGTAATATGAAAGATAATGACAGAGGAACATAAAGGAAGAAAGCATGCACTAACAAATGATAAAGTAAAGAAAGTCTTGTAAGCAAATGTATGGAAGGGACACGCCATTAAAAGGTGTTCGCCCAACGGTGTGCGGATTCGCTACCCTGGGAGGATGCACATTGGGGTCTTTCTTTGCGATAGACCATTTGTATAGAACCTCTACCGCTTACCCCGGTACTGCGGCACCATGTATAGCTGTCTATTTATAGACTTCGGCCCAGTGGCCATATAGTTTGGGGTGTAGCACATGGAATTGGTACAGAAGATATGAAAAGTGAAAGAAAGAACGAATAATGAAGATAATAATTATATTATCTATGTGTATGTATGTTGTGTGATCGCATAAATTTAAAGTACGGTTTCAACGAAAGAAAAGTATGTTTTATTATAAAACTAGAACTCACTCAGCAACGCTGACTTTGATGTGTTTCCAGTTGGCAGGTAATGATTGCTGAGGATGGCACGAGATGGCTACTTAGCTCTGTTGGGATGGCATCAATTTATTTAATGCTTTTGTGATGTAATACAACAATGTATTTTGTAACTAATTAACGATGTATTATTTTGCAAAAGTTTTGATGATGAAATAAGATTTCATTTTTCAATGTTCCGCTACAATATTTATGTAAGATAAATGAAAATGTATGTTTTACGTGCAATGATTTACCAGCTGTAAGTGTCCCGGGAACGGGGCCTTAGAAAAATGGGGGTGCGTAATGATGCTGCAGTTCAACTTGATATTTTGGCATTATGCCACTTCTCTCATATAAGGGATCATTCTGATCATATCCTTCTCTTCACCAATTAAATTGTATGTTTTATTAGAAGAAATATGCACATGATGTTCGATCTTTTGTGCAAGATTACCACATCTCTTAGTGGGCTAAGTATGATCGTATAGGTACTCTTGGCTTGTTGCAACCTCTCCGTATACCTAAGTTAGTTTCTAGTGATATCATCATGAATTTTATTGAAAGCTTACCCAAGGCTTATAGGAAAGAAATTATCTTCGTCAAGGTTAGTGATTCACCAAATGTGGTCATTTCATTCCATTGATCCAACGATTCACTACGGCTCAACTAGCTAAGTTGTTCTTCAATAATTATAATAAGTTACATCATGGTCCTAACGAAATTATACCCGACAGAGATCTTGTGTTGTTCAATAACTTCTGGATGGAATTTGTGCGTATACATGGTGTTTCCTTATCTTTTCATCCACTTGCCATCCTCAATATGATGATCAGACTGAAGTACTCAACCACCTTTTAAGAACCTATCCTCTTGTGTATGGTAATGGACACCCCTTTTATTGGCCTAAATAGGCGACTCTCACTGAATGGAGGTACCGTACAAATTTTCACGCCCCTATTGGTCGCTTGCCATTCAAAGCTCTCTATGGTGTTACACCTCCCTTGCACAAACTATATATTCCTAATGATTCTATATTGGAAATCATTGTGGAATGGTTCAGGCATGAGGACTGTTATTGTTTTACGTAAAGCTTTTTTTAGTAAAGTGCAAGATGGATGTTTGTCTATCAACACAAGTTTATCTCTCAAACTAACTTGGTCTCACTCGAATAGATGAATCAGAATCTCAACTAAGTTGACAATATATAATAAGTAAATGAACAAAAAATGGTTTTCCAAAATACTTGTATATATTATTTCTTAGCTTAGTATTACAAGACTCTTACAAGCATAACTTAGTGAGTTATAATAAGAAACTATGATACTACTATCTATAGCCGGTTATACTTGGATAACCAGCTGTAATTTAGAACTAGACAAATACTGTATTGCTAGAAGTTAAGTGTCTAAGATAAAATACTATCCTAGACTAGGTAGTCAAGACATGTTCATGACTTACCTTTTGTGACCAACTAAATTTGGTAGTTGTATGAACTGATAAAGGTGAATAATTGATTAAGGTATGGTCAACTACATAGGCGTGGGAAAGCGCCATGCAGTATATTAGAATTGGTAGCGTGTGTTAGTCGGACCATACTTTTGTCTATTCGTTCATAGTAGGTTCTTCCAAAACTTAAATTGCTTCAATGAATAAGTTCTTCTCAAGCCATTTATACTTCGGAAGAATCAACTTCTTCCGAGACTTTTGCAAGTCTTCATGACTTTGTTTTTTCAGAAGACTTTGTCTTGGATCTTCTAAGTGTTTATACTTCGGACGGAGAACTAGTTAGTCTTGGAAGACAGAGTTCTTCCTCTGGAAGTTCTTCATTCTTGAGCTTTGGAAGTTCTTCAACTTGTCTTCATAAGAGCAATTTTGTCTTCGAAAAATTTCTTTACTTGTACTTAAAATCTTTTAAGTGTTGTTTTGGTTGCATTAGCCTCATATAATCCAACGTAAGGCATGTTATAGAACGAAGCAATTTGTTGATTTGAAATGAACTAAGAGGTCTTTTGTATTGGGGGATTAGGTTTATGTAAAACTTTAGTCGTATGTTCAGATGATACTCAAAGAATATAAACACCATAAATTAGGGCCAAAGTACTTTGGTTTACTTTTAATTGTTGTTAAATTGGTGAAGTGGTGTCTAGAAAGAATATAAACACCATAAATTAGGGCTTAAGTACTTTGGTCCACTCGTAATTGTTGCTAAATTGGTGAAGTGGGTTATAAACTAGAATAACCAGCTCACTCGCAGATTCGTACTGTTTTTCATGTATCACTTCTTAAAGCTATTCGTTGACCACATCACCAGGTTCTTCCTCTTCCCACTAACCCATGTTATCTATTTCACCCCCGGCTAGCAGTGATCGAAGATTCTTTCATAAAGGTAATTGCAAGGATGTGAGTATTCTAGTTTAATGGGCGCAACTTTCTATCACTAAAGCCACATGAGAGGATTATGAATAATTTCAATTATGTTTCCCTCATTTTCATTATTGAGGACAAGAATTGATTTTCAGGGAGTAGTTGTTATATGTCAATAGTTCATGGGGGTTAAAGTGTAAGTCTAGCAAAGACAATTAGAGTTGGAAATGTTAAATAGAATGGTTAGAGGACTGAATTGTAATTGTCTTACTAACATTTTGCTAGTTAGTTGATCATTTTATATAGTTGGTAATTCAATAGAAGGAGATAGCTTGATTTATTGTATTCTTCTTCTCTTGTTCATCTTTTTGATTGTATCAACCTACGAAAATAAGCATCCTATATTCATAGTAATCAGAGTAAAAAGACATTAAAGAATAACAACAAACAAACACAATCTAGTGTAGTTAATAAGAGCATTTATACTAGTTTCTCTATATTTATGCGAGTGTCTTCCTTATATTTTAAAGAATTATTGTAAAAGGTTGTGAGTGAAGTACAGGAAAAAATGATTTTTCATCTGTATATTTAAATAATCATTATTCAATTCATATAAAGTTTTTAATATTTTTGAAACTAGTTATGAGTGGAGAAAAGAAAAAAAGATAATGATCAAAGTATTAAAAATATTATTTAATAACAAGTAGATAGAAAAAAAGTGTTTTTTATTTTAATAATACAGATAAAGTTAAGATACTTGATATGAATGCTTTAAAAAAAGTTTTTTTTAACACTTGTCATATTCTTTACTCACTTTTTGTAACACTTATCATTGTTCTATACACTTTCACATTATCTTTCCATCTAAAATATTATTATAGTAATTTAAACACTTAACTAATTTATCTCTCTTATTAAAATTAATTTTATTAATTTCTATAATTCTTTCTACAATCTAAACCTTTTAAAATCAAGCTATCTTTTGTAAAATAGTTTTTATTAAGAAAATAAAAAATCTCATCTTTTTATCAAAACAAAAATAAAAATAGTTATAACATGAAATTTTCTAAAACTATAAGCCTTTCTGAAACAAAATATTTTAAAATAGCCACATTTAATGAAATATAAAAAGTTGAATTTTTTATAAAAACAATCTTTTAAAACAACAATAATAATTACAAAATAGAGTTTTTAATAAACAAAACTTTATAAGAAATAATTATTTTATTAAAATTTCTAAAAACAAATGTTTTAAAATGAAACTACTTACATAAAGAAGTTAAAAAATATAATATAATTATTTTATTTTGTGTATATATAATTTTAATTATATCTTATATTAAAATATCGTAATGAAACTTTTGATGTTGATTACTAAATATAATCCGTTTAATCTATGAATTTCTAGCTTATTTTTTATTCATTTGTCTGTTTGTCCATAAAAACTAAAATAGGATGTGACAGAATTGTAGGACTAATCATACTAATTATATTATTTCTCTCCACTGATAATAACAATATTGAATAGTAATAATAATACTCGCGGTATTTTCAAATTAAGAAACCGTATAATTTAATAAATTAAAAATCTATTTTTTCATTAAAAACACTTTTTAAGAACAAATTTTTTATTAAATACATAATACAATGAACTTTAAAAAAAGTTATTTTTCTTAAAACAAATACTTAAAAGCCATAATATTTTATAAAATAAATGTTTAAGAAAAATACATTATTTTTATTTACTTAAAAGAACTATTTATACGTAATTATAATAATATTTTATATTTAAACATATTTTCTAATTCATAAACTTTTATTACAAATTATTTAAATTTTATTTATTCGACTACTGTATATACGATTACTAACCTAGTCAAATATATATTCTCTAATTTAATCACTACCATGCCATATATTCTTAGAATCTAAAAACAACGGGCAAAAATCAACAAGCAAACAACATTTTCATCATTAAATCTTTAACATGATCACTCAATTCGACAATTTAACCACCAAATTCATTGAAAACCCCAAATATCAACCAAAAACATGATCATCAACAATAATTTGTAAAGATGAAAAGATACAAGATCTATAAACATCAATTTTTATGAATATAGACATTTGAAGTATACTAGTAGTCGAATTTAAGCAAAAGAGTACGTTTTGGTTGATCAAATGGGGAATTTCCCGTGTTTTCAACTTTCATTCACCTTAACCCGACAATTCTTAAAGGAAGAACACCAAGGAAATAACAGTTACTTGAAGTGTTTGGTGTTTGATCACGATCATATTGAAGAAGACCGGTTGCATTGGTAATATCGATTTAGGTTTAAGTGAAGGAGATTATATCAGTTAGGGAAGGGAGTTCAGGAAGAGACCTGCTTGTGAAATTGAAACCCTAATATAAATCCCGCCTAACTTTTGTTGGTCGCAACTTCACCTTTTATTACGATCAGATATAATGTTTTTATATTCTATTTAAATTTTTTTAATAATGATCTATTTTATATAACTTTTGCAACCAAATTAAGCCTGATGATAAATTGTAGCAATTGCCAAGTGTTTTAGTAGTGGTTGTTATTTGCTTAGGTCTGAAAGCACGTGCCAATGACATACTCTTATAAATGGACGCAAATAACATTGTCCATAAAAAATATACGTGTACACGTTTCATCCGCTTATTGCCTTCTACGTTTTTCTTATGAAATTAACACGAACTTCACTTTATGATACGATTCACTAAACAAACTTAAGAAATAATAACATTATGAAATAAGAGTTACCACAATCCATATTTTATTATCTATAGAACTATAAATCTTTATTGTTTTGATAATGAGACATATTTTACTATGTAAAACTATTAAACAGAATAAGCTAAACATGCCATAAAAAAGCTATGTGAGGTGAATCCATTTAACCATGTTTTTATTCTATCATTAACATGTTGACTTGTTTATCAAACACTAACCCCTCGAATCGTTTTATGTTAAGAGGCCTACGAATGTTAACTTCTAAATGGATTTAAATGAAAGACCAATCAATTTTGTACTCTGTTAGATATTGGTGCATGGATAATTGTACATATACATATATTACATTTGGATTCAAAACAACCTCTTAACTATAAATACAAACTAATGAATCTGTATATTTAAGGTGTCGGAGGTCAAACTAAACGAGTCAATGATAGGGTACAAAACTTGACCTGACCCTAAATGTGGAACCTAAATCCAATCTAGTGTAAGCTGAACTCATTTGAGTGTCCACTGCATTTTGTTGCTTGTCAAGTACATGTATATACTCTATCCTTCCATGTATGCAAGACGACGTTTTGATTGTCGTCTCTGATGTAGGGCCACAAAAGAAGAAGATAATTACAATGTGAATACGTCATCGATGCTATGGTCGCTTATGTACTAGTTCGTCTTCCTTACACGCCCTGATGTTGATTTCCATTAATTTGTATGATGATGAAGGCAATATATCGCAACATTGCCGTCTAGGGGCCTGTAGCTGTTCACAAATAACCCAAAATCATGAGTTTTCAACTTTTGACTGTAGAACTGAAATTTATTTGCGGCAAGAGAACACAACAATATATTTTACTAAACGGGCTAGACATTATAACCTAGTACCTAGCTATTTTCATAGTCCAAGATAGAAATTGATTATGAAATTAATATAAATATGTTACCTGCTTAAGGTCAAGATTTAATTTTTGCGAATATACTTTGATCTCTTGGATTCTTCTTGGAGATGACATGCCAAAGTTGCAATTTTGTTGTTCCATGATTCTATAGAGGCTAGTAATCCTATTTTTCGTTGAGTTCACTGTATCCAAGTGAAACACTACAGGCCTTCTGCAAGGTTGGTGGTGATGTCGCCTCATGTCAAAGTTAAAGAACGTATTAAAGGCGCGATTCTTTAGCCATGGTTGAAATGTAACCGGAGTACGAAGTACATCGGGTAGAAGAACATGGACCCCAAAAACTTCAATGGCATAGCCCCATGAGACTGAAACTGTCCAGGAGTACCAACGGTCATAGCATACTGTTTGTTGCAAGATCCGATGGGGGTCGACGTTTGCAGCTTTGTATAAATGACGTAAAGCGTTTGTTTCTGTCATGTTGGGGAAAATAGGATCAATGCGGTCTGTGTGATGTAGAGATACCAATGGACTCATTGGATGTGTCATCAGTAATCCAAATGCATCTCCAGTAACGTCCATCTAGTTAAGTATACCAATAACAGTTAACTAAAGAACTAGAGCATAAAAACATAAACATATAGGGTTAGGATAATTTGATAACTCACAAATATATACAACACTGCATGAATTCATATCACCACAATTTTTTTTATGTATAACATAAAGGATGATTGAAAGTTCAAAAAGAAAACAATTAACAAATTAGTAATCTTCACATGTATGAGTTGGTATATACATATTACACCTGGCAATTATAGACCATCCATTTAGAAATGGGTTCATTTGAGCAATTCATGTAAGGTTGAGGCTGATTTGGGCATTATATAATTTCCACGGGGTCTAACAGGGCATATTTAAATTAAAAAAAGAAAAAAACCACGGGTCACCTTGTGCTGCAAGAAATCAAGCGGCGGGTCAGAACGGGTAGCATATGGATTTCAGGCTAAAACACCGGTTTTGTTCCAAGTTTCCATTGACTTTGCATATGGTCAAGGATGAATTTTAATTGAATCTTTATTGAATCACAACTTATATTTCAGTTATCATTTCTGATCTTCTTTATCTTTTTTCAATTCGTTTGGGTTTCGAATCAAAGTTTCTGCTACAACGATTCTGCTTGATTTGATAAGAATCAATGGGTTTCGAATCAAAGTTTTAAAAGTTTACAAATAGAAATGATGATGCAAGTCATTGTTATTAAGAGATGAGTCCTATTGTTGCAATTTTTGTGAGACTAAAAAAATGATTAATCATGGATTTTATAATTTTTGGAATATTTCTATGATTCTACTCTATCTTCGGTGTTACGCCATTGGGTATCAACAAAAGATGAACAAGACTCACCGGAGAAATGCAGGGAAGACATAATTATATTTGAATTAATTTGGAGATCATAAGACACAAGCCTAATATGATTCTATACATTACAACTACAATATTGTTCTTTTATTCGAACATGTTCTAGCCCGGCATCCAGTTTTAGTAGAACTCATCTTGACCCGGACCAAAATAGCCAACTCTTTAAATGACCCGTCCTGACCTAGACTCATCCTGACCTGGACCTATCCTGACCCGAACCCGTCCTGACCCACTACCCTGCCCGACCCAACCCGCCCATTTTGCCAGGTATAATACATATGTGTAACTAAAGAATAATAAAAGATGTTAAAAGCGTGTGCGAAAATTAGTTTGATGGTTTTTTCATTTATTTTGACGGTTTAAGTGTTTATAAATATACACAAATGTATAAATATTTAAAAATATAAATTATTAATATTAGTTTTCACTGTTGTATAGATATAGGTGGTGTGATTGATAAAATTAATTACCTGATGAAAACCAGGCTCGTAAGTCACCGCAACACCAAGCTCAGCCAAACATGATGAAATCCGACCATCACTGCCATACAGATGTCCATATCTCTCCAGACACGAGTCAAGAACCTTCGCCAAAACTTTAGCCAGCGGATAACTTATGGCAAACCCGGCTCCACCATACGCCATAGAGAATGAAAATTGTCGATTTTGTACATAACTCTCCGAATTCGATCCTATATAATACCACAGATTATGATCATATTTTGACAAGGTCTTAACGAGGTTCTCTGGAAAGAACAACGTATCATCATCCCCGAACACAAACCACCTAATCGAATCATAAAAAATTAAAAAAGAGCTGAGTAAGTCACAGAAAACATATATAGATATATACCTTTGATCATGAAATTTAATTTGAATACCTAGCATTTGCATGGTTTAACGCAACCGTCTCCGACACAACCCGAGCGACCCGAATTGCAGAGCGGAGACCACCGCCCCAGGTGTAACCGAAGCGAGAGGTGTCGTTCGAGACGCAAATTGGAGGCATGACGGAATGGTAATCGAGGAAGGTGTTGTTGTCCAAGGGAGCATCAAGAAAGATGCAACCTCGCATCTTGTCATGGTTCCACCACATGTTCACGTAATCCTTCCTTCTTGCCCATGATTTCGCGGTAGAGGCGATTCCGAAAACAATATGATCGATGCCAGTGGGCTCGGAGGATGAAGGATCATCATTGTTCAAGGAGCCTTTGGCGTTTGAAACAATTGAAAACACAAATGATGAAAGATAGAGGGTGGAACACAGAATAGATGCCACCAAAATTAGGTTGTTCAAGCGAGAATTATATAGAATCTTGTTGAATCTTGAACCCCGCATTTTTTACGTTTGATGAATAAGTTTCAAGAAATGGGTTAAATTGGACATGGGAAAAGCTTTGACCAACAATTAAAGGCATGTTCATGATCATGAAAACTCAAAAGATACCCTTCTTCCCTACTCCCCTAAAAAACTTGTTTTAAAACATTTCATATGCCCTTCTTGTAAGTTAAAATGTTATCACCGTTCTATTTTCTTGTCATATCTCCTCTTAATCAGGTTACTAACATAGTAGTTTTATAAAAAATAAATATGTTTTCTAAAAATAAATAAATAACAAGTTTTTCAAAAATGAATTTTAGAAAAACCACTACGCTAGAAAACTTAAAAACATTTTTATAATTATTTAAGAAAGCCCTTGCCGTTTATTGAAAACGTCAATAACTTTTTTAAATCTCTTTTAGTGATATTTAAAAGTGTAAATTACAAATTTTATTTTTTAAATATGTTTAAAACTATGAAAGTTTAAGCATAAGATTCATAATTTTAGGTACAGTTAAATACAAATTTGTAATTTACTCTATTTAAAATAATAACAATCAATGTAGTGTATTAATAGATCTATCAAATTATTGGTGTGAACATTTTTCTTCTTTCTTAAAGTAGAATATAATCTTCTTTGTATTTTCATTTTTACAAAGCATTATGATTATTCTTTGTTTTGAATTTAAATCAATTTAAAGTAACAGATAAAAGTAAATATAAATATAAAGATAACTGTAAGGCCCCGTTCTCGGAACGCTTACAGCTGGCCGGTCATCGCTTTTAAAACATATAAATACAAAGCATTACATTAATTTGAAATAAACATTGCAGCGGAAACATTAAAAACAACATTTTCATTAAAAATGCTTTTGTAAAATAATACAACATTCGTTACACAATTTCATTTGTTCGCATTACAATGCAAAAATATTAAACAAAAGAATGACATCCAAAAGAGCCAAGTAGCCACCCCGTGCCATCCTCAGCAACTTTACCTGCTAACTGGAAAATATATAAAAAAGTCAGCGTTGCTGAGTGAGTTCTAGTTTTATAAAAACATTGTATTACCTTCTATTTGTTAAGACATTTTCATTACTATCGCATGTGATCACACTTACTAGGTAGTGAGATTGAGATTCTCACTTAGGATCGAATATAATGATTGAGTTAATGATTGAATGGCGGAATCATACAATCAAGAAACATAATGCAAAAGAAATACTCATAAATGTTTTATATATATTAATAAAGATGATTGATTACAAAAAGTGCTACGGTTTAGCAAGAAAAGTAATAATGCACCTAGAGAGTAAATGACAAAATATATTCTAATTGTCTATCGATTGTCACCTCATGTACAAGATTTTCTATTCTATTTATAGGCAGACAACATGTCTTTTTACAAAATGACTAAACTACCATTGACCTATGCATTAGAACTAGTCCAAGTCTTGATTCGCATTTATTTTGGTTCATCCGCATTGACAAATGCGGATGAGATGGACTTGATCAGCATTTCTTCACTTGATCATCCGCATTAGTATGTTGGTCATCCGCATTGGGTAATGCAGATGAACAAATACTTCTGCGTATTCTTGTCCAGTCAACCGCATTGGCAAATGCAGATGAACAGAATCTTGTCCGCATTACTTTTGGTCTACTGCATTTTTTAATGCGGAAGAACAAACACTTGTCACCATTTGTTCTTTGCATTCCGCATTAACAAATGCGGAAATCCAATACTTAATCTTCTACTGCAGAATCTTCATCCGCATTAATAACTTGGACTTGTGGGAATCCAGCAGAACAACCATCAACTCACCAATGAATTGACATGAATGATCCTTTCAAGGTGCAACAATACTCCCCCTATGGATTATACAGCCTATGTTCTTCAATGTTTGGGTGGTGATTGAGGTTGTGAAGATTCTGCTGGGTCTTGTGGAGGCTTGAAGGTGCTGCTTGAGTTGGATCCAGAATGGCTTTGATCATGTTAACAAAATTTGTTGCTTCTCCCATGCTTCCTTGCTTAGCATATGTATCTTTATTTTGCTCATATTGTAGATGGCTTCTATTGTAATTTCGTTAGAGAAATTGGTTCCCTAATAGATACTATAGAAAGACCATCTCTGTGAATTAATAAGCTCCCATCCATATCTATTTCCAGTTTAACAATATTCCCAAGCTGCAAAGGAGTCTTCTTCTTCTTTCTTTTGTCTCTCTTGGCAATGATACGATCATATGCCATTTTCAACAACTTGATGCACTTTAGGAAGAAGTGCATATCTTGTTATCCAAGTTTGTTGCTGATTTCTCTGAAGTGTCTAGTATGTATGTAGTGGATGTAGGATTCATCAAGAAATCTTACCTCATATCCACTGAATAGTCTTATCTCAGCACATTCCTTTCCTCCCTACTTTCTTTCAATGACCATCTTATAAGTTTTCTCATCATAATACACATTTGATATGGGTGTAGAGGAATGGGTACCAAACACCACATTCTCTTCAAAGGCTTTGTTGGTTTCACTTTTAACTCTAGAAACACAACTTCTTCAGCTTGTTTTGTCTTCTTCTTCTCAAGGGGATTGATAAAAGACTTATCTTTCCTCATGCATATGGCTTTTAATTATTTGAAATTATCAGTTCGTTTGAACATTTTCAGTATGTTTTCAAATTCATATCCCCTGAATATACCTGAATGATTGATCAGTTCTACTTGAGCTAATTCTTTTAAGTCATGGATCTCGAAAGCATTTACAAGAGCAAAGTACTCTGTAAAGAATTGGACCAGCCTGGAGATCCTTTTTACCATAAACATATTCGAAGTGCTGTCATACTTCCATGCAATTATTTTCTAGTCAACATTGCCTTTGGAAGTAGATACACCTCTAAAAACTCTACAGTGGTTAACCATTCTTGAAGTTTTAGTTAGGAGGGTTCAGAAAACCATTCAGGGTATTTATGAAGCACATGTAACACCTAGTTATTTTAAAGTCAAGAAAGAAGAAGAAAGTGAAGAAAAAAGAAGAAAAGGAATAAAACCCATGTCTAGGGGCAAAAAGTGTCCAAGAGGACAAAATGTTTGAAAAGTGGGTGTAAAAGGTGGTATTGCCGCCCATATGTCACCTACATCACTGATCTTCGGGTTTTAGAGAGAGAGAGAGAGTAGCTGAGAGCAGCAAATTCTCGGTTTTGAAGGAGGAACTAGAAAGAATTCGAAGTTCATGTTTTATGGTGTTCTTAACCGGTTATGTCCTCAGGTTTATGCTTATGTGTGTTTATATGTGTCCGGGTATGTTTTTAGTGGGTTTCTAGGTGGTTGAATTCAATTTGCAAACAAGTTTGGAAGAATCCATACTCAAGAGCTACAAAGGTGAGTTCTAGGACCCCTCTTTTACCTGTTTTAATTGAATTTGGGACTGGAAATGCATGAATGTATGTTTTCATTAAACTGGGTTTCGGACCCGTATGTTTGAATGTGTGTATGATGACGCTATGTTGTGATGTATGATTATGTTCATGCTTAATGATGTATGATGATGTTTCTAAGACTTAAAATGTATCATTTAAGCTTAGAACATGATGAATGGTGATTTGAGATTGAAATATGATGTTTAAGGCTCATATGTTAAGTTTTAGAATCTGCATAAGTCTTAAGAGGTCAATGCGGAGGGAAAGGTTAATGCGGATGAGCAAAGTAAGTCAATGCGGATGAGCATTGACTAAGTATGAAAAATGCGTATGAAGGTCAATGCAGATGAAGTCAATGCGGATGAGCATTTGACTAACTCTGAGAAATGCGGATGAATATGGGCTAAGTAAAGGGAAATGCGGATGAGTATTAACTGCAAAGTAAGTAAATGCGGATGAACAGTTAATGCGGATGGGGTCAATGTGGATGAGCATTTGACTAAGTATATGAAATGCGGATGAGTAAGTCAATGCGGATGAGTAAGTCAAATACGGATGACAAATACGGATGAAGTATGTCAATGCGGATGAAGCAAATCAAATGCGGATGAACAATAAGGTCAATGCGGATGAACACTTAGAATAATTTTGAATTTTGGAGAAAAAGGAGTAATATAGGCTTTGACTTGAGATGTTCCCGGGGGTTCATCTAGGTTGACTTTTGAGGTCATATATGGTATTATGGGCATGTATGATGTGTGAATAATGCTTATGCATAATGAGGATGTATGCTATTGTATGATTATACATGATGTATGTTATGAATGTATGATGATGCCATGTATGATGATGATGACCGAATGTTATGTTCCTTATTATGACGTATGTTTATCTTTTCGTGGCTTTATCTGTTATGTTAATGAATGAACCGAAAGTATTATGTAACATAAAGTGAAAGATAACGAAAGAGTAACATGAAGTAAGAATGCATGCATTAACAAGTAATGAAAGTAAAGATAGTCTTGTAAGCATGGCATGAACATCAGGGTCTTTCTTTGTGATTGACCATTTTGCGTAGAACTATTGCTGCATACCTTAGGTACTGTGACCACGAGGTGCGATGCACTGTTGTAGAAGGTCTATGAGAGGCCTAGGTCCAGAACCATGAATAGAAAGGTAATGCGTATGACAATGGTACTATTTGTATAGAACTATTGCTGCATACCTTAGGTACTGTGACCACGAGGTGCGATGCACCATTATAGAAAGTCTACGAGAGGCCTAGGTCCAGAACCATGAACAGAAAGGTATTGCTTATGGCAATGGTACATCTATATTCATACCTTAGGTACTGTGACCACGAGGTGCGATGCACCATTATAGAATGTCTGTGACAGGCCTAGGTCCAGAATCACAAATAAAAGGGTATTGCATTGTAAACCTAAACTTTACCCTGGGTACTGTGACCACGAGGTGCGATGCACGTTATAGAAGGTCTATGATAGGCCTAGGTCCGGTACCATGAACAGAAGGGAAGGTTTTATGGTTGACAGAAAGGAAAAGTAAAGAATGAGGCATGAAAGATTAAAGAAGATAATAATGATATTATCTGTATGTACGTATGATGTATGATCATGAATGAATGTAAACTATAGTATAACTTTGAGAGAAATTAAAGAATGGTTTTACGAAAGAAACGTATGTTTTATTACAAAACTAGAACTCACTCAGCAACACTGACTTTTATGCATTTTCCAGTTGGCAGGTGAGCATTGCAGAGGATGGCACAGAGCAGCTAGTTGGCATTTTGAATGGCATTCTTTTGTTAATGTTTTTTCATTGTAATGCGAATGAATGATGTTTTGAAATGAACGCTTGTATTAACTTGCAAAAGCATTTGTAATGATATGAAAAATTAGTTTTAGTTTCTGCTGCAATGTTTTAATGAATGATTAAATGTAAAGTATATGTTTTATGTGCGATGATTTACCAGCTTTAAGCGTCCCTGGAATGGAGCCTTACAAGTTGATATCAGAGCCAAAGTTTAAGTGAAATGGGTAAATTTTTCAAAATAAACCTTAACTTAAACTGAGAATATGACGGAAAGGAATAGGATGCCAATCTGAGTAGCTGCGTGCCATCAGGTATTTTCGTAAAGGTAACCAATATTATGTCCGTATGTTATGTGGTTTATGTGTTGCTGATAGATTTAGATACTGATGTAGTCAGGATGGGTAATGCTTGGGGTATGAAGAGTAAAGTAAGTGGCTAATCACAACCGGCCACTGTAACTAGGGACTTACTATACTTGACATAAACTAAGCTATTACCTTGAATGATCGTGTTGGTGTTTGAATCCTTCAGCGTGTGTGTGTGAGGATGGCTGGTGGTAGATCATCTAAAGCATCGTGTGGTGGTGGACGTGGTGCTGAACCACGGGTTACGAGAAGAAGGCCTAGGGTCAAAAAGGTGGTTTCTGAAGAACTAGAGACCCTTAATCCGAAGGGTGGCGACGAAAGCGCCAATCTGAGAGACTCAGTAAAGGAGGCTATTGTAGAAGAAGTCCATCAGGTCATGCAGACAATCTTACCGTCTGTGGTGACCGAAGTTATTAAGGCTGTACGAGAAGGGGAAAGAAAGGAAAGAAACAGGTCCTCAGGAGGACGAGAGCAACTACAGCCGGAAACGGTTCTCTCTGATGATGAAGAGGATGAAGAAGAAGAGCCTGCGCCAGAGGCGGCACAAGGCTGTAACTATAGGGTGTTTATGAGATGCAAGCCCCCTATTTTTGATGGTAACGGCACTGCGGCTACTGCTCAACGGTGGGAGAGGGAAATTGAGGCTGTACTTGATATTAGCGAGTGCCGAGAGGACCATAAAGTTATGTTCACTACCCACTCTTTTGTGGATTCAGCTCTATGCTGGTGGGACAACATTGTCCAAGCTGAGGGTAGCTGGGCCATTGGGAGGATGAGATGGCCTGAGCTGAAAAAGTTAGTGATTAAGGAGCTTTGTCCTAATCGGGAAATGGACAAGGTCGAAAGGGAGTTCTTGCAACTGGAGGCGGGAACTATGACGCACCAGCAGTACACCACGAAATTTAACGAGATGGCATGTCCGGTGCCGGATCAGGTGACACCTCTGTCTCGAAAAATCAAGAGGTACATTCAGGGTTTGCCAGCGGATATTTGCAGGCACATGATCGCTGCCCGACCAAGCACGTTTAGGTCGGTGGTGGATTTGGCAGGGAGACTGTACGACGAGAGGATGGTGTTGGTGAGTGAAGGTGGAAAGAAGAGTGGTGGTGATCGGAACTGGTAGGGGAAGAGGTTTGGTCGGGGTAGTGCCTCGACGGGTAACAAGAAGGCACGTGTGGACGACCGTCGTGTGGTCGTATTAGGTACTGGTATAAAGAAGTGTGATAGGTGTGGGAGAGATCATAGCAGGGAATGTAGGCTGAGGTCGAATGTATGCTTCAAATGTGGGAAGCCGGGGCATATAGCCAAGGACTATCGTACGGTCCGGTGTTTTAACTATGGCATGGAGGATCATATGAATAGGGATTGTAAGAAGCCAAGGGCCGAGGGTTCCTTGGTGAGGAAAACTGGAGGTGAAGGACCAAGGGCGAGCGCCAGGGCATTCACGATAACACAGGAGGAGGCTAGGACGAACCCTGATGTTGTGTCCAGTACGTTTCTAGTGAACCAAACTTTAGCTTCTGTGCTATTTGATTCTAGTGCTAGTAAAAGTTTTATTTCTGCTGCTTTTTGTGCTAAGCTACCTGTTAGTAGTAGACAAGTTGATGCGCCCTTCGATGTCCAAACTACCATAGGTAAGTCTACCAGGATTTCTGAGAGGATAGAGGGCTGTGATGTGGAGCTAGAAGGTCATAAGTTTCATATTAGACCATTTGTGATGAACTTAGGTGGTTTTGATTTGGTTCTAGGGATGGATTGGTTAGCAGACTTCAAGGTGAACATTGTGTGTCGCAAGAAGATGATTCAGCTATCAACGCTTGACGAGAGTTTGGTGATAGTTTATGGCGATCGGGTCACGACAATTCCAAAAGTGATTTCGATGGCGGTGGCGGGAATGTGTATGAGGCATGGATGTAGTGCCTATTTGGCCTACGTAAAGGATGTGGATACGCCAGCACCACAACTATTCGATGTGTTGGTTGTGTGTGATTTCCCAGACGTGTTCCCAGAAGACTTACCAGGAGTGCCACATGACAGAGAAATTGAGTTCCAGATTGATCTGATACCGGGTGCCCAACCTATTGCCAAGGCACCGTATCGGTTGGCTCCGACTAAGATAAAGGAGTTGACGGGGTAGTTGAAAGAGCTGCAGGATAAGGGGTTCATCAGACCAAGTATCTCTCCATAGGGTGCTCCGCTCTTGTTTGTGAAGAAGAAAGATGATAGCATGAGGATATGCATTGACTACCGTGAGTTGAACAAGCTGACGGTAAAGAACCGATACCCCTTACCGAGGATAGATGATTTGTTCGATCAGCTTCAAGGTGCTAGTTGGTTTTCAAGGATCGATCTTCGATCGGGCTATCATCAGCTTAAAGTGAAGGAGCAGGATATCCCTAAAATAGCTTTCCGCACACGCTATGGTCACTATGATTTTCTTGTCATCTCTTTTGGTTTGACCAACGTACTAGCTACTTTTATGGATTTGATGAATCCGGTGTGTCGGCCGATCCTGGATAAATCAGTGATTGTGTTCATTGATGATATCCTGATTTATTCGAAAAGTGAGGATGAGCATGCCGGTCATATTCGGGAGGTTTTAGAGATGTTGAGGAAGGAGAAGCTGTACGCCAAGTTCTCCAAGTGCGTATTTTGTTTGCGTGAGGTTCAATTCTTAGGTCATGTGGTAAATCCTGACGGGATTATGGTGGACCCGACTAAGGTGGAGGCAGTGATGCAATGGAAGTCTCCTAAGACGCCATCCGAGATTCGTAGCTTCTTGGGTTTGGCGGGCTATTATAGAAGGTTTATCCAATACTTTTCTAAGATTGCTTCTCCACTAACCAAGTTGACCCGAAAGGATGTGAAGTTTGTATGGTGTCAAGCTCAAGAGAAGGCCTTCGAAGAATAAAGGCAAGTTTGACTCAAGTGCCTGTTCTATCATTACCCGATAGAAGTGAAGATCTGGTGCTTTATTCTGATGCTTCCTATTCAGGGTTGGGGTGCGTATTAATGCAAAGAGGGAAGGTTATAGCCTATGCATCCCGACAGTTGAAGGTTCATAAGGTCAACTACCCTACTCATGACTTAGAGCTGGCAGCCGTGGTCTTTTCATTAAAGATTTGGAGGCACTATCTCTACAGGACGAAGTGCACCATATTCACGGACCACAAGAGCTTGAAGTACTTCTTCGAGCAGAAGGATCTGAACATGGGGCAGAGACGGTGGTTGGAACTTATAAAGGATTATTATTATGAGATCCACTACCATCCGGGCAAGGCCAATGTGGTGCTGATGCCCTTAGCCGAAAGGAGAGGCCCGACCCGATTCGGGTGAAAGCTTATGAGCTGATCATGACCTCTGATATGATAAAGCAAGTCAAAGTGTTTCAAGATGAGGCACTAAAAGAAGATTATCTTAACTCTGAGAGGATGAGAGGTCTGGTTGGGGAATTGGGTGAAAGCACACTTGGTGTTAAAACACGATTTGAACGGGTGTGGATTCCTCGTTTTGGGGATCTACGGGTGAAGATAATGGATGAGGCTCACAAGACTCGTGCTCCATTCATCTTGGTGCAACGAAGATGTACCATGATATGAAGAAGGTTTTCTGGTGGCCGGGTATGAAGTGCGATGTGGTGGAGTATGTGAGTAAGTGCCTTACTTGCTTACAGGTGAAGGCCGAGCATCGGAAGCCGTATGGGAAGATTCAACCTTTGGATAGACCGGAATGGAAGTGGGAGCACATCACCATGGATTTCATTACGAAGCTGCCACGTACTCCAAAAGGGTACAATGCCATATGGGTGATTGTGGACCGTCTGACGAAGAGTGCTCACTTCCTACCGATCTGCGAGACATATCCATCTGAGAGGTTGGCTGATCTGTTCATCAAGGAGATTGTAACTCGTCATGGTGTGCCGGTCTCTATTGTGTCTGATCGTCACACTCGGTTACATCTAAATTCTAGAAGAAATTCCATGATGCCATGGGAATGAGGTTACATATTAGCATGGCTTATCATCCCCAAACTGATGGTAAGTCAGAAAGGACCATTCAGATATTAGAGGACATGCTTCGTGCATGTGTGATTGAATTTAGGGGAAGTTGGGATGACCACTTACCGTTAGCTGAATTCTTATACAAAAACAGCTATCATGCCAGCATTGGTATGCCACCATATGAGATGCTATACGGTAGGAAATGCAGAACACCTATTTGTTGGGGGTGATATGGTCAGAAAGAGTTAGGGAGCGTCGACATAATCCAGGCTACGAATGAGAAGCTTGAAAACGTCAAAGCCTTCATGAAGGCAGGAAAAGATAGACATAAGTCGTACGCTGATAAATGACGTAGGCCGATTGAGTTCCAGGGGGGTGACCAGGTTATGTTAAAGGTCTCACCTTGGAAGGGTATCATCCGATTTAGGAAGTGGGGCAACTTGAGCCCAAGGTATATAGGGCCTTTCCGAATCGTTGCTCGAGTACGATAGGTGGCCTATAGACTGCAACTACCAGATGAGTTAAGTGGAATTCACCCGACATTCCATGTATCTCATCTGTGAAAGTGTTTAGCAGATGAAGATATGATTGTTCCACTGGAGGATATTAAAGTAGATGAACGACTCAATTATGTGGAGCAACCAGTGGCAATCATCGATCGAAAAGAGAGGAGGCTGAGAAATAAAGTGGTTCCTCTTGTGCGTGTACAATGGAGGCACAAAAAGGGATCCGAGTCGACATGGGAGACTGTAGAAGAAATGAGACAGCACTACCCACATTTGTTCGAGGAATAACAAGTTTTGAGGACGAAACCTATTTAAGGGGGGTGGACTTGTAACACCGGTTATTTTAAAGTCAAGAAAGAAGAATAAAGTGAAGAAAAAGAAAGAAAAGGAATAAAACCCAAGTCTAGGGGTAAAAAGTGTCCAAAAGAACAAAATGTTTGAAAAGTGGGTGTAAAAGGTGGTATGGTTGCCCATATGTCACCTACATTACTGATCTTCGGGTTTTAGAGAGAGAGAGAGTAGCTGGGAGTAGCAAATTCTCAGTTTTGAAGGAGGAACTAGAAAGAATTCGAATTCAAGGTAAGAATTCATGTTCTTATGGTGTTCTTAACGGTTATGTCCTCGGGCTTATGCTTATGTGTGTTTATATGTGTTCGGGTATGTTTTTAGTGGGTTCTAGGTGGTTGAATTCAATTTGCAAACGAGTTTGGAAGAAGCCATACTCAAAAGCTGCAAAGGTGAGTTCTAGGACCCCTCTTTTACATGTATTAACTAATTTTGGGGCTAGAAATGCATGAATGTATGTTTTCAATAAACTGCGTTTCAGACCCGTATGTTTGAATGTGTGTATGATGACGCTATGTTGTGATGTATGATTATGTTCATGCTTGATGATGTATGATGATGTTTCTAAGACTTAGGATGTATGATTTAAGCTTAGAACATGATAAATGGTGATTTGAGATTGAAATATGATGTTTAAAGCTCTATGTTAAGTTTTAGAATCTGCATAAGTGTTGAGAGGTCAATGCGGATGGAAAGGATAATGCGGATGAGCAAAGTAAGTCAATGCGGATGAGCATTGACTAAGTATCACTAATGCGTATAAAGGTCAAAGCAGATAAAGTCAATGCGGATGAGCATTGACTAACTCTGAGAAATGCGGATGAATATGGGCTAAGTAAAGGGAAATGCGGATGAGTATTAACTGCAAAGTAAGTAAATGCGGATGAACAGTTAATGCGGATGGGGTCAATGCGGATGAGAATTTGACTAAGTATATGAAATGCGGATGAGTAAGTCAAATGCGGATGAGTAAGTCAAATGCGGATGACAAATACGGATGAAGCAAATTAAATGCGGATGAAGCAAATCAAATGCGGATGAACAATAAGGTCAATGCGGATGAACACTTAGAATAATTCTGAATTTTTGGAGAAAAAGGAGTAATGTAGGCTTTGACTTGAGATGTTCCCGGGGGTTAATCTAGGTTGACTTTTGACGTCATATATGGTATTATAGGCATGTATGATGTGTGATTAATGCTTATGCATAATGAGGATGTATGCCGTTGTATGATTATACATGATGTATGTTATGAATTTATGATGATGCCCTGCATGATGATGATGACCGAATGTTATGTTCCTTATTATGACGTATGTTTATCTTTTCATGGCTTTACGTGTTACGTTAATGAATGAATCAAAAGAATTATGTAACATAAAGTGAAAGATAACAAAAGAGGAACATGAAGTAAGAATGCATGCATTAACGAGTAATGAAACTAAAGATAGTCTTGTAAGCATGGCATAAACATCGAGGTCTTTCTTTGTGATTGACCATTTGCATAGATCTATTGCTGCATACCTTAGGTACTGTGACCACGAGGTCCGATGCACCGTTATAGAAGGTCTATGAGAGGCCTAGGTCTAGAACCATGAACAGAAAGGTATTGCTTATGGCAATGGTACCATTTCTATAGAACTATTGTTGCATACCTTAGGTACTGTGACCACGAGGTGCGATGCATCGTTATAAAAGGTTTATGAGAGGCTTAGGTCCAGAACCATGAACAGAAAGGTATTGCTTATGGCAATGGTAAATCTACATTCATACCTTAGGTACTGTGACCACGAGGTGCGATGCACCGTTATAGAAGGTCTGTGACAGGCCTAGGTCCAGAACCACGAACAGAATGGTATTGCATTGTAAACCTAAACTCTACCCTAGGTACTGTGACCACGAGGTGCGATGCACCGTTATAGAAGGTCTATGATAGGCCTAGGTCCGGTACCATGAACATAAGGGAAGTGTTTATGGTTAACAGAAAGGAAAAGTATAGAATGAGGCATGAAAGATTAAAGAAGATAATAATGATATTATCTGTATGTACGTACAATGTATGATCACAAATGAATGTAAAGTATAGCATGACTTTGAGAGAAATTAAAGAATGGTTTTACGAAAGAAAAGTATGTTTTATTATAAAACTAGAACACACTCAGCAACACTGACTTTTATGCATTTTTCAGTTGGCAGGTGAGCATTGCTGAGGATGGCAGGTGAGCATTGCTGAGGATGGCACGGAGCAGCTACTTGGCATTTTGAATGACATTCTTTTGTTAATGTTTTTGCATTGTAATGCGAACGAATGATGTTTTGAAATCAGCATTTGTATTAACTTGCAAAAGCATTTGTAATGATATAAAAAAGTAGTTTTATGTTTCCGCTACAATGTTTTGATGAATCATTAAATGTAAAGTATATGTTTTATGTGTGATGATTTACCAGCTGTAAGCGTCTCAGGAACGGGGCCTTACAGCATAGGAGCCAAAAATTCTTGATCTTTTCGGTTGAGTTGCATGTCTTGAGCTGTCACTCTAGATCTTGGCTTTTTGTTTATGATTTCTTCTTCTATCTACTTGAGCCTATCTTTCTTTTCATTAATCAGCTGGAGAGTTGCAGCCCTCAATGCGTTTGTTTTCATATTCCCAAGCTTCCTTCTTGCGAAGCCTTGGCTTGAAAGATAATCCTTCATTTCCTTATCTGACATGCTATAAGGATTCAGAAATAGGGGTTCAGGAGTTGATGTTGATTTCTTCATGGCTGATAATTTGGGCACAAGAACCTTTCGAGAAAGAGTTCTTACATACTCAGTTTCAAAGGTGGGGTCCATCAGTTTGTTGACTTTCTCCTCTTCTGCTTTCACTCCCTCATATGTCATGCTAAACACTTCATTAGCATCATATCCATGGTTGATCTAGAACATGGCTTTTTCATGAGGTCATCTGTTTGTGCCTCTACAACCATTTCATCCACATATTTTTCTTCTTGTACAGGAATATTAGCATCTACACGCTCATCAGCATCATATCCTCTTTTAATCTCTCCTTCTTCAAGATCAATAAAGACAACTAGTTTCTTCAATGTGCCTCAGCTTGTTCATGCTCTTCCAAGAATTTTTCTATTGCAGCAAGACTTCTGGGATCATCTTGTTTGCTTTTCTTTACTGGTTCTTCTTCTTTCATAGGTCTCTTTCCTTTAGCTTTCTCAGACAGATAATTGCCCCTTCTGGTATAAGTTTGTATTGAAGGACCAGGTGAAGATTCAGGCTTTTCAACTTCCTTAGGCTATTTTTCTGGCTCTGTTTGTTCTTTATTATAAGCAGCAGCAGCTTGTTCTTCCTTTTCTCTTTCTTCTTCACATAACTTTCTGATTATTTCTTTTTTCTCATCTATCAAAGACATAGTAGGAACTATTTGCATACTCAACTCCTTTTCCAGAGGGACAAGAGATTAAGGTATGACCACTATGGGTTTAGTACTAGTCCTTTGGTCATCAATAAAATCCGAAAATTCATCATCAATAATGATTATTTAGATGTAAAACTCTCTAAGTCATTCATCATATCTTTGAATTCAACCTCTTCTATATGCTTGTTGGTTGTTTCATCTGAATATAATACCATTTCCAATCTAGATTCATCTTGATTTACCTTGCTGGGTTCTGCTGCTTTCTATGAGAATCTCATTCTTTAACAGGAGGAGAGTCATCACTACTCTCCTCTGAATTGCTTTTAGATTCAGTTTCTTGTTCATGTACTTGCTTGACTTCTGATTCAACTTTCTTCTTGATTTCAATAAGCATCTCAAGTTCGGCTACTCCGTTGTTTAGAAGTTCATTTTGCTTTTGCAAGTCAATGATGGTCTTATCTTGCTCTTCAGTTAGTTCATCTTGTTCTTCCATGGCTATTGTTTGAATGGCCAAAGTGTCCAAGTGACCATTTATCTCATCCCTTGCTTGTTGAAGAGCATAAGTTAAGTAGTTAATCTCCTTATCTTTCTCTTTCTTTTTAGCTTCATAATTTTCTTTTAACTCTTTCAACTCATTCTCTTTTTCATCAAGTTCAAGAATTCTATCTTCAATGATTCTTACTCTCCTGTTAAGTACTCTTTCCGTCCTTTCAATCTTTTGCAACAGCTCAGAAATCAACTCATCCTTTTCATCTGGTCTGTTCACGTTGGATTCAGCAAAGCTTCTAAAGGAGCAGTCTCAGAAGTGGCTTTCTTCACAGGCATTTGGACAGGTTGATCCTCCTCATCCGAAGATGATTTAGATTCTTTAGATGAGCTGGTGGAATCTCCAAACTCAGTTGGATTATTACTAGTAAGAAATGGTTGAGGTGGTGATTTTGGAGAGTGGTGAGGTGGTGATTTTGGAGAGTGATAAGGTGGAGATATGATTGGTTGAGCTATTGGTGATGGGATAAGTGATTTTTGAACTAATGTGATTGGTGATTTATAAGGAGATGGTAATGGTGATGGTATAAAGGGATATGCAATATCATGATCATGAGGACCAGTGTGAAGATCACCCCTAACTCCTCCTGAGGTGACACTGGCCTTGATCCTTCAACTCTTTCCTCAGCATGCTCAACATCAGCTTGAGCTTCTTCCTGAATGGGCTTATCAACAGGAGCCTCCTGTTCTTCTATCTGCTGAATCATCCAAGGTAGTATGGGAGAGTGTGCTCCACTATAATAATTGCTTGGATCTCTTTTCTTAATGTACTTATAGGATTTGGCATCATAATGAGGAATATCCAAAGTTGGTCCTTCAAGTACCAAATCAGGAAATGCTTCATTATTTAGACATTGGAGAAATCTTGGATATGTTAAGAACATATGCCATCTTCCTTCTTGAATGTTAGAGGTTAGACCATTAAATACATAAGCAGACATGTTGAAAGGTCTGTTTGTGCATAAGGCACATATGGCAGAGGAAGTAATCACAGGTATATCATTCCAACCAGTCTTT
This sequence comes from Flaveria trinervia, assembly GCA_025506515.1. Taxonomy (NCBI): domain Eukaryota; kingdom Viridiplantae; phylum Streptophyta; class Magnoliopsida; order Asterales; family Asteraceae; genus Flaveria; species Flaveria trinervia. The sequence continues at coordinate 38,839,803 of CM046449.1, read as the reverse complement.
GTCTTAGGTAAGAAATGTTGAAAGAGGTGAATTAGAAACGTCCATTGCAAATCTACCAACCCCTTAACAATTTGCTTTCCCTCATAGCCATCTTCATATCCATTTCTGCAAAGAAAGTGGTGATTTCTTCATTTTGTAACTCAATGGGAACATTGGCATCATCACCGAACTATAGACACTGTCTCATAGTTTGTTCCGTGATGGTCAAAGAGAGATCATTAGTAATTCTTCCCACTAGAGTCCTTTCACCCTCCACACCAGTCACTTTTGCAGTACTCCAGAATGATTTGATATATCTTTCATAGATGATGGGCTTGACTGTAATAGCATAGGCTATTCTAGTAGTAGATATGAATCTAATCATGTTTCCCAGTCCTTCAGCTTCAGGTACATCAGGGTCCAAATAACCGCTGACGTTATGGAGCTTGCTCCATGTAAGATTATCCATTTAAAGTACTTTTGCTATCCGCATTTGTTTACTGTTGTAAATGCGGAAGAACAAAGTTCGTCGGCATTTGTGTACTATAGCAAATGCCGAGTATAGATACTTAGGTTTTTACATCCAGCATTTCTTCACTGTAGTAAATGCTGATGAACAAAGTGCCAACATTTGTGTACTGTAGCAAATGCGTGTGAGAAAAATGGTTACAAAATTTGTTTACTTTTTCAAATGCGGAAGAGTTAATTTTCCACATTTACATGATCATCATCCTTTGTGACTGAAGAGATTGAGCACTTGTTTTTTCATTTTGAAAATTACATAAAAAGTATTGTTAAATGTAAAACAAATACGGTAGAGCAAATCTCTGTTCGCGTAGATTCTTAAGAAGTTTTCATGTTTTGATTTAAATGTGGTAGAGTAAACTTTATCCACATTTATTTATCTATGACGTAAACAGTTACCCGCATTGGTTACATGCATGGGTTACCTACACCCGCATTTACCAATGCACTTACCTGTATTAAGTTTTGAAATTAATCAAAGCTTAATGTTTTATGCTTTCGAATTTTCTTGTTATGAAAGCTATCTTTGATTGAATTTTTGTCCTATGAAGTTGTTGACTGCTGTTGGAGTTGTCAATTCTTGCTTGGATTGACATGTATGTCAGAAGTGATACAAGTTTCCTATTGTTTGACTGATCTTGGACTTTTCATGCTTCCAAGAACTTGCATAGGTTGAGATACTATGGTATAACTTCTGCATCAACACATGCATTCTTTTTGATTTGTTTTTGATTTTTAATAAAGTAATTTAAGATCGTAAAAATCTATACTGACTTAATAAAAATTTTAAATTACTCCCCCTAAAGTTTATATCCACATATGGATAGAAACTTTAAAGATTTAAAATCTTTTGAATATAATTTTGATTATTAATAATGAGGAGAAGTATATCTTTTATTAGGATCATATCAATCTTACATTACACATGTGCATCCTTTATGATAAAATGGTCATGTTTATGAACTTGATGATTGAAGGTATGTTTATCCTCTTAAACTCATACCAGGTTGATATTTTGATGCAAATGATATTTATCATGTTTTTGGTTGATCTAATTATTCAATATGTACCTCACACACACAAGCATGGAATGATCAACCATCCTTATACAATGCATGGTAGAATTTGTTTACAACTTTCCTTACCAGGATACTTAAGTTATGAGAACTCATTTTCATTGATCCTTATTGGGATTCTTTTACTTTGATCCTTTTCATGATGATCCACATTGGGATTCTTTTCACTTCACTTTGAAAAGTGATCCATGATAGGATTCTTTTGTTCGTTCACTTGGAATGTATTGCTTTTGTAGATTCATCCAATTTGGATGTGTTCCTCATTGGGAATCTTTTGGATCAGTACATCTGCACTATGTGCTTGTTTCAAGAGGTCTTTGCTCAGCAAAACAAAGATGAAACTTGATGTAGGTGAAAGAGATTCATAAAGTATCATTACCTGGTGCGTTTAGGTTACTAACACACATGCATTCAGATAAGCCAATACATACCTGTACATTGTGATGAGTGTTTCATTATTGTATAAGATTTTAATTCATCACTGCATGTATCTTCTCTTCTAAGTTGAGCCTACCAACATATCTGGTAAGTCATGACAGTCTCTCAAATTTTGAAATTAAGCACAGTGAATGATATAACGATTGTAATTATGTCATTTCCCAGAGATATTATGTTCTTCATAAAATTGACTGCTTTTTGCGTTTTTCTAGTATTTTGACTTGTGTTTTGATTGGTTTTACTCGAGGTTAATCATGCCAATTTATTGAACCAGGAATTCAAACCTACCAGGTTCCAATGCCTTAGTAAATAAATCATCCAATTGATTTTTAGTGGCTACTTGAATCAACTTGATCAACCCTTTTTCAACACAGTCTCTCAAAAAGTGATATCTAATTTCAATGTGTTTGGTTTTTGAGTGCTGAACTGGATTATTTGTTATGAAAACAGCTTTTGTGTTGTCAATGTGAATTGGTGTGTGCAAGAAGTTAAAATCATAATCAAGCATTGGTTTTAAATCTAGAGAACTTGAGAGCAACAGGCTGATGCTGCAATATACTCAGCTTCTGCTGTTGATACAGATACGTTTGTCTACTCCATAATCACTATTTGTGAAGGCATAGAGATTGAAGTCTCCTTCCTTTAGATACCATAACCCAAGAGCTGGCTTGCCCTTCAGATATCCAAATATCCTCTTGACTGCATTCACATGTGATTCTTTTGGATCAGCTTGATACCTAGCACACACACAAACTCCAAACATAATATCAAGCCTGCTAGTAGTTAGATATATAAGTGAGCCTATCATTGATCGATGGTGAGTCTCATCAACAGATTTGCCTTTTGGATCAAGACCAATCTTCACTTTGGCTTCAACTGGTGTTCTAATAGACTGACAATCAACAACATGAAACTTTTTTAGAATTGTATCTACATAATTGGATTGCACTCCTAAGAAGAAAATGAGTTCTCCTATTGCACTCATTAGGAATTTTGAATGGAATAAGTCTTCAAAATCTTTATAGAGTTGCTTGTTTGTGGAGCCAACTATAATGTCATCCACATAAATCTGGACTAGCAGCATGTGTCTTCCTCTTCTCCTTTTGAAGAGAGTCTGATCAATCTTTCCTCTTTCGTATCCATGTTCAAGAAGAAAGGATGATAGAGTCTCATACCACTTTCTTGGGGCTTGATGATGGCCATACAGGGCTTTGTCAAGCTTGTTGTTAGAGCATATATTGTCATATATAGTGTGTCTGTCGCTTGACGAATAGTCTAGGCTTAATGTATTACACCTAATATGTTGTAAACACATGAAACTAGGTCATTCGCAGGAGCATATGCGAATGAGACTCAGTCGTACGACTGAGCCATGCTAATAGACGAGTCGTGTAACTGGGAGATGCGATTTGGGCATTCGTAAGAGTGAACCATAAGAATGGTCCAGTCGTACGATTTAACCATACGCATGGTCCAGTCATACGATTGAACCATACGCATGGTCCAATCGCACGAATGGGCCTAGTCGCATCAAATATGGGCTGAGGCCTATATATACGAGTTTCTATGTGTGGAGAGATACGGATTTTTTGAGAGGAGTCTGCCCGGAGCGTAGGTGTTGCCGGATGAGAGGGGAGATCATGCACGATCTCCCCTTGCCAAGAGTCTTGATTCTTATATTGTAACGAGCTTGTAATCGTTAGGTTTTATCAATGAAACCAATTTTTGACAGTTCGTGTTATAGATTTGACTTTTGGTTTTGGTTGTTTATCCTTCCGCCAAGAACACGCTCGGATGTCTTCTGATCCAGCCGACTTCACAATTGGTATCAGAGCCGGTTACTGCTTGAATGATCTAACAATCATTCTAGCAACCCGAGCTCTTGATTTCTGGATCTATTTTAGGTTCTTTGACGTTAAACCCACTTTGTGTTCTTCGTGTTTTGCTCAGATTTGGTAACGTGTGGTGTTTCTATGTTAAAATCGAACTTGAAACCACATTCCCATCACCCCTGTGAATCTTATGATGTCTATTTCGGTTCGGTTCTTGTAAAAGTCATAAGATTAGGGTTTTTGGTAGTTTTGGCTGCTAGAGATCCAAAAATCTACGTGCAGAATGGTTCATGCGACTGGACATAAGACTGGTCCAGTCTTATGTCCAGTCATGCTACTGGACCAGTCTTATGTCCAGTCGCACGAATATATCATTCGTATCATTCATTCACACGAATGTGATATTTTTCCTCCATGTCATACAAATGAAAGGTGTTCCAGACCAAAAAAACTAGAACTACCTTTTGCATAGATTTGAGGATGAGCAAAGCATATTCACCCTAAAGTTCTTTTGTCAAATAAGTTCGATGGATACCCCATTATTTGTTGGACTTCCAGAATAGGTGATTGTAGTCAGAACACAAAAGAGAGGAGAGAAGATGTCAGCAGTTGGTGCTGATTTTGTGGGGTAGTCGGGAGCATCTGACTCGTTATGGGCCAATCAAGTTATATTTATCCACACAGAGAGGATTCTCATTCTTAGGGGAATCCATGTACAGAGAAATTGAAGACGCAATCTAAAAGTGATGATGTGAGCAGGTTTATGATGATGAATCTACATGCATGCTGATTTGTTTGATATTGTTAGTTGTGGATTGGAACCTTCAATCTTTTGCCCAATACACCGTATGAAGACACTAGGAGAGCACAATGTTTATATATTGGGATATGCTGAATGTGAGGGGGAATTTCTAGAGTTGTTAATGTTAATCAGGTTAGACTGTGTGAAGATTGAAGCAATGGAAAACTGTTCATGTCATTATCTGGAAAAGTCATTCATATGGGAAATCTTGCTGCTATGATGGTGTTCTTCAAAGTAAATGAAAGCTATTATGCCTAAATTCATTTTCAAGGATACTATAGCAACCTGATGGATCAGCAACATTGGGTAATATGGTTGTTCGTTTAATTCTATTGGAAACTAGAGCAAAGATTGGCTGAAGATTGTAAGAGGTGTTATCTACTATTCGCAAGCAACATCCAACGGGGAATTTGTTGAAGCATATATTGTCATATATAGTGTGTCCATCGCTTGACGAATAGTCTAGGCTTAATGTATTACACTTGATATGTTGTAAACACATAAAACTAGGTCATTCGCAGGAGCATATGCGAATGAGACTCAGTCATACGACTGAGCCATGCTAATGGACCAGTCATGCGACTGGGAGAAGCGATTGGGGCATTTGTAAGACTAAACCATAAGAATAGTCTAGTCGTACGATTGAACCATACGTATGGTCCAGTCGTATGATTGAACCATACGCATGGTCCATTCGCATGACATATGGGCCGAGGCCTATATATACCAGTTTCAATGTGTATAGAGATAAGGATTTTTTGAGAGGGGTCTTCCTGGAGCCTAGGTGCTGCCGGATGAGAGGGGAGATCATGCCCGATCTCCCCTTGCCAAGAGTCTTGATTCTTATGTTGTAACGAGCTTGTAATCATTAGGTTTTATCAATGAAACCGATTTTTGATAGTTCGTGTTATAGATTTGACTTTTGGTTTTGGTTGTTTATCCTTCCGTCAAGAACATGCTCGGATGTCTACTGATCCAGCCGACTTCACACTTGTACACCCTGTGAGGGAAATCTAGATCTTCAAAGCCAGGTGGTTGACTCACATAGACCTCCACAGTAATCTTTCCATACAAGAAGGCACAATTCACATCCATTTGATAAATAGTAAATTCCATGGATGCAAAATATGCTAGAATGATTCTGATTGCTTCTAATCTTGCAACAGGTGAAAAACACTTCGTGATAATCGATTCCTTCTTCTTGAGTGTATCCCTGTGCCACTAATTTTTCTTTGTTTCTGATGACAATCCCTCTATCATAAGTCTTGTTCCTGTACAACCATCTGGTACTGATAGGGTATTGTCCTTCGGAAAGATCTACCAGTTGCCATACTTCTTGCTTCTTGAATTGGAGCAATTCTTCCTACATTGCTTTAATCTAGCCATTGTCTTAAAGAGCCTCTTTGATGTTCTTAGGTACTGTTTGACATAGAAAGCATGAGAACAAACAGATGTTTGCAATACCGAATTTGCTTCTTGTCACCCTCTCATTAAGTTCACCAATAATGGTTTCAACCGGATGATTCTTGTGTATTCTAGTGGTTGGAATGGAGTCACCAACAATGGGTACATCAAGATTGGAGACATTCAGTTCATTATGGTCAGAGGCACCTTCATCTTGAACTGTTGGGGAGTTATGAAGATAGTCTGAATGAGTCTCTATGACTGCTTCAGCATCTAAAGTACATTGATTGCTTCCCTCATTTGACATTCTTTGTGTTTCAGTTGGAGGTGTAACTTGTTTTTGATATATGATCTCAGTTGACAGATCATCTGAGTGTGATGGTAACAAGCTTGGATCTCCTTCAGTTGAAACACTCTAGTTTTGCGATGGTTGTCTGCTGAGATCAGCTTAGAGTGGAACATCTTCATTCAGATGTAGAGTGGATGATGGAGGTATCATTAGAAAGTGATCATTTTGTTCTACTCCTGAATAAGGTTCAGCTGAATGTTGGTTTCCTGCATTAGACAAGTGAAATTGATCAAATGATTTTGTAAAAGTGTCAATATCGAAGAACCAGTTGGTACCATTTGTAGATTTGGGGAAATGAATGTTCCTTGAATTGAACATTAGTTGATTCATCAATAATGTTTAATCTAGGATTAAGCACTCTGTAAGCCTTTGAAACTGAAGAATAACCTACAAAGATTCCTTTATCAGACTTGGATGAAAATTTTTCCAAATAGCCTCAAGTGTTTAATATTGGGACAGGACTACCAAATGACTAGAAAAATCCAATAAATGGTTTTCTATGAAGAAGAAGTTCATATGGAGTCTTGCTACTTTCTTTACAATGAGAGTTTGATTTTGCACAAAGAATTATGTCTTAACTGCCTTTGCCCAAAAGGTAATAGGCAGTTTAGCATCAGCTAGCATTGTCCTTGCCGCTTTAATTAGTGTTCTATTCCTCCTTTTAGCTACCCCATTTTGTTGAGGAGTTCTAGCTGCACTAAATTGACGAGCAATGCCTTTGGTTGCAGAAAACGAACTCGTGTCTTCATTTTCAAATTCAGTTCCATTATGACTTCTAATTGTTTTGACCTTATGATCAAGGTGATTTTCTATTTTAGTAATAAAGTCTTTTATTATTTGGGATGCCTATTTTTTATGAAGTAAGAATAAAACCCATGTAAATCGTGAAAAGTCATCAATGAGTTGGTCCAAACAGATCCATGTGAAGTAACTTCAATGGAGTATTGTTTGTGTTCACCAGCTTGGATTTATGAGAAGATTTATGTTGTTTTCTTTTGAGGCACTCTAAATAGAGATCAACAAAATGAAATTCCTTTTGAGGGAGACCAATGACATGGTTTCCTTTGACCAATCTGTTCATATTTTTAAAGTTTGTGTGCCCCAAACGTTAGTGCCAAAGCTGTGACTCATCAAATGATGCTTTTGACAAAAGATATGTTTCTTCTTTAGGTGATGTAGAACACAGGTTTAAAACATAAGTATTATTCTTCCTCAGGGTCATTAGGACAACCCATTCTTCAAGGATTTGAAATCCAGGTTTCAGAATGTAGGAATGAGTGTCTGTAAAGTGAGTTGAATATTTCTTGTGATAGATTTGAGACACGCTTAGTAGATTGAAGTTCAGCTGTTCACAGTAGTTCACCCTGTCAAAGCTCAGCATCCTATATGTCACAGATCCTTCACCTGTAATTCTTCCACCCTATGAATCTCCTCCAAATGCTATAGTAGTTCCTTGTATATTCTAGAAATCATGAAGGAGGGAACAATCTCCAGTCATGTGTCGGGAACATCCACTGCCCACGTACCATAATGAATTACAATATGAACGGGTGGGACAAGAGCATTGGTGAGCTTCACGCAATGCTCAAAACAACGGAGGCAGGGATGGGTAGAAAGGTTCTACCCGTTCTCTCGATCAATGAGGGAGGAAACAAGAAAAGGCAATACCCCGATCCCAAGCAAATGTTTCCAAAGGAAAAGGGTACATCAAAGGAAAAGGGAAGGGAAAGGCTAAAGCGAAACCTCCAAAGCTTAAGCTTAAGAAGCCTAAGGTAACGGATAACAATCCATGCTTTGAGTGTTGTGAGATAGGTCATTGGAAAAGGAATTATCCAACCTATCTCAAAGAGTTGAGAAACAAGTTGGATGTTGGGCAAGCCTCAGGTACAACGTTCATGATTCATATTGGTTTAAATGTTATTTCTTCAAACACATGGGTATTGGACATCGGATGTGGAACTCATATATGCAATTTGTTGCAGGAGTTCGAAAGAAATAAGTACTTCAAGAAGGGAGACACAAGTCTCTACATGGGCAACGGAGCAAAAGTTGATGTCGAAGCCCAAGGAGACTATATTTTGAAACTTTCAAATGGCTTGGAGATTGTTCTTAAAATATTTTTTATGCTCCTAGTTTGACTAGGAACATAATTTTTGTTTCCCTTTAAAAAACAATGTGGTTATGAATTAACAATGGTATTTATGTTTATATGGCTAATGTATTTTATTTCAAGGCTATGCCTTTTAATGGTATCTATGAATTGGTTCACTATGACTCATCCTATAATAACTAATTATACCAAACAAGCACCAAGAAACTTAAAATGGGTTTAAGTGATTCTTATCTTTGGTATTGTCGTCTTGGTCACATAAACAAGAATCAAATTCAAACACTTCAAAGAATGGTCTTTTGAAAACAAATGAAATTGGTTCATTTGATAAGTGTGAATCTTGTTTACAAGGCAAGATGACCAAGTCACCCTTTACTGGTACTAACAAGAGGGCAAAAGAATTATTGGGAATCATACATTCGGATGTATGTGGTCCTGTTAAGACAATGACAAGAAATGGTGATAGATACTTCATGTCTTTTACCAATGATTACAGTCGCTATGGTTATGTGTACTTGATGACACATAAGTATGAAGCTTTTAAAATGTTCAAAATCTTCAAGAACGAAGTAGAAAATCAACTCAGTAAAACTATCAAAGTTCTTTGTTTAGATAGAGGAGGTGAATACCTCATTGAGGCTTTTCAGGATCATCTAAGAAGTTGTGGGGTCGTCTCACAACTTACTCCACCTGGAACATCACATAATAATGGTGTGTCTGAAAGGAGAAACCAAACCCTATTGGATATGGTTAGATCTATGATGGCTATAAGCTCACTACCTCTATTATTTTGGGATTTCGCATTGCTCTCGCGGCTCGTATTTTGAATATGGCCCCGACCAAGAAAGTGGATTCGACACATTTTGAAATATGGGATGGAAGAGTTCCATTGCTATCATATTTAAAGTATGGGGTTGTGAAGCTTATGTTAAGCTAAACACCCAAAACAAGTTGGAAAGTCGATCAACTTAGTATATATTTGTTGGATATCCCAAACAATTGTATAGGATACTACTTCTTTGATCCAACAGAGCAAAAGTTATTTACTGCTCAAAAGGTAGAGTTCTAGGAAACTAAGTTCCTTATGGATGAACTAACGTATAGAATAGTGTAATTTGATAAGGTTCAAGATCCACAAGCCGATACACGTTTGGTTGGCACTAGCAATCAACAAAAGGTTGTTGATGATGATCAAGAGGTTGATCAATACACACAAAATGTTCGCAGATCTGGTAGAGTTAGCATTCCACCTGAAACATATGTCTCTTTAGTGAATGGATGCTATGTGGTTGACTCTGATGAGCCAACCAAGTTTGGGAATTGGTTGACCCTCCACTTAACTCCGAACCGGTTGGATGCAAGTGGGTTTTCAAGAAGAAAACAGATATGCATGGAAACATGGATACTTACAAAGGAAGATTGTAGCAAAAGGTTTCACTCAAACTCAAGGGGTTGATTATGATGAAACTTTCTTGCCTGTGGCAATGCTAAAGTCAATTAGGATATTATTCCCATAGCTGCATATTATGACTATGAGATTTGGCAAATGGATGTGAAAACTGCTTTCCTTGATGGACATCTCAAAGAGACTATCCATATGGTTTAGCCTGATGGTTTTGTCCATCCACAACATCCTAATAAAGTATGCAAGTTAAAGAGATCAATCTATGGAATGAAACAAGCATCGAGGAGTTAGAATCAACGTTTTGATGAAGAGATCAAGAAATTTGGTTTCATCAAGAACGCTGACGAGGCTTGTGTATATAAGAAGGCTAGTGGGAGCATAATTTCATTCCTAGTATTGTATGTTGATGAGATACTACTTTTTGGAAATGATATTCCAACCATGGAAGGTGTTAAAACCTAATTTGGAAGTTGTTTTTCCACAAAAGATCTCGGTGAAGCCGCCTATATTTTGGGGATAAAGATCTATAGGGACAGATCAAGGCGGTTAATAGGTCTAAACCAAAGTGTATATATTGATTAATTCTTGAAAAGGTTCAAGATGGAAAACTCTAAGAACGTATGGTACATATTCAAAGATGGACAATATTGAGTACATCTCTATGTCAAAGCTCAAAGGATTAGCAAGATCGAATGAAGGACATCCCATATGCGTCTGCTATAGGATCCATCATGTATGCGATGATATGCACTAGACCGGACGTGTCATGCGCGTTAAGCATGACAAGCACATTTCAGCAGAATCCAGGTAATAGCCACTGGATGGCTGTTAAAAGTATATTGAAATACCTTAGGAGGACTAAGGATATGTTTCTAATATACGGGTCTGGTGAAGAGGAACTCGTTGTAAAGGGTTACACAAATGCGAGCTTCCAAACTGATCGAGATGATTCTCGATCTCAATCGGGATATGTCTTCATTATGTGGAGGAGCAGTGTCCTGGAAGAGTACAAAACAAGACGTGGTAGCATTGTCCACTACAGAATCCGAATACATAGCCGCCTCATTAGCAGCTCAGGAAGCTGTATGGATAAAGAAATTTATCACCAATCTAGGGGTGGTCTCTACCATTCAAGACCCTCTAGAAATCTTTTGTGATAACGAGGGTGTGATTGCACAAATCAAGGAACCCCGTGCACATCAAAACACTAGGCACATTGAGCGGAGATTCAACTACATAAGGGATGAAGTTGAAAAAGGAAAGATATGTATTGGTAAAGTTAACACCGATCATAACATTGGGGATCCATTCACAAAGCTCCTTGACAGGGAAAAGCATGAAAGTCATACTTGTGCCTTTGGACTTTGATATTCTAGTGATTGGAATTGATGTGTTTAGTATTTAAAAGTTTGAAACAACGTATTATTTAACTCTTTATATACTTGTGATATTTTGAGTTATATTCATTTTAGCATGTATACATCCATGAATATGTTTATTATTCTAAATATCCATAGTCGGTCATGTTTGTGGGAATAAATATGAACGTAAGACTATTATGAACATGGATTGGTGGATATTCATAAGGCATGAATATAGAGTAATTGGTTGCTGCCAAAGTTCATAGATATTTGTATGATACAAATATTTGACTAACCCGCATCTCAAAATTTACTACATGGAATCTTATAGATTGATCATAAGTAAATTTGAGTAAAGGCGAATATCATTTGGTATCCTCCGACCTGAGATACATATTGAGTTTTGATATTCACGAAATGTTATACCTTGAGGTAGTTCTGCACTGCTCTGAAATAATGGATAGTACATAAGGCTATGTTTAGGTGTGAGACGAGGTGATTATGAGAAATGTATGTGGGCAAGATGGAATTTGTTCCTCTTATTCATTGAGAGCAAGATGTCTAAGGTCTGATTAAGTTAAATCAACAAGGAATGATCATTCTTTGTCCTTGGATTAAAATGACATGGTAACAAAATGATAAATGATTGATTCACCTAAATTGTTTCAAGTTGGATACTTGAAGGGGATGATGTTATTGAATGGCTTTTAGTCATGCGCATTAAGGGTAGTAAACCATTGTTAGGCAATATTTACTGCTTGCATCAATCTTCTATGAATCTTGTGCAGGTGGGAGATTGTTGGATTCTTTATGCCCAAGACACATAGAACATTGATGTGGCTAGTACGTTATGATCCATGTCGGGTCATACCCAATAACAAGCTTAGAAAACACCAAAATAAATATTTAATTGATGATATGACATGCAATTAAATAATTACACCAATTAGAAAATGAGTTTTCTAAATAAATTGCATATGAGATAGGAACAACTTATAAGGATATTTTGTTCATGAGTATTATTGTAATGTTATTGATTGGGTCAATAACATCAAATAATAAGAGAGTCTAAGAGTTATATAATTAATAGGTTAATTACATAACTCATAAAATAACTTGTAAACCTTTTTGTTTTATAAAAGTTTTGGGGGGAATCCCCATTTTAAAGGTCCATTTCGGCCGCCCCCTTTATGGGGTTTGGGTTCCTTTTGTGTCTTGGAACAAGACACTATTGAATAGTCCCACATTCAACCTCTCACTCTCCCATACATGCAAGAACGACAAGGACCAAGTTCTCTCAAAAGTTGAAGAATAATCACGGCTGAAAAGAGGTTTTTCAGCAAGGTTTTGGTCGATTCTTGGTATACAAATCCTAGCAACAAGGTGTTTGCTTGATGCTTGTGGGTATGGAAGCTTGAGGACACATCTCCTTGGTGTTTTGGTCATTCAAGAACCTCATTCTCTTCATCAAAATCACGTTTTTCAGCAGCTCTACAAAGGTAGTTTGTATGTGTTGCTTTTGGTTGTATTTCTTCTTGATAGCTAGTTCATACACATATATATGATCCTATGTTCTTGGGTTTCTTGATATTAAGTTATGTGTCTTAATTTTCAATTTACCAAACATAATATTAAGGTTTGTTTCCGCTGCGTTTTCTTGTTTAAATGGTTAAACAACTTGGATAATGGACCAAAAAACCTAACATAATATAGTTCATGAATATGATTTTCCATTGTTTAAATTCAGATTAATGTTTAAGCATTGATGATTTTGGAGTATGACCAAGTTTTGAAAAACTATGTGAATCCATTTTAACAAGGTGTTTTAGCTTGTATAAATATAGATTAGGTAAGTTTTAAGATTAATTAGTCCGAATAGTCCAAATCTTTCAACGAATGCTCAGTAAATCTGATCTGTTAATGTTTCTTGGTTTCTGTATCAGCTTCTATTCTTTGTATGAATCTGTAGGTTTTGTGTATAGTTCTTGAAGGTGAGAATGTGTTAACAACGGTCTTTTTAAGAGTATTTTCTGCTGTTTACTAATAGAGATGACGGAATACTATATTTGCAATTCAATCACCAGTTCAATCAAGTTCGATTCAGGTCTTCAGTAGATCTGAAAAAGAACCGAGAGCCAAGGCTATGATACCAATTGACTGGGTAGTGATATTGAGATTCTCACTTAGGATCGAATATAATGATTGAGTTGATGGTTGAATGGTGGAATCATACAATCAATAAACATTCAATCGAGAAGAAATACTCATAAACGCTTTGTATATATAATAAAGGTGATTGATTACAATAACTGCAAGGGTTTAGGAAGAAAAGTAATAATGCACCTAGAGAGTAAATGACAAAATATATTCTATTTGTCTATGTCACCTCATGTACGAGGTTTTCTGTTCTATTTATAAGCACACAAGATGCTTTTTTTAAAAAATGACTAAACTACCCCTGACCTATACATCAGAACTAGTCTAAGTCTTGATCCGCATTTACTCTGGTTCATCCGCATTGGCAAATGCAGATGGACTTGATCAGCATTTCTTCACTTGATCATCCGCATTAGTATGTTGGTCATCCGCATTGGGTAATGCAGATGAACAAATACTTCTGCGCATTCTTGTCTGGTCATTCGCATTGGCAAATGTAGATAAATAGAATCTTGTCCCCATTACTTTTAATCTTCCGCATTTGTTAATGCGGAAGAACAAACACTTGTCAGCATTTGTTCCCTGCCTTCCGCATTAACAAATGTGGAAATCCAATACTTAATCTTCTACTGCAAAATCTTCATCCGCATTAATACTTGGACTTGTGGGAATCCAGCAGAACAACCATCAACTCACCAATTGAATTGTAACGCCTGGTAATTTTTAAAAGAAAAAAAAAGAAAGAATAATGTGAAGAAAAAGAAAGAATATTGCCGCCCACTCTTGCACATCACCTTTCTACTACGGATTCTAGAGAGAAAGTGCAGAGTTTTCGGATTTTGAAGAAGAACAAGAAGAAAGATTCGAATTCAAGGTAAGAATTCATGGTTTTATGGTGTTCCTAACTGGCCTTGCCTCGGGTGTATGCTTATGTGTGTTTGTATGTCCGGTTGTGTGTGTTTTTAGTGGGTTTTTAGGTGGTTGAATTCAATTGCAAACGAGTTTGGAAGAAGCCATACTCAAGAGCTGCAAAGGTGAGTTCTAGAACCCCTCTTTTATATGTTTTATCTGATTTTGGGGCTGGAAATGCATGAATGTATGTTTTTATAAAACTGGGTTTTATACCCGTATGTTTTGAATGTGTGAATGATGATGTTATGGTGTGATTCTGGACTGTGTTCTTGATTTTTTGATGTTATGGTTGTGATTCTAGGTCTTAGAAGGTAAGATTTAAGCTTAGAACATGATAGATGGTGTTTGGAAACTGAAATTTGATGTTTAGGGCTCAAATGTCTATGTTTTTTGGAATTTGCCCAAGTATGCAAAACAAATGCAGATGAATGGTTAATGTGGATGAGCATTAACCATTAAGTATGTCAATGTGGATGAGTATTGGAAGGAATGCGGATGAACAGTTAATGCGGATGAGCATTGACCATTAAGTAAGTCAACGCGGATGAGTATTGGAAGGAATGCGGATGAACAATTAATGCGGCTGAGCATTAACCGTTAAGTAAGTCAATGCGGATGAGTACTGGAAGGAATGCGGATGAACAGATAATGCAGATGAGCATTAACTACTATGTAAGAGAAGTGCGGATGAGCACTGAGGAAATGCGGATGAGCACTGAGGAAATGCAGATGAGTACAGATGAAATGCGGATGAACTAAAAAAATGCAGATGAACTAAAAAATTGCGGATGAACCAAAAAAGGCAAATGTGAATGAGTACTGATGAAATGCGGATGAACTAAACAAATGTGAATGAACAAAAAGGGCAAATGAGAATGAACTCTTAGATTATTTACTGACTTTTGGGGAAAAAGTGAATTTTTGGCCTGGAATTGGGAGGTTCCCGGGGGCTATGTAGGTTGACTTTTTGAGGTCATAGATGATATGATGGGCATGATGTTATGATGTATGTTAGATGCTTTTGGTATGATGTGTATGATGTTATGCATGATGGTATGCATGATTAAGGATTGACGCCTATGTATGATGTATGTATGAAGCCCTGTCTGATGATGTTGACTGTTTATGGTTGTGTTCCTTGTTATGTATAATTATTTTCCTTGGCTTTACGTTGAACGTTAATGAATGAAATGAAAGTATTATGTAACGTAAAGCGGAAGATAATGAAAAGAGGAAGATGATGAATGAATACATGCACTAATGAACCATGGAATGTAAAGAAGGTATTGCAAGCCTTTGTATGTGGAAGACGGCCAATGAAGGGTGTTAGTCCAACGGTGTGTGGGTTAGCTACCCCAGAAGGATGCACATCGGGGTCTTTCTTTGTGATTGACCATTTGTATAGTACCTTTGTCGCTTACCCTAGATACTGTGACCAGGCTGCTCTGTGCCATGATGGGAGGTCTATGATAGACCTCGGTCCAGTATCCGCTTTATGCATGAGGGTGGGTATAGCACATTACAATGGTACGCCTAAATTTACCCTTAGGTACTGTAGTCAGGCTGCTGTGTACCATGATGGGGGGTCTATGATAGACCCCGGTCCAGTACCTGACTGGGGTTGAGTAAGAGTGATATTCTTACTGTGAATTGAATATGATAATCAAGTCAATGATTGAGTGGCGGAAACAAACAATCAAAGAACATTCGAAGCAAGAAAATACTCATAAATGCTGTTTGTATTGATATATGAAAGTTGATAAATTACAGAGAATAATTACAACAAAAATTCTCTATCTATCAGCCATCACCTCATGTACGAGGTATCTATTCTATTTATAGTAGACAAGATGCGTTTTACAAAATGACTAAACTACCCCTAACCTATTACATCAGAACTAGTCCAAGTCTTCGTCCACATCTTTGCTTGTTCATCCGCATTGACAAATGCGGATAAGTTAACTTGATTAGCATTTCACTTGATCAATCGCATTAGTATGTTGGTCATCCGCATTGGTTAATGCGGATGAACAAATACTTGTGTGCATTTGTTCGGTCATCCGCATTTGTCAATGCGGATGAGCAAAGTCTTGTCCACATTTACTTTGTGGTCTTCCGCATTTGTCAATGTGGAAGAACAAATACTTGTCCATATTTGTTCTGTGTCTTCCGCATTGACAAATGAGGGAGACAATACTTTATTCTTCTAAGCAGATTCTTCATCCACATTTCTTCTTAGACTTGAGGGATTTCAGCAAAACAATCATCAAATCACCCATTGAGTTGGCATGTATGATCCTTTCAAGGGTCCAACAATACTCCCCCTAAGGATTATACAGCCAAGTTTTCCTCAATGTTTGGATGGTGATTGATGTTGTGAAGATTCCGTTGGTTCTTCGGGGGGTGAGATGAATACAACTTTGGTAGGATCCAGTATAGCTTTGATCATATTCACGAAGTCTGTAGCTTCTGACATCCTTTCTCTGCTTAACACATGAATCTTCATCTTGCTCATATTGTAGATGGCTTCCATTAGCAGCTTCTTCAGTGAAATTGGCTCCCATATAGAAATTGTAGAAAGTCCATCTCTATGTGTCAGTAAGTTCCCCCCATATCAACCTCTAGTTTTACAATGTTGCCAAGCTGCAGTGGTGTCTTTTTCTCTTTTCTTTTCTCTATTTTAATTCTTATTTGATCATATGCCAACTTCAGCAGCTTGATGCACTTAAGAAATAAGTGCATGTCTAACTCTCCCAATTATTATTCAGTTACCTGAAATGTCTGGTGTATATGTAATGGATATATGATTCATCAAGCAGTCAAACCTCATATCCACTGAATAATCTGATTTCAGCTCCCTCCTTTCATCCCCACTTCCTTTCAATTACCATCTCATAGGTTTTCTCATCATAGTATACATTTGAGATGGGTGTGGAGGAATGAGTACTAGACACCATTTTCCTTTTTAATGATTCTGTAGGCTTTACTTTTAGCTCAGGGAATACAATTTCTTCTGCTTGCACTTTTTCTTCATATCAAGGGGATTGACAAATGTTTTATCTTTTCTCAAGCATATTGTCTTTAATGAATTGAAGTTGTTTGTTCTTCTGAACATCTTAAGTATGTTCTCAAATTCATATCCCCTGAACATAGCTGCATGATTGATGAGTTCAAGTTGAGCTAGCTCCTTCAAATCATGAATTTCCAGGGCATTTACAAGAGCTGAGTACTCTGTAAAGAATTGTACTAGCCCTGAGATCCTTTTCACCATGAACATATTCCATGTACTGTCATACTTCCAGGCTATTATCTTTTGATCTACCTTACCCTTCTGAGTAGACACCCCTTTGATCAGTTCTGCAGTAGTCAGTCCTTCTTGCAGTTTCAACTGAGATGGTTCTGCAAACCATTCAGGGTACTTGTGGAGCACAGGGGCAAGTAGTTCTTGGTCTTTCTAGTTCAGCATCATGTCTTCAGCTCATACTCTACTTCCTGGTTTGGTGCTTGCTAATTCTTCTTCCAGCTTCTTGAGTTTTTCTTTCTTCTCATTAATCAATTGAAGAGTTACAGCCTTTAATGAGTTTATCTTCATGTTTCCAATCCTTCTTCTTATGAACCCATAACTTAAGAGACATTCCTTTATTTCCTTATCAGACATATTATATGGATGAGGAAATAATAGTTCATGAGATGGAGATGATTTCTTCATTGAAGACAGCTTGTGTAGGGGACCCCTTCTTGGTAATGGTCTTTCATACCCGGTTGATTTCTTCAAAGAGGAATCTTCATGCTTTGGAGTATCCTTGTGATTGCTTTCTCATATTCTGTTTCAATGTTTGGATCAAGCAGCCTTTTCACTTTGTTTTCTTCTTCTTTCATCCCTTCATATGTCATTCCAAACACTTCATGAGGATCATATCCTTGATTGATCAGAAACATGGCTTTAATCATCAAGTCATCAGTTTGTGCTTTGGATACCATGTCTTCCACTATCTGTTCTGCTTTCATGGACTGTCCATAAGAACATCCTTTTCAGCTTCATATCTACTAGCAATCTCACCTTCTTCTAAATCAACTACACCAGCCAATTTCTTCAATTGAGCTTCTGCCTACTTGTTGGATCAAGAAGAAGGCTAATGCAACCAAAACTTTGTCACTTAAAGTTATTTTGGTGCTGCATGCAAAAGGCTTCCGAAGCATAGCATGGAACTTCTGAAGGTTGTAGAGTTCTTCCAAAGATAAAATGAAAGATCAACTTCAGAAGACAGAACTCTACTTCCGAAGACAAGTGCATACTTCCGAAGTTCAAGACTTAGAAGAATAAAGTAAAGACCACTTCCGAAGTATGATGAAAAAAAGAAGTCTCCAAGCCTTGGAAGAAGCAGCCTCTTCCAAAGTATAAGTGGCTTCGGAAGTACTAACTCTTCCTAAGCCATTTAACCTTCGGAAGACACTGCTATGAACCAGTGGACACAAGTATGGTCTCTGACACTCCGCTGCAGACTTCTCATACAACATGGCTTCTTCGTATAGACTTTAGCTATAGGATCCCAGCTGGTATCAAAGTATATCCGGCTATAGATAGTATTATATACAAGTTCTCCTTGTAATTCATAGACACATAGAGATCATCTGCTTGTAAGAGTCTTGTATTTTGAGTTGCAAATCAATATATAAAAGTATCTTGAAAACTATCTTTGTGTGTTCTAAGTTACTTTATATATTGTGATCAACTCTTATTGATTCTTCATATATCCGAGTGTTGTTGTAGGTGAGTTTGAGTGAAACTCTGTGTTTAAGTGACAAACACCGATCCTGCAATTGGTATCAAAGCTTCTCAGTCTCTTGATTGTGTGATCTTACCATCCAAATCAACCTGTTTTTACTCCTCCCTACCACTCACTCACTCAAATGGCCCTTAACAAATCTGAGGTAGAGATGGGAACAATGAAAAAAGGTCCCACCATTACCCCTAAAAACTTCAAGTCTTGGAGTAGAAGAATAGAAGGCTTCATTAGATACCAAGACAAAAGACTATGGAATTCCATTCTCAATGGACCGTACAAGCCAAGGTGGCATCACCTGGTGGAAACAGTGCCATGATAGAGAAGGCTGTCGAGGACTATTCTGATGAAGACCGAAAGAAGATGGACATCGATAGCAATGCTATGACTATTCTCATGACGGCAATACTGAACTCTATTATGGTGGGCTTCGACCATTCCAGACTGCCAAAGAATTGTTTGATGCACTTGCTCAGATGTACTCAAGCTCCAACGACTCAAAGAACGACTCACTGAAGCAGTAGTTCGAGAACTTCACTCATATTGCTGGAGGACCCTCAGCCAGCAGTACTTCAGGTATATGGATCTTATCTCTTCCCTTCAATATGTGAAGATCACTCCTGAACTCAAAGATCACCAGAAAGTTCATGAGTGCTCTTCCCAACGAGTGGACATTCTACTGTGTCTCTATCAAGAGAACAGAAAACTTGAACACTCTTTCCATGACTGAACTCTACGTCATCCTTGATGGATATTGCCTAGAGATGGAGGGTAAGAAAGGCCACCAAACAAGCAGACCCATGAGTCTTCCTGCTAGCAATGCTTTAATGGTTGCTGAAGGCTCATTAACCCCTCAACCTCAGCATTTCCTAACTTATCAGCAGCCATCCTGATCTTCTGGACCTTACATCACTTTTCCTGAGACTCCAAGGTCTCAACAGGCTCAACACAACTCCTTCGAGGAAAGTTGTGCCTTTGTTTCAGGAAGTGGACACTCAGGAGATTTTCAATACTGTTTTAATGATCTTGAGTGTTTCAGTCCAGATGATGTAGAATACGTGGACATTGTCAAGTAGATGGCTCTCTTAACTTACAGAGCAAAGAAGTTCTTTAAGAGAACTGCAAGGCAGTTCCCTGAAAACCAACTACCAGCAAGTTGGGGTTCGACAAGACCAAGGCAAAGTGTTACAACTGTAACCAACTGGATCATTTTGCAAGTGAATGCAAGGCTCCCAAGACCAATCCGGGAACCCCACAAGCCTCCACACATCCCTCAACCTCAAAGCCCACTGAGAGGTCAACTGAAACAACTACAATGGCTCAAGAAGTTGATTGGAGCTTCATGGTATAGGATGTGACTCCTGCTCAAGCTCTCATGGCTAGAACAGATGATGCCCAGGTATATGAACATCTCTGTACTCCATCCAGTATAGCTAAAGTTAAACTTTATCAGGACTACAATATGGAAATCAGATCTGATATTGAGTTTTTAAATATTCGAAAATCTGATTTTAAAAGAGCTGAATCTGACTATCAAAGAAAATTGATGAGTTAGAGAAAACTGTATCTCTTTTAAAACATGAACACACCAACTACAAGACTCAAATCAAGGATCTGATATCCAAATTGTCTGAGGCTCTAGCCCAGCTTGTCACTGCTGAGGCTCAGACTAGGAAGCATGCTATTTTTTAGCAGAACTTCCAAGCTATTCTTGCATCATCCTCCCATTCCAAACTCTGTTATCAAAACAAAGAAGGTTGGAACCAATGAAATCGCTCCACCATATTCCTATGAGTCTATTAGACAGCCAAGATGTGGTATGAAGAGAAAGAGGTTCCAAATGCTGACCCTTCCTTTCCAGAGTTGACGGATGAGGTATCAATAGTGGCCACCACAGGGAAGGAATAGGTAGATGTACCCATCTCCTCCTGTGAAGATCAAATCCTAACTACTAAGCCAAAAGAAGCAGAGCTAAAGCTGCTAGAAGAACTGCCAAGAAGGTGGCTGAGTCCAATTGAAGATTGACCCCAAGCAGAAGGGTGTCTTTATCTCAGGTGGATTCCAAGTGGTAGGTACTTTTGATTCAGGAAAGGAATGTAATACCAACATTCCTATCCTACAAAAGGATTAGAAGTTGAAGGGAAAAGTTGCTGATGAAGAAATGAAGCCTAAGAAACAGCAACCCTCACTTTCCTAAAAGACTAACATTGCATGCATCATGTGTGGCCTGCAAAATCACATGCCAAAAGATTGTTACTACAATCCTGGAAGCACACATTATGCAAATAATGTTAGGAAAGAAGTAGTCAAGGAAGGTTTCACATTTGGACCTTTTCAAATGGTTCAAGTAATGAAAAAGGGAAGGCTAGTCTCGGAAGCCAGGTTGCTTTCGGAAGAAACTCCTTCTTCCGAAGGGAAAATGGCTTCGGAAGCAAGAGCTAGTAAGGTTCGGAAGAACAAGAAAGCTCCCTTGAAACCATCCAAGAAGAAGACTGCTTCGTAAGAAAAGGTGGTGAAGGCTTCTTCCGAAAAGAAAGAAGATTCGGAAGAAGGCCATGCTGCAAAAGCTTCAACAAGCTCATCCTCCAAGGTCAGCCAAAGGGTGGACTGGAAGATCAAGGAAGATGCTGTAGCCCGAACCTCTTCTTCAAAGACCTCTATTAAACCCCCATGCATATCTTTTGGTTCAATTATGTCATTATCCTTGGAAGAACCCGAGACCAACAAGGCTTGGACATCCAAACAAAACTAACAATCTCATCTTATGTGCAGGGACATCCATTTGACAAGAACAACAATGTATGGATTGTAGATAGTGGATGCTCCAGGCACATGACAGGGAACAGATATCTACTTCAACAGTTTCAGAACTATGATGGAGGTCCTGTCCAATTCGGAGGTGAGGCTAGAGGATATATTTCTCGCAGAGGGAGTATGTCTAACGCTAAATTAAAAGTTGACAAAGTCCACTTTGTCAAACAGCTGAACACAATCTGTTAAGTGTTTCTCAATCTTGTGATCAAAAGCACCAAATGCTTTTCACAAAACATGTGTGCATTATCCTCATACCAGGGATGACAGTTCCTCCGGAATTGGTGCTTCTTAGATCTCCCAGAAAAGGGGATATGTACAAGCTAGATATGAACAATGCTTCCCCAATGGGTGAAGTATCATGCTTTCTTTCCAAAGCTGATAGTGAAGAGTCAACACTATGGCATAAACATATGTGTCATGTAAATATTAAGACAATGAATAAATTGGCTAACAATAACTTGGTACATGGATTGCCTAAAAAGGAGTTTTTCTGCAAAGATAACTGTGTTGCATGCCTGAAAGGGAAAGAACACAGGACAGCTCATAAATCCAAATATGTTAACTCTATCACTACTCCATTACACTTACTGCATATGGATCTTTTTGGTCCCACAAGTATAAGGAGCATTGGAAGGAAATCATACTGCCTTGTGATAGTTGATGATTTTACAAGATTCACATGGGTATTCTTTTTAAGAACTAAAGATGAAACTGCTGAAACATTAAAATCTTTTATTCTTAAAATAGAAAATCAAATTGATCACAAGGTTAAACTCATTAGAAGTTATCAAGGGACTGAGTTTAAGAACTTCGTTCTTAACTCATTCCGTAACTCAAAAGGGATTGCTAGACAATATAGTGCTCCCCAAACTCCTCAACCAAATAGTGTTGCTCAGAGGAGGAATAGGACACTTATTGAGGCTGCTCGAACTATGTTAGCTCATTCAAAGCTACCTCTAACATTTGGGTAGAGGCAGTCAGTACTGCATGCTATGTGCAAAACATAGTTCTTGTAGTTAAGCCACATGGAAAGACCCCTTATGAGCTAGGGAACAAGAGGCCACCGTTTATTGGCTTTCTAAGGTCCTTTGGCAGCAGGTGTACGATACTTAACACAATGGACAATTTAGCAAAATTTGCTGAAAAGTCGGTTGATGCTATTTTTGTTGGATACTCTTCTAGCTCCAAAGATTACAGAGTATACAACATTAAGAATCAACAATTTGAGGAGTCATCCAATATAGTTGTTAATGAGCACACACCTTGTGTTATGGGGAATGGCCTTGATCATATTTTTGATTTAGAATTGTTTCCAAACTATTCTAAATCATCTTGTGAGAATGTTTCAACTGGAACAGGTGCTCAAAATGATGTTGATCCTACTGCTAATGATCAACTGTTTGAGCTTCCCAGACCTAGTCCAAATTCTCCAAGTGACACAACACACCAAGCTTCTATTATTCATAGATCTGATAGTCTATCTATATCAAGGAACAGTGAAGCTTCAACAAGTGAATCACTTACTGAGCCTCAAACCTCATCAGGTGATCCACCATAGCACCAGGCAAAAGGAAGTAATATTTTGAAGGAACAAGCAACTGTTAATACTACTTCATAGCCAACCATTGATGATGTTTCTCATTCATTTAATCAGTCCACATTGAATGACTTTGAAACAAGAGAGATGTTAGAGGCTTGATCATCAAGAATAAAGCAAGACTTGTAGTTCAAGGATACACTCAAAAGGAAGGAATTGATTATACTGATGTCTTTGCACCAATTGCAAGACTTGAGGCAGTTAGGATCTTCTTTGCTTATGCTGCATCCAAGGACTTCACTGTCTATCAACTTGATGTCAAATGTGAATTTGTATATGGGGATAGATAGGGAAGTCTATGTATGCCAACCTCCAGGATTTGAAGACCCACAACACCCCAACTATGTGTGCAAATTGGATAAAACTCTGTATGGGCTGCACCAAGCACCTAGGCTGTGGTATGAGACTTTGTCTCAGTTTCTTCTGACGAATGGCTACACTAGAGGTACCATTGATAAGACTTTCTTCATCAGAAAGCCTGGAAAGGACATCTTTCTCGTTCAAGTCTATGTCGATGACATCATATTTGGTTCCTCAAATGACCAAATGTGTAAGGACTTTAAGAGCATTATGAAGAAAAAGATTGAGATGAGTTCCATGGGAAAAATGGACTTTTTCCTTGGAATTCAGGTAAAGCGGATGAAGGAAGGGTTTTTCATTAATCAATCTAAGTATGTCTCTGACATCTTAGAGAGATTTGAAATGAAAGATTGCAAGCCTGCCAAGACACCCATACCCAGAAACTATAATCTTTGTTCTGACCTTGAGGGGAGGATACTGATCAACATCAGTATAGGGCAATTATTAGTTCTCTGATGTATCTCACAGCTAGTAGACCTGATATCATGTTTGCTACTTGTATCTGTACAAGATATCAGGCTGCTCCAAAGGTGTGTCACCTAGCTGCTGTTAAGAGAATCCTCAGATACCTCAAAGGAGCACCTAAACTAGGTCTCTGGTATCCCAGAAACAAAGATTTCAATATCTATGGATACTCTGACAGTGACTATGGAGGCTGCAATATTGACAAGAAATCAACATCAGGAGGATGTCAATTTCTTGGTGGAAGGATCATCTTATGGCAATGCAAGAAACAATCATGTGTCTCTACATAACTGCTGAAGCTGAATACATTGCTCCTGCTTGCTGCTGTGCTCAACTGCTATGGATTCAAAATCAGATGTTAGACTATGTATTAAACTATATAAGTACTCCTATCCATATTGACAACAACAGTGCTATCTCAATTACTGAAAATCCAGTGAAGCACTCCAAGACAAAGCATATTGACATCAGGTATCATTTCATTAGAGATATTCATGAGAAAAATCTAATTAAGTTAATCAAAGTTGATTCAAATGAACAATATGCTGATCTGTTCACCAAAGCGTTTGATGAACAAAGATTTAAGTATCTCATAACAGCTATTGGGATGATAAACATTGATTAATTTAATCTCTTTTGAAAACCTTTTTAATATCTATGTCTTGTATCAATACAATTTAAGCCATGTTATCAGAAATTCCCTCTGAAATTTTCTAAGTGTAAATTCCTTCCGAAGATAAATTAACCTTCGAAAGACATTCTCATATCTTCCGAAGCAAAGTTTCTCAAAGGATATCTTCGGAAGACTTACTTAAGCCCTGTTATCAAAAGCGATTGATTGCATATCAGATCTACTTCTGAGACTTATAGATTCTCCATTCGGAAGCAACTATAACCTTTGGAAGCCAAGTCTTGGCTTCGGAAGTAGGAATTGCCTTCGGAAGACAAGTTACCTTCGGAAACGTTTTCCACTTGGAAGAGAGATTCTATTGTGTAACGTAAATCTCTTGGGCCCCACACTGTAAAAAGCAAAGATTTTGTTAATGATGTCGGATTATTTAATTTATTTCAACCTTACCACCACTGTCCATTCATCCACTAAACCATCACATGACCTTATCCTAACCTCCATTACCGCCTTACCACCCTCTTTTAAATAATCTCGACCGTTCAATTTCATCTTCTTACTTGCAATTTTTACTGCCCTATAAATTTCTGCTCTCCAACTTTACCCAAGCTAAAAATCATCTACTTTCACCTTTCCAAATGGCACTCAACCCTCAACACAACCAGTCGCACTTCTTGATTCTTCAAGAGATGCTGACTTCTCTAAAATTATCTCCTTTCTCACCCTATCAACCTACTACACTGCCCTTACTGTTAATCCCACTATTTACTCCAACCAAATGGTAGAATTTTTGGAAAATGGTCAGGTCGAACCCTAAATGGGATTCGTGTACTGCGATCCAGCATTTGTGGATAGGAGTTGATCATCACTGAACAACTCATCAGGGAGCACCTTGAGCGTCACAATGAAGGAGCTCCTACTGAATTCCCAAAGGAAGATTTGGATAGCACTTATATCCTACTAGGATATGGTGGAGACATCAGTAGGTCGACTGTTTACAAGTTCAACTTCTCCTACAATTGGAAGTTCCTCCTGCATGTTGTTCTTCATTCTTGTCCAACAAATCCAGAGGATGGGATCAAATCCCTTATAACTAGGATGCTTAGTTCATGGATTGGTGAGAGGCTTGCTTTTCAACTACTCATGATTTGTGTTCTCAAATTAGATTAGGAATCTGCAAAGGGAAACATTCTTCAGGTATCCTAGATTCCTTCACATAATCAACTGTGAGTTGGACCAGAGCATGCTTGTCTGTGCAGCTGCTTTGACTGTCCCCCAAATGCGGCCTTCCATCTTCAAGACCTTAAAGAAGATGTCCACCAACTTCATTGGAAGTCACACTACTCTGCTTCCAGGTATGATTGAGCGCATAGCTCCTGGTGACATCCCTGTTCAACCCATAGGTGATGAACCCACACCAGCAACTACCACCATAATGCCAACACTACCTTCTCCACCCATCACCATCACTTATCAAAGACGCCCCAAACAAACCCTTGTTCAATCTACTCTGATTGAACAAGCTCCTCCTGTTCAATCCAAAAGGACTAGAGTGGAAACATGGGCTCCCACTCAGTCAGAGGTCTCTCCATCCTTCTCTTTCGACCTTAATTTGGGCTTTGAGTCTCCTCAGTCTCAAACCCAGGAGCCCGATACCCAAACCAACAGCTCTCAGAATGAGTATCTACACTCTTCTGAGCTGCCAACAAGGGACAACCCCACCAGAGGCTCAATGCCTATAGACATTGACCAAAGTCCCGGGTAAGTAGGCTTAACCTCCCTATCTTTTACTGACCTTCTATTCAAAACTGATGAAGAGATAACATCTCTCCATGGCAATGATGTTGATCTACAATACCCACTTTAAGATCAACAGAGCCTGAAGAAATCCCTTATCTCTAGCCCCCATCAGCAACCAATAACTGAGGTGAGTCTTACTGATGTGGAGAGGACTCATGTAGATTCAGCTGCTACTATAGAAGGTGCCTCAATGGACCCTGTGGATAGTGGTAACATCTCTCGGACTGAATCTACAGCAACCGAGCCCTTTGATAACTCTGAAAGAGACATCATTGCGCATGGGAAACTAGGGTGCCATGAAACCACATCTGGTGGTGAGGCTTGAACATACTAGGTATGTTACCTCATCTCCCCATGATTCTTCAAAAGAAGATGATGGAAGCATGCAACTCCTTGTTAAAGACCTTCTATCTAAAGTCTCAAACCTTGAACCCTTGGTTAGGACTTTAGAAGCAAGGTCTGCCACTCAGCAACTTGAGATTGACAATCTCAAGGCAACTAGCTGAGAAATAGACAGAGAGGTCTGTTAGGCATGTACCTATTCAGGTCTCACTGACTTCTTCCTCTAGCTCATCTAGCTCTCAAGATGATGCTACAAAAAGGGGGAGAATGTTCAAAGACAAATAAATGAGGAACCACAGAGCCGACCATTAACTGTAGGGTTTGTTAGAACACAAATCATAGTTTAACCTCTTTTTTTGAAAACGCAGCGGAATTACAACTCTAAAATTTGTTTATAAGCTGAAAAATATGTTCATTAGATGACCATATTAATGTTTAAAACAAACCCATATATCAAAGGATCATTATATGTGAATAATCATGTTAAGTGAACATAAAACAACATAATATGACATCCACAAAGGGCTCGCATAACTACCTTCCAGCAGCTCAAAAACCATGAATGAAAGGGGATGAGATGAAGGTGATGATGATGTCGAATATGCAGCCTAGACTCCAAGAAGAGGATCCCTCAAGCTAGTATACCCCAAGCCTCCTTGCAAGCACCTCTTGTTAGGGAGATTCAACACCAAACACACCACAAAATTGCTCTCCAAAAACCCCTTAATGTTGCTTCCTTGGCCGTAGCTTTTGAAGAAAAGAGAGAGGATTTTTTTTGTTTTGCATGTGAAGTCAAGTGAGTGTTAGAGAGTCCAACACTCTTTCATAAGAGTGTGTGTTACCAAGGCAAAGAAGGAACTCCATTGGCCCATGGGGTGGCCGAAATTTAATTTAAATGGCTGTGATTCCCTCTACTTTTATGTTGGGGACACACTAAAAGTTCATGGACCCTCTTGGATTTTTAATATGTGACAAGTGCAAGAACCATACTTATGTTTTATGCACTAATCTTTAATTAAACATTTTAATTAAAGATCACTAACATTACATTATCTTATGTTATTTAAACCCTTTTAAATACAATGTGATTAATAAAACCCATCAATAATCATCCTTATGATTTGACCCATTTCACATATATGTTTAGAAAACCAATTTTCTAAATTTGGTGTGTTATTATTTAATTGCATGAAACATCATCAATTAAATAATCGTGTGTGTTTGCAAAGCTTGTTATTTGGGTATAACCCGACTTGGATCATAACGTACTAACGACATCAATATTCTAAGTGTCTGGGCACATAGAATCCTACAATCTCCCACTTGCCCAAGATTCATAGAAGATTGATGCAAGCAGTAAATACCGCCTAACAATGGTTTACTACCTTAATACACATGACTTATAGCCATTCAATAACATCATCTTATTCAAGTATCTTACTTGAAATGATTTAGGTGAATTAATCATCTATCCTTTTGTTACAGATGTCATGTTAAATCCAAGGACACAGAATGATCATTCTTTGTTGATTTAACTTAATCAGGCCTTAGACATCTTGCTCTCAACAAATAAGAGGAACAAATTCCATCTTGACTACATGTGTTTCTCACAAACACCTCGTGTCATACCTGAATATACCCTTATGTACTGTCCACTATTTCAGGACAGTGAAGAATTAGTTCAAGGTATAATACTTGGTGAATATCAAAACCCAATATGTATCTCAAGTCGGAGGATACCAAATGATATTCGCCTTTACTCAAATTTACTTATGATCAATCAATGAGATTCCATGTAGTAAAATTTGAGATGCGAGTTAGTCCAATATTTGTATCACACAAATATCTATGAACCTTGGCAACAACCTATTGCTCTATATTCATCCTTATGAATATCAACAATCCAAGTTTATAATAATCTTACCCTCACACTTGTTCCCACAAGTATGAACGACTACGGACATTTAGAGTAAACAGTTTACTCATGGATTAAACATGCCAAATTGGAACATTAATTGAAATATTATAACCAAATAATTTTATTCAAATAATAAAGAGTTCCATATATCCAAATACAAATTTACAGATCAAATCCAATCACTAGAATATCGAAGTCCCATGGCACAAGCATGACCTTCATGCTTTGCCTTTTCAAGGAGCTTCGTAAGAGGATCCGCGATGTTTTGATCTGTGTGAACTTAGCGAATACATATCTTTCCTTTTTCAACTTCATCTCGTATGTAGTTGAATCTCCGCTCAATGTGCCTAGTCTTTTGATAAGCACGAGGTTCCTTGATTTTAGCAATCGCACCCTCGTTATCACAAAAGATCTCTAGGGGGTCTTAAATGGAAGGGACAACCCCTAGATCAGCAATGAATTTCTTCAACCATGCAGCTTCTTGAGCTGCCAATGAAGCGGCGACGTATTCTGATTCTATAGTTGATAGAGCCACCACATCCTGTTTGGAGCTCTTCCATAAGACCGCTCCTCCATTCAGAATGAAAATATATCCCGATTGTGACCGAGAATCATCACGATCGGTTTGGAAACTCGCATCTTGTAACCTTTTACAACGAGTTCCTCATCACCAGATCCATAGATTAGGAACATATCTCTTGTCCTCCTTAGGTACTTAAGTATGTTCTTAACAGCCATCCAATGACTGTTTCCAGGATTTTGCTGGTAACGACTTGTCATGCTTAAGGGCATGACACGTCCGGTCGAGTGCATATCATTGCATACATGATGGATCCAATAGCAGATGCATATGGGATTGCCTTCATTTTATCTTGCTCATCCTTTGAGCTAGGACATTGAGTCGTACTCAATATCGTTCCTCTTTGAATAAGTACGGTACCTTTCTTAGAGTTCTCCAGCTTGAACCTTTTCAAGATTTTGTCAATGTATGCACTTTGATTTAAACCAATCAACCGCCTTGATCTATCCTATAGATCTTTATTCCAGAATATAGGCGGCTTCACCAAGATCCTTAATGGGAAACAACTTCCAAGCCAGGTTTTTACACCTTCCAAGGTTGGAATGTCATTTCCAATAGTAGTATGTCATCAACATACAATACTAGGAAAGTTATTGTGCTCCCACTAGCCTCTTATACACACAAGCCTCATCAGCATTTGATGAAGCAAATTTCTTTACCTCCTCATCAAAATGATGATTCCAGCTTCTCGATGCTTGTTTCAATCCATAGATTGATTTCTTTAACTTGCATACTTTATTAGGATGTTTTGGATCGATAAAACCTTCAGGCTGAACCTATAGACATCTTCCTCAAGATATCCATTTAGGAAATCCTTTTGACATCCATTTGCCAAATCTCATAATCATAATGAGCAGCTATGGCAAACAATATCCTTATAGACTTTAGCATCACAACAGGTGAGAAAGTTTCATCATAGTCAACCCCTTGAGTTTGAGTGAAACCCTTTGCTACAAGTCTAGCTTTATAGTATCCAAGTTTCCATGCATATCGGTTTTCTTCTTGAAAACCCACTTACTTCCAACTACCTTGGAATTAAGAGGTGGTACAACAAGTTCCCAAACTTGATTGTCATACATGGATTGCACCTCAACGTTCATGGCCTTAAGCCATTTGTCACAATCCAAATTGGACACTACATCATGGTATGTTGTTGGTTCATCTGAATCTACCACATAGCATCCATCCATGAAAAATCCGTATCTTTCAGGTGGATTACTAGTTCTACCACTTCTACGAACGTTTTGTGTGTATTGATCAACCACTTGATCATCCTCAACATCCTCATGTGGGTGTTAGTTTCAACCAAACGGCATTGGGTTTGGTTTGATCCTCCTCAAGGTCCACTGTTCTACTGCTAGTTCTTTCCATAAGGAACTTTGCTTCTAAGAACTCACCCTTTCTGGCAACAAACACCTTTTGTTCCAGTGGATAATGGAAATAATATCCCATGGAATCTCTAGGATATTCAATAAAGATACACTTGGTGGATCGGACTTCCAATTTGTTTGTGTGGGAGTCTTAACATAAGCCTCACAAACCACACCCTTAAGTATGATAGGGATGGAACTCTTCCATGCCATATCTCAAAAGGTGTCCTTTCCACCTTTTGGTTGGGGCCATATTTAAAATACGGGCTGCGGAGAGCAAAGCGAAACCCCAAAATGATAGAAGTAATGTGCTTCTAGCCATCATAGATCGGACCATATCCAATAAGGTTCGATTCCTCCTCTCAGACACACCATTGTGTTGTGGTGTTCCAGGTGGAGTGAGTTGTGAGACAATCCCACAACTCCTAAGATGATCTTGAAAAACATCACTTAGGTATTCACCTCCTCTATCGGTACGAAGAACTTAATTGACTTGTTGAGTTGATTTTCCACTTCATTCTTGAAGATTTTGAACATTTCAAAAGCTTCATCTTTGTGCCTTAATAAGTACACATATCCATAGCGACTATAATCGTCGTAAAGGTAATGAAGTATCTTTCACCATTCCTTGCCATTGGCTAAAAGGACCATATACATCCGAATGTATGATTCCTAATAAATCTTTTGCCCTTTCGTTAGTTCCACTAAAGGGTGCCTTAGTCATTTTACCTTGTAAACAAGATTCACATACATCAAATGAATCACATTCATTCGTTTTTAAAAGACCATTCTTTTGAAGTGTTTGTATACGTTTCTTGTTTATATGACCAAGACGACAATGCCAAAGATAGGTATCACTCAAATCCAACTTGAGTTTTTGGTGTTAGTTTGGTACAATGAACTATTTAAAGCATTTTCATGAACCAATTCATAAATACCATTATGGGAATTGCTTTAAAATAGAACATATCATTTAAAAAAACATGAATATCATTTTCAACAAAAGATAATACATAATCATAATGTCTTAATTGGGATACAAAAATAATGTTCCTAGTCAAACTAGGAGCATACAAAACATTCTTCAAAATAACATCCAAGCCACTTGGAAGTTTTAGGATGTAGTCCCCACGAGCTTCAACTTGGACTTTGGTTCCATTGCCCATGAAGAGGCTAACATCCCCTTGATTGAAGTCCCTACTTCTTTTGAACCCCTGCAACAAAATTGCAAATATGAGTTCCACATTCGGTATCCAATACCCATGTGTTAGAAGATGTAACATTAAGATCAATATGAATCATGTATATTGTACCTGAGGTCTGCCCGACATCCCTCTTTGCTTTCAACTCTTGGAGATGGACAGGACAATTTCTTGCCTAATGTCCAATCTCCCCACACTTGAAGCATGGGTCATTGGTAGCAACCTTTTGCTTCTTCTCTTGTGGTTTGGGTGGCACCCTTGCCACCCCTTTCCCCTTTCCCCATACGGGTCCCTTACCTTGGCAACTTTGCCTGGGTGCGGGATGAGGCCTTCTTGTTCCCACCTTCATTGATGGTGAGAACGGGTAAAACCCTTTTACCCATGGCCGCCTCGGCATTTTAAGCATTGAGTGATGCTCACCAATACTTTTGTCCCATGCATTCATGTTGTAATTCAACACAAATGTCTCGAACTTCTTGGTAAGGCCATTAAGGATCAAATCCATGGCCAATTCCTTCGAGATGGACAATAAGCCTCTCGAGGCGGTCAATATGAATTTTCATCTTAAGTACATCAGATGAAACAGATTGGTTGTCGTCCATACGACATGTATGGAGTGCTCGAACCGTTTCGAAGCGCTCGACCCTTGCTTGTTGTTGGAACGTTTCCTTCAGCTGGGTTATCATGTCATACGCTCCGTGATGTTCATACTCCTTTTGGAGATCCCGAGTCATGCTCGCTAGCATGAGACAAGACACTTGGATAGAGTCCTCAGGTACTTCAGCCAATCGTTGTAGGCCTCCTCATCATCCTCAGTAGGCTGATCGGGGATAGGGTCGTCTAAAACATATGATCTTCTCTCTTGCTTGAGAACGGTCTCAAGTTTCATACCAATCAATGAAATTATTATGATTTAGACGTTCCTTTTGGAGGATCGCTCGTATGATTGGGTGGACGCGGATGAGTTATCATGATTGTCATATTGGTGGCCATCTACAAAATATAACAAAGATCTATTTAGTATTTTTGATATTGCTATTTTTAATAATTAATGTCTTTTAAGGTCATTTTATATTAAAATCTAGAACCCAACATTACATTTAAATTGTGGTTAGGTGACCTTTATCCCATGATTTAATTAATAAGGTGGTCAACGATTGACGGTTGCAACCATTTGCAACTTCTAGAGGTATGGGATCGACTTTAGACATCATATGTAAAGTCGGCATGTTAATCCCATCAACACCATTTGGAAACCATATTTAGGTGATCCATTTAACATGGTTTGCAAATCAAGTTACCCTTCTTGCACAACGTGTGAGTTTACCCACATAAGTGGTTAGGTGACCTTTATCCCACCAATGTGGTATCCCCACCTTAAGTCACAAGTTCCCTCTAAATGGTTAGGTGACCTTATCCCATTAAGAGTTTCCAAATGACTCAAGTGTCATGCAAAAGGACGGTGTTAAACTTGTTTGTCAAAAGTTTAGAGATTTCATAATACTAGTTAGAAAACTCTATGTACTTGTATTTGCATGCTTTCAAATACAAGAAACCCTATGGTTCTTTTAATAAAACCCATTTTATTATAAAATCATTAATCATTTTAATAACCATTTATTAACACTTAATGATTAAGAACCATTTTTATATTAGCTTGTTAAGATCATTTATATTAAGATTGTCCACCATATCCAAATATCATACAATCATTCATAAAATCACAATAAAACAAGCATAATATAAACAACCACAATGTGCATAACCATAGCTACTATTGTGACCACACTTGTTTGCCATCACAAGTGTGGTCATTTGGTCTTTCCTAAGGGTTGAATACAACACAAAATTGAGTTCTTCATAGACCCCACTTGAACTTGCATCCATATGCTTCAAGTCCTTATTTTGTGTCTTCCTCTTGTGCTTCCTTCCCGAGCATCTTCTTTTACAAAATATATATCCTAATACATATTTTCTAGTAAAAGGAAATTACTCCGAATCTATTATTACATCCCAAATATAACTAAGAATCCCCATTAAAACCCATGATTTTCAGCCAACATAAACTGAAAATACGGGTTTCAAACATTGTCCAAACAATATACATATCATCATACATATCTTTCAAGGTTTAATCACAAGCATGTGTGATATAGCCTTGAAAGCTTGGGGATTCAACATACAAGAACATTTCATCCCTTAAAAGGGTTATAAAATCCCATAAAACAAATTTTATAAGGATACTAACAAGCATGCTATCCACATAACCGGCTCTAGATGCCATTGTAGGGTTTTTTAGAACACAAATCATAGTTTAAGCTCTTAAATGTTTCTGAAAACGCAGCGGAATTACAACTTTATAAACTTGTTTATAAGCTGAAAAATATGTTCATTAGATGACCATATTAATGTTTAAAACAAACCCATATATCAAAGGATCATTATATGTGAATAAGCATGCTAAGTGAACATAAAACAACATAATATGACAGCCACAAAGGGCTCCATAACTACCTTCCAGCAGCTCAAAAACTGTGAATGAAAGGGGATGAGATGAAGGTGATGATGATGTCGAACATGCAGCCTAGACTCCAAGAAGGGGAGCCCTCAAGCTAGTATACCCCAAGCCTGCTTGCAAGCACCTCTTGTTAGGGAGATTCAACACCAAACACACCACAAAATTGCTCTCCAAAAACCCCTTAATGCTGCTGCCTTGGCCGTAGCTTTTGAAGAAAAGAGAGAGGATTTTTTTTGTTTTGCATGTGAAGTCAAGTGAGTGTTAGAGAGTCCAACACTCTTTCATAAAGAGTGTGTGTTACCAAGGCAAAAGAAGGAACCCCATTGGCCCATGGGGTGGCCAAAATTTTATTTAAAATGGCTGTGATTCCCTCTACTTTTATGTCTTGGGGACACATTAAAAGTTCATGGGCCCTCTTGGATTTTTAATGTGTGATAAGTGCAAGAACCATACTTATGTTTTATGCACTAATCTTTAATTAAACATTTTAATTAAAGATCACTAACATTACATTATCTTATTTTATTTAAACCCTTTTAAATAACAATGTGATTAATAAAACCCATCAACAAATCATCCTTATGATTTGACCCATTTCACATATAATTGTTTAGAAAACCAATTTTCTAAATTTGGTGTGTTATTATTTAATTGCATGATCACATCATCAATTAAATAATCGTTTGTGTTTGCAAAGCTTGTTATTTGGGTATAACCCGACTTGGATCATAACGTACTAACCACATCAATATTCTAAGTGTCTTGGGCACATAGAATCCTACATTAACTTCATCATCTTCTTCTTCCATCATCTAAGCAGCTAAGCCATCTCACTTCATTCTCAGATTGACCAATGATGCTCAGTGATCTCTACAGACTCTTCACCAAGTTTCTGTTAAGATCCTCCTTTGAGCAGCCAAGCCATGATGCTACAATGATATACTTTGGAGCTGAAGAGCTTCAGAGGCTGACTGCACCTTCTACCATTGTGGAAGAAGTTGGTCAACCTAAGGTCCACATGGAACCCAAGATTCAATTGAAGGGGAAATTGGGACTGATGGCCCGACAACTGAAATAGTTGGGACAGAATCTGCATCACCTCCAACTTCTGAAGTTGAAGTTAACGTCTCAGAAGAACAAGCTGAATCTTCCGAAGCTGAAATGGAAGCTATGGAAGGACTGGTCAAAATGTCCGAGGAACTGATCATCACAGATGCAATCCTGGAAATGGCATCTGAGGTGAGCAGTGAGGACTTTCCAATTCTACCTCCATCCCAGACACCATCTCTGCCTCTCTCACAATCAAAAACCTCTCTCCAAGAACCACCATAGTCAGGATCTTCAAAAGACAAAGGAAAAAGGAAGATGACTGCGGAAGAGCTTCAGGAAGAGGAGAAGATTGAGAAACTCAAGAAGAAAGGAAGACTTCAGACTGAGAAGTTGCTAGCTACCGGTACAAAAGCAGCTGCTTCCAGTCAGGAGGTTGTAATCAATAAAAGAAGAGAGTAGATAATTGACCAGCTCATGAAATAGGAGCTGCCAATGAAGAAACAATCCTGCTACCATTAAAGGAGTTGGTGGATGTGGAGAAGGCAACCAGGCTAAAACTTGAGGAAGAATCCAGGTTGGACTTGGAGAAAGAAGATAAAAAGAAACAGAAGGAGGCTGAATTGCAGCTAAGGAGAGACAGGGTGAACTTCCTACTCTCCAGAGGCTTTGAGCTTCAAGAACTTTCTCCACATAATGATGATACAATCCTCTGGCTCTACAACAAAGAGCAGGATCAAATGGAGAAAGAAAGGAAAAAGGCTGCAAAAGAAAAGGCCAGAGAGAAGAAGAAGGAAGAAGAAGCCAGGGTCATTGCCTCCAAGAAATTCACTGAGAAAGCCTGGATGAAGGACTATCTTCGGGCTCATGGATTCTCTGGGAGGCAGGTGGGTCCCATGTCTGAAAGGACACTCCAACGGATTGTCAGTGAAATTAAGGCTGACATCCGGAAGGGGGAAAGGAAAGAGATGTATAGAAGGGTAAAAGGGATGACCTTCACTGCTACCACCTAACCACAACCTGAACCTTCACCCCTACCATTCACCATTAAACTTGAACCTTTCACCCTTGAACCCACATCACTATCCTCACCTACTCCCTCACCTCAACCACCCAAACATCCCATCATCCAACCCAAAACACTAGCCAGAACTTCTAAACCTAAACCTGCCCAATTACCATCCAGACCATCCCCTCAACCTTCTCAACATCTCTCCCTTGAGGAGTTTAAGGCAATCATGATGAAGCTTGTGAACTGTACTACTCTGAGCAAAGTCTTTTGTGTAGAAGACTACTTTTAATAAAAACAAGTTTAACACGTCTTTTGTACAAAACTTGAGTCATTTGGAAACTCTTAATGGGATAAAGGTCACCTAACCATTTTGAGGGAACTTGTGAGTTGAGGTGGGGATACCATATTTGTGGGATAAAGGTCACCTAACCACTTATGTTGGACAACTCACATGTGTGTGCAAGTAGGGTAACTTGATTTGAAAACCATGCTAAATGGATCACCTACAATATGGTTTACAAAGGTGTTGATGGGATAAACATGCCGGCTATACATATGATGTTTTAAACTCGATCCCATACCCTAGAAGTTGCAAAGGGTTGCTATTGTCAAAACGTTGACTACCTTGTTAATTTAAATAATGGGATAAAGGTCACCTAACCACTTTTTAAATGTAACACTAGATTCTAGAATTTTAAAATTGTTTAAGACACTTAACAAGGGGTTTTAATTATTAAAATATGAACAATTTCAAAAATACTAAAATTGAACTTTGTTATATTTTGTAGATGGCCACCAACAACAATGAAAACAATGAAATCCAGTCTGCTCACTCACTATCACTAAGTACCATTCTCCAAAAGGAGCGTCTAAACCATAATAACTTTATTGATTGGTTTCGAAACATAAAAATTGTTCTCAAGCAAGAGAAACGATCATACATCTTAGACGTTCCAATTCTCGGTCAACCTAATGAGGATGATGAGGAGTCCTATCGTAATTGGGTGAAATACACTGAGGACTTGATCCAAGTGTCTTGCCTCATGTTGGCAAGTATGACTCCAGATCTCCAAAAGGAGTATGAACATCATGGAGCATACGAATGATAACCTAGTTGAAGGAAACGTTCCAACAACAAGCACGTGTAGCGCGCTTCCAAACAGTTCAAGCACTCCATGCGTGTCATATGGATGACACCCAATCTGTTTCGTCTTATGTACATAAGATGAAAAGCCACATTGACCGCCTCGAAAGGCTGAATTGTCCCGTCTTGAAAGAGTTGGCTACAGATTTGATCCTCAACTCTTTGTCAAAAAGGCTTGACAACTTTGTCATGAACTATAATATGAACGGGTGGGCCAAGAACATAAGTGAGCTTCACTGTATTTTCAAAACTACCGAGGCGTCCATGGGTAAAAGGGTTTTACCCGTTCTCACCATCAATGTAGGTGGGAACAAGAAGAGGCCTCACCCCACACCCAAGGCAAATGTTGCCAAGAGTAAGGGCACTTTAGGGGAAAGGGAAAGGGAGTGGTAAGAGCACCACCACCAAAACCAGCGGAGAAGAAGTAAAAGGTTGCTTCAAATGACCCATGCTTTAAGTATGGGGACATTGAATATTGGGCAAGAAATTACCCGGTCCATCTCAAAGAGTTGCAAGCAAAGAGGGATGTCGGGCAAAACTGAGGTACAATTTTCATGATTCATATTGATCTAAATTTAATATCCTCTAACACATGGGTATTGGATACCGGATGTGGAACTCACATTTGCAACTTATTGCAGGGGTTCAAAAGAGGTAAGGACTTCAAGAAATGGGATGTTAGCCTCTACATGGGAATGGGGTAAAGGTTCAAGTTGAAGGTCGAGGGGACTGCATCTTGACGCTTCCAAATGGTTTGGAAGCAATTTTGGACAATATTTTGTATGCTCCTAGTTTGACTAGGAACATTATTTCTGTTGCCTAATTAAGCAATATGGTTATGTTTTGTCATTTATTGAAAATGAAATTCATGTTTCTTTAAATGGCACATTTTATTTTAAAGTTATTCCTGCTAATGGTATTTATGAATTAGTTCGTGAAAACACATTATATGATAACTCATTGTACCAAACCAGCACTAAGAAACTCAAATTGGATTTGAGTGATACCTATCTTTGGCATTGCCGTCTTCGTCATATAAACAAGAAGCGCATAAAAACACTTCAAAAGAACGGTCTTTTAAAAGCAAATGAATATGATCATTAGATGTATGTTCTTGTTTACAAGGAAAAATGACTAAGGCACCTTTTAGTGGCAAGTCCGAAAGGGCAAAAGATTTATTAGGCATCATACATTCGGATGTATGTGGTCCTTTTAAACCAATGACTAGATTCCAAGAAAGACACTTTATTACCTTTACCGACGACTATAGTCGATACGGTTATGTGCACTTTCTAAGACACAAAGATGAAGCTTTTGAAATGTTCAAAATCTTCCAAAATGAAGTAGAAAATCAACCCAAAAAGAAAATAAAAATTCTCCGCACCGATAGAGGAGATGACTACCTAAGTGATGCTTTTAGATATCATCTTAGAAGTTGTGGTATTGTCTCACAACTATCTCCACGACGAACACCACAAGATAATGGCATGTCCGAGAGGAGAAATCGAACTCTATTGGATATGGTTCGATCTATGATGGCTAGAAGCTCACTGCCTCTATCATTTTAGTGTTTCGCTTTGCTCTATGTGGCCCGTATCTTGAATATGGCACCAACCAAGAAAGTGGAAACAACACCTTTTGAAATATGGCATGGAAGGGTTCCATCATTATCATATTTAAAGGTATAGGGTTGTGAGGCTTATGTTAAGACTCCCACCTCAAACAAGCTAGAATGTCGTTCCACTAAGTGTATCTTCATTAGATATCCTAGAGATTCTATGGGATATTATTTCTATGATCCATTGGAACAAAAGGAGTTTGTTGCCAAGAAGGCTAAGTTCTTAGAAGCTAAGTTCCTTACGAAAGGAACTAGCAGTAGAACTATGGATCTTGAGGAGGATCAAGAACCACAAACTGATACACTTTTGGTTACCACTAATGAGGATGTTGAGAATGATCAAGTGGTTGATCAATGTCCATAAAACGTACGCAGATCTGGTAGAATTAATAATCTACCTGAAAGATATGAGTTTTTCGTAGATGGATGCTATGTGGTAGATTCCGATGAACCAACCACCTATTGTGATGCAATGTCCAATTTTGATTGTGACAAATGGCTTGAAGCCATGAACGTTGAGATGCAATCCATGTATGACAACCAAGTGTGGGACTTGGTTGAACCACCTCTTAACTCCAAGATAGTTGGAAGTAAGTGGGTTTTCAAGAAGAAAACCGATATGCACGGAAACTTTGATACTTATAAAGCTAGACTTGTAGCAAAAGGTTTCACTCAAACTCAAGTGGTTGATTATGATGAGACTTTCTCAGCGGTTGCAATGCTAAAGTCTATTAGTATATTATTTGCCATAGCTACTCATTATGATTAGTAGATTTGGCAAATGGATGTCAAAACCGCTTTTCTAAATGTATATCTTGAGGTAGATGTCTATATGGTTTAGCCTGAAGGTTTTGTTGACTTAAAACAATTTAACAAAAGTATGTATGTTAAAGAAATCAATCTATGGATTGAAGCAAGCATCAAGGAGTTGGAATCACTGTTTTGATGAAGAGATAATCAAATTTGGATTCATTAGATATGCTGAGGAAGCATGTGTATATAAGAAGGCTAGTGGGAGCATCATCACTTTCCTAGTATTGTATGTCGATGACATCCTACTATTTGGAAATGACATTCCAACCATGGAGGGTGTAAAAGCTTGGCTTGGAAGTTGTTTCTCCACTAAGGATCTTGGTGAAGCCGCCTATATTTTAGGAATAAAGATCTATAGGGATAGATCAAGGTGGTTGATAGGTTTGAATCAAAGTGCATACATTGATAAGATCTTGAAAAGGTTCAAGATGGAAAACTCTAAGAAAGGTACCGTACCTATTCAAGGAGGAACATTATTGAGTAAGATTCAATGTCCAAGCTCAAAGGACGAGCAAGACGAAATGA
Source organism: Flaveria trinervia (assembly GCA_025506515.1). Taxonomy (NCBI): domain Eukaryota; kingdom Viridiplantae; phylum Streptophyta; class Magnoliopsida; order Asterales; family Asteraceae; genus Flaveria; species Flaveria trinervia. The sequence goes on along the minus strand of CM046449.1, from coordinate 38,798,916 downwards.
AGGGAATCATGTATGCATTTGCTATAGGATCCATCATGTATGCAATGATATGCACTAGACCGGATGTGTCATGCGGTTTGAGCATGACAAGCCGATACCAACAAAATCCTGGAAACAGTTATTGGATGGTTGTTAAGAACATACTTAAGTACCTACGGAGGACTAAAGATATGTTCCTAATCTATGGATCTGGTGAGGAGGAACTCGTAGTAAAGGGTTACATGGATGCGAGTTTCCAAACTGATCGGGATGATTCACAATCACAATCGGGGTACATTTTCATCTTGAATGGAGGAGCAATCTTTTGGAAGAGCTATAAGCAAGATGTGGTGGCGTTATCAACTACAAAGTCAGAATACATCGCCACTTCATTAGCAGCTCAAGAAGCTACATGGCTAAAGAAGTCCATTGCCGATCTAAGGATGGTCTCTTCCATTCATGACCCCCTAGAAATTCTTTGTGATAACGTAGGTGCGATTGTTCAAATCAAGTAACCCCGGGCACATTAGAAGACTTGGCACATTGAACGAAGGTTCAACTACATAAGGGATGAAGTTGAAAAGAGAAAGATATGTATTCGCAAAGTTTACATAGATCAAAACATTGTAGATCCACTCACGAAGCTCCTTGAAAAGGCAAAGCATGAAAGTCATGCTTGTGCCAAGGGACTTCAATATTCTAGTAACTGGATTTGATCTTTAATTTCTGTATTGAGATATTGTAACCCTTTATTGCTTGAATGAATTATTGGTTATAATGATTCAACTAATATTCCTATTTTGCATGTTTAAAATCCATGAGTAAATTATTTACTTAGAACGTCCGTAGTTATTCATGCTTATGGGAACAAGTATGAAGGTAAAACTATTATGAATTTGGATTGGTAGATATTCATATGGATGAATATGGAGTAAAAGGTTGCTGCCAAAGTTCATAGATATTTGTAGGATGCAAATATTGGACTGACCTGCATCTCAAATATTACTACATGGAATCTTCCTGATTGATCGTAAGTAATTTTAAGTAAAGGTGAACATCATTTGGTATCCTCTGACTTGAGATACATATTGGGTCTTGATATTTACCCAATATTATACTTTGACTTAGTTCTTCGCTGTTCTGAAAGATGATAGTACGTAAGTCTGAGTTCAGGTATGATATAAGGTAATTGTGAGAGACGTATGTAGTCAAGATGGGATTTGTCCCTTTTATTCGTCAAGAGTAAGATGTCTAAGGCCTAATAAAGTTAAATCAATAGAGAACAATCACTCGATGTCTCTAGTATTTAACATGACATCTGTGACACAAGGATAGATGATTGATTCACCTAAAACATTTAAAGTATAGTACTTGAAGGAGACGATGTTATTGAATGACACTTAGTCATACGTATTAAGGGTAGTAAACCGTTGTTAGGCAGTATTTACTGCTTGCATCTATCTTTTATGAATCTTATGCAAGTGGGAGATTGTTGGATCTTGTATGCCCAGGACACATACAAGATTGATGTGGTTAGTACATAATATCCAAGTCGGGTCATACCCAATAACAAGCTAAACAAACACCAATAAATATTTATTTGTTGATGAGATCAAACAAATAAATATTGACACCAATTTAGAAAATTGGTTTCCTAAAACATTGCTTTTGTAAAAGAAAAACATTATATGGAAATTTGTTCATGAGATATTATTTGTTTGTTATTCAAATGGTTTAAATAATAACAAAAATGGGGTGTTGATGTTATAAAATTAAAATTGGTTTAAATTTATAAACTTAGGTTTAAAAGGAGTACATTTTATAAAAGATTAAAAAAAGGTGGAAAACCCTTTGGGGTTTGGGCATTTCGGCCGCCCAAGGACCTTATGGTCCTTGTGTTTTTGTCTTATGTCTTGTGGAAGACTTAGAGCCTCCTTAGAACTCTTTCTCCAAACACTTTGTTCTACACACACTAAAGCAAAACTCTCTAAAGGAGCTGAAATTTTCGGATTCTAGAAGGCAAAAGTGAGCGGAAATTTCGGGTTTTGGCTGCACTTCACGATTTCTTGGCTGAAATTTCGGATTGTTAAGAGGGGTTTGATCTTGGTGCTCTACTACCTAACAAGTTAGGTGTTTGCCAAAGCTTTTGGGTATACAATCTTGAGTTCTTCTCTTTTGGAGGTAGACGTTCAAGAACATCATCTCTTTATCTCTTCCAACTTCATAACTTGTGCAAGAAAGGTTGTTTCTTTGTACACCCTAGTTTTTGTTTTGGTTTTGATAGCCATACTATTTCACATATATGTATATGATCCTTATACTGGGGTTTGTTTGAGCTTCAAATGGTGAAATTTTCAGATTATAAACAACATGTTAAAACCTATTTTCCGCTTCATGTTATAGTTTATATGGTTAAACTAGCTTGGTTTACAAGTTACAAAACCCCACAAGAGGAGGGCTGGTGGTAGATCATCTAAAGCTGCATGTGGTGGAGGCCGTCGTGCTGAACCATGGGTTATGGGAGGAAGGCCTAGAGCCAAAAAGGTGGTTCATGTAGAACAGAGACCCCTCATCTGGAGGGCAGTGATGAGAGTGGAACTTAAGGGCCTCAATGGAGGCTGTTGTTGAAGAGGTGCATTAGGTCATGCAGACAGTCTTACCGTCCGTGGTGACTGAAGTTTTCAAGGTTGTGAGGGAATGAGAAATGAAGGAAAGAAATACACATACGGGCGAAAGAAGATAGCCCAAGACTGAGACGGTTCTATCTGATGACGAAGAGAAGAGGAAGAAGAAGAGCTACGTCGGAGGCAGCACGAGGCTGTAACTATGGGGCATTTCCAATTTGTAAGCCCCTGAGTTTTGATTGTGATGTCACTACTGCTACTGCTCTAGATGGGTGAGAGAAATAGAAGCTGTTCTGAACATCAGCGAGTGTCGGGAAGATCAGAAAGTAAGTTTGCTGCCCACTCTTTCGTGGACTCAGCTTTATGTTGGTGGGACAATATTGTCCAAGCTGAGGGTAGTCAGGCTATTAGGAGGATGAGATGGTCTGAGCTGAAAAAGTTGGTGATTGAGGAGTTTTGTCCTTATGGGAAATGGATAAGGTTGAGAGAGAGTTCCTGCAGCTGGAGGCGGGGACGATGACACATCAGCAGTACACCACCAAATTCAATGAGATGAAAAGTCTTATGCCAGACCAAGTGACGCCTTTGCCACAAAAGATCAAGAGGTACATCCAAGGCTTGCCAGCGGATATCCGCAGCCCATGATCGCTGCCGGGCCGAGCATGTTAGGTCGGCGGTTGATTTGGCAGGGAGGTTGTATGATGAGAAAACTGTTGGGGTGGCTGAAGGTAGCAAGAAAAGGGGTGGTGACCGGAATTGGAATGGGAAAAGGTTTGGTCAAGGTGGTGCCCCGAAGAGTAACAAGAAGGGACGGGTAGACAACCACCATGTGGTCACATCTGGTGCAGGGTCGAATAAGTGTGGTAGATATGGAAAGGAGCATATTGGAAAATATAGGTTGGGATCAAACTTATGCTTCAAATGTTGGAAGATGGGGCATATAGAAAAGGACTATGTACAGTCTGGTGTTTTATTGTGGCGTGGAGGGACATATACTAGAGACTGTAAGAAACCGAGGGCTAAGGGTTCTAGGGTGAAGAAGACTAGAGGTGAAGGATCGAGGGCAAGTGCTAGAGCATTTACAATGACATAGGAGGAGGCTAGGGTCAGACCATGATGTTGTGTCAGGTACGTTTCTAGTAAACCAAACTTTAGCCTCTGTGTTATTCAATTCTGGTGCTAGTAAAAGTTTCATTTCTACTGCTTTCTATGCTAAATGTCCTGCTTGTAGTAAGAATATAGACGTGCCCTTGATATAGAAACTGCATTGGTATGTCTACCAGGATTTCTGAGATGATAGAAGGATGTGATATGGAATTAGAAGGTCACAAGTTTCCTGTTAGACCATTCGTGATGACCTTAGGCGGGTTTGATGTAGTACTGGGGATGGATTGGTTGGCAGATTATAAGGCGAACATTGTGTGTCGCAAGAAGATGATTCGTCTGACAGCGCCTGACGGGAGTTTGGTAACGGTTTATGGTAATCTAGTCACGACGATTCCGAAAGTGATTTCGATGGCGGTGGCAGGAAAGTGAATGAGGCGTGGATGTATTGCCTACTTGGCTTATGTGAAGTATGTGGAAACACCAACACCACAACTGTCTGATGTACCAGTTATGTGTGACTTCCCATATGTGTTTCCCGAAGACTTACCAAGAGTGCCACATGACCACGAGATAGAGTTTCAGATTGATTTGATACCGGGTGCCCAACCTGTTGCCAAGGCACCATATCGGTGGGCTCTGACTGAGATGAAAGAATTGATGGAGCAGTTGCAAGAGCTGGTTGATAAGGGGTTTATTAGGCCGAGTATCTCTCATTAGGGTGCCCCGGTCCTGTTTGTAAAGAAGAAAGACGGTAGTATGAGGATGTGTATTGACTACCGTGAGTTGAATAAGTTGACGATAAAGAACCGATATCCCTTACCGAGAATAGATGATTTGTTTGATTGGTGCCAGTTGGTTTTCAAGGATAGATCTTCGATCTGGCTACCATCAGCTCAAGGTTAAGGAGCAAGACATTTCTAAAACAGCTTTTCGCATGTGTTACGGTCAGTACGAGTTTCTCGTTATGTCATTAGGCCTGACCAACGCGCCGACTGCTTTTATCGAACTGATGAATCGAGTGTGGCGGTCGATGTTGGATAAATTAGTGATGGTGTTATTGATGATATCCTGATTTATTCGAAGAGTGAGATAGAGCATGCCGGTCACATTCGAGAGGTGCTGGAAATGTTGAGAAAGGAGAAGTTGGTTGCGCAAAGTAAAGTTTCTGGGTCATGTAGTGAATCTCGAGGGAACTATGGTTGATCCAACAAAGGTGGAGGCGGTGTGATGCAATGGAAGTCTCCAAAGACGCCATTCGAGATTCGTAGTTTCTTGGGTTTGGTGGGCTATTACAGAAGAATCATTCAAGACTTCTCTATTATCGCTTCTCCACTGACCAAGTTGATCTAGAAAGATGTAAAATTTGTATGGGGTCAAGCTCAAGAGAAGGCATTCGAGGAATTAAAGGTGAGGTTGACTCAAGCTCATGTTCTATCATTACCCGATGGAAGTGAAGATCTGGTGGTTATTCTGCTGCTTCCTACTCGGGGTTGGAGTGTGTGTCAATACAGAGGGGAGAAGTTATAGCCTATGCATCCTGATAGTTAAAGGTTCATGAGGTTAATTACTCTACTCATGAATGGTGCTAGCAACTGGGTCTTCGCGTTAAAGATTGGAGGCACTACCTATACGGTACAAAGTGTACCATATTCACCAACCACAAGAGCTTGAAGTACTTCTTGAGCAGAAAGATTTGAACATGAGGAAACAGAGATAGTTGGAGCTCATAAAAGACTAAGATTGCAACATCCATTACCATCTGGGCAAGGCCAATGTTGGACCAAAAGAACCAATGAGCCTGATCAGAAAAACCTGTAAGTCCCACAGACATCACAACAACTACTAAAGACTTGATCAGCTGTTGACAAAGTCTGAAGATTTCAACAGCTGAAGACTAAAGTACTGAAGACTTCAAAAGCCAAAGACCAAAGTCTGAAGATCAACAACTGAAGACTAAAGTACTGAAGACTTCAACAGCTGAAGACTAAAGTACTGAAGACTTCAACAGCTGAAGACCAAAGTCTGAAGATCAACAGCTGAAGAACAAAGTACTAAAGATCAAAAGCTGAAGTACAAAGACTGAAGACATCAGCTGATGACAACAGCTGAAGTTCAAGTACAAGTACTGAAGCCTTCAGAGGTTGTTGCAACAGCTGAAGAAGCATTCTTCAGTTGTTGTGATGGTTTCCTTTTAGTAGTTTTTCTTTTTGTTTCAGTATTTGTAAAACGACTGAAGAGCATGTTCTTCAGTCGTTGTAGTTTCAGTAGTTTCTTTTCAGTAGTTGTAGTGATAGTTAACACTAGCATTTTTGTAAGAAGATGTCAGTTGTTTGACATCTTCAGTAGTGTGTTAACTATCAGTAGTTTGAATAAAGTCTGTTAGATGTCACTATCAAGTGACATCAGCAGACGTCACATCTCCTATATAAGAGGTGTTGACCTAATTGTATTTGTGACATTCTGTTACCACGAAAGCGAATATTGAATGGAATATATTTTGCAGAATTCTTGTCTATAACCGTTTGTTCTTACCTTGAATATCTTTTGTGTTCTTGTGAATTGGCTAACTAATTGTTTGATTTCCGCTGCTATATCTCTAATCAATCAACGTAGATCATGATCCTAACAAATGGTATCAGAGCTGGTTAATCATTGATCGATCTAACAGTTGATCATTGAAACTGCTATTTGATATCTATGTTTGATTGAATTAGCTCATTTGCAAGAACTGGTTATAGATTATTGTTTTTCTGTCGCTTTCGTTTATTCTTTTGAGATCTCTCTTGGTTCAATTTGGTTTGTTGTGTTTTGTTCTAAATCTGCTATAGCTTAATTGAATTTGTTTGAATCTGAGATGACTACTCCTCTAATGACCCTCACAATACCGGTTCCTCAACCAAGCCTCCGATGCTGGTTAGGACTGAGTATAACATATGGCAACGAAGGATGCTTCATCACCAGTCTGTTAACAGTTCAGGTTGTTGGACATCTGTGGTACATGGACCACATAAGCCTATGGTGAAAAATCCGGAAACCAATCAAATGGTTCCGAAGAAGAAGGAGCAATACTCAGATGAAGATCGGAAACTGTTTGAGATTAATGCTAAAGCCCATGAATTCTGGCTATGGCACTGCCGAATGAAATCTATTCAGGGCTTATGCATCATGAAACTGCTCATGACCTCTGGAAGCTGAAGGAACAATTCGGTGGAACTGATGAGGTCTTAGCAAACAACAGAGAAATCCTCGCCCAACAATATGAGACATTCTCTCATAGAAAGGGTGAGACACTGACTCAACAGTTTGAGCGTTTTTCCTGTTTGATCTCTGAGCTGAAAATGGTGAATAGGAATACACCAACAGCCAGATGAATAACAGATTCCTCAGATCACTGCCTGAGAGATGGGACACATACACTATTGTTCTACGCTCCAGTGCAAATCTGGATAGCCTATCTCTCACCCAACTTCATGGGAAACTGCTTACATTCGAAAGAGAGATAGAGCAAAAAGGAAACTGTCATCATCAGGAAAGCTCACTGATGACTTTGTACCAGGGAACACTGCCTTGGTTAGTCATGAGTCAGAATATGCTGCATCTGAAAGCAATTAAGATGAGCATATTGATTTCTCTTCAAACAGTTCTATCATGCATTTGTTGGTATTGATAGTCATTCTGGCAGTAATAGTGACAATCTATGCTTCATCATGGATGATCTGAGGGAATTGCTGATGATGATTTAGAAGAGATGGATATTCTAAGTCAAATGGCCTTAGTTAATTTCAGATCTCAGAAGTTCTACAAGAGAACTGGCAGGAAATTTCCTGGACTCTCTGGCAAAACCAAAGTTGGTTTTGACAAGAGTAAGTTGAGGTGTCACAAGTGCCAAAGGCTTGGACACTTTGCAAGAGAATGTAGATCGACTGGATCTAACTCTTCTGCACCCTTTGTGACTTTTCCAAGCACTAGTCCACAAAATAGAGGGCAACATACTGCTGGTTCTGGTCATCATTCACATCCTTGTATCTCCTTCATACTTGTCCCCCAGGTCAAATGTCATATCCTTTTTGCTGCTATTACATGTCCTCAGCCAAATCCGGTTCAAGCTCCAATTGCACAACAACCACATGCATTACCTGAACCTCAACCTTCCTAATCTCATCAACAACTCAACCTCAACAACACACTTTTTCACCCCAGGAGTTGTTGACTGGAGAAGTTTACCATGATTTGTCTGGTCATGAACAACTGTTCTCTGGTGCTGGTCAACATGGTGGTGACAGTCCTTTTGGAAATCTAGCTCTTATGGCTTTGGAGTCTGCTGATACTTCATCCTCTAATGCCTCTACACCACAGGTATCACAGGTATCCTCTGAGGCAAAAGCCAAACTATGTTCTGAAACATGCATAGCCGCATTTGCATCTATTAGAGAAGCAAATGTAGCTTTAATTAACAAGAACATTGAGCTAGAACAAACAATTTCCAAAAGTAAAGCTGAATTTGAGTCTGTGATTAATGATAAGAATGATGAGATTTACAAACTTAAATGAAAAATCACTGATGATAAGGCTAGGGAAGAGATACTTCTAGAGAAGTACAGAGACTCAAAGAAACAATTGCAACTACCCAGGTAGAGTGTGATCGATGGGTAAATTCTTGCAAGGGTTTTGAAATGCTTCTTAAAGCAATCTGCTTCCAATGTGAAGTTTGGCATTGGCTATAATCACATTGCTCCTCCTACAGATTTACTCCCAGAACAGAGGTAAGAATCTGATGGTGAAAGCAATAACCAATCCTTTTCATCATGTGATCTACTATCTGATACACACCATCAGAAGTAGAAGTCAGCATTAATTCCTCTCAGAACCTATCAGCTGATGTTGATGGTTCAAATGCTGACACTCACATGATCACAAAGTTGATCACTCCAGGTGATATGTCACAAAGTACTGAAAGTACTAAAAAGAATGTTATAACACCTGGAGAACAAGCCCAAACTACTACATGTACTAAAGGAAAGAAATTGCAAGTAGAAAGGGTGGGAAAACTACTGAAGAAGATATCAAGAAAGAGGTACTAAAGAAAGAAAACTGCTAGTACTGATAGAAACTGCTGAAGAAAAAGTCTTCAGTAGTTTCATCTTCTTCAGCAGATGATCAACTTAAGATGAAGAAAAAGCCATGTGAAATATGTGGCTTATTCAATCATCTTACTGATGATTGCTGGTATAAAAAGGGCTCCAAACTCAAACATAATGAAAACATTAAAGAGAAAATGGATAAAATGAAAACTGAGTTTGAAATCAAATTTGTACTAGCAACATCAAAACCTGTGACCCCAAAATCCAAAAAGAAATCCAAAAGAAAGGGGTTAAACAGGTAACAGCTGAGGTTGCTCAAAGAGAGATGGTACAACACAGGAACCCATCAACTCACACACTAATGTGTCTGATGAGCTGAAGGCTTTATCACAAAATCAGACACAACTTATTATGATGGTTCAACATCTATTGGGGAGAGTCAACCAATTAGATGCTCCTGTGTTGAAACCACAGAGAAAAAATCCATGCCAAAGGATCTTCTTCTTCACCATCTCCATCCCCTCAGGCTGTTATTCATAGCAAGTCTGTTAGTTTACCATCTGTTGATGTGAATAGACCCAAAACCAAAAAGGTTTGGGTCTCAAAAACTAACTAATTGTTTATGATTGCAGGGTTCTTCAACATGCCAAAGTAGCATCTGGTATGTAGACAGTGGGGGATCTATGCATATGACAGGAACAACTCTCTTCTTCATGACTACTCTCAAGGAAAGAAGGGGTTTGTTTCTTTTGGAATGATGCTAAGGGTTACATCATTGGAAAAGGCTTTGTCTCTAATGGAGAAATAAAGTTTGATGATGTTAATCATGTGGAAAATCTCAAGTACAATCTCTTGAGTGTCAGTCAATGTGTGATAAAGGCCATGTTTCTCTTTTCACCAGTCAGAACTGCAGGATTCTGTCACCCAAAGTTCTGAATTTGATTGATAAGGTGTTGGATGATCACACTCTCCTGAGGGCCAACAGGACAGGAAGAGTGTATGCCTTAGATCTTTCCAAGAAAATAATATCAGAGGCCATCCTTGCCTATTTTCCAAAGCCTCTCCTCAGAATCTAAACTGTGGCACAGAAGGCTGGGTCATGTTAATTTCAAAAACATGAATCAGCTGATCCACAATAGTTTAGTGAGAGGTTTACCAATAAAGGAGTTCCACTGTGATGAAACCTGCACTGCTTGTTTAAAAGGAAACACACAAAGTCTCATTCCCTCCTATTGAAGAGCCTAAGTCCACTGCCTGCTTGCAATCTGCATATGGATCTATTTGGTCCTGTGAGAGTGATGAGCATGGCAAAGAAGAAATACTGTCTGGTAATTGTGGATGATTACTCCAGATTTGTGGACTTTCTTTTCTACATTCAAAGGATGAGGTTTTCAAAGATTATCAACTTTTTGTGTTGTATGTTGAGAAGCAGTATTCCCTTTCAGTCAAGTGTATAAGGAGTGACAATGGAACTGAATTAGAAACCATACACTTGATGAATTTTATCTTTCAAAGGGAATCAAAAGGCAGTTTAGCATCCCAAGGACTCCAGAACAAAATGGAGTAGTGGAGAGAAAGAACAGGACCCTAATTGAAGCTGCAAGGTCTATGTTGGCTGACTCTGGTTTGCCATTGACCTTTTGGGCTGAAGCTGTTAACACAGCTTGCTATGTGCAGAATAGAGCCTTAGTAAATCAGAGGTTGATAAGACTCCATATGAAGTTCTACATCACTTGGCTCCTCTAATTTCATTTTTCAAAGCATTTGGGTGTCCCTGTTTTTTTCTCAACACAAAGGATCAACTCCAAAAATTTGATCCTAAGGTGGATGCAGGGTATTTTGTTGGTTATTCATCTACTTGCAAAGCATACAGAGTCTTCAACTGCAGAACAAGATAGTTGAAGAGACTCTGCATGTAAAGTTTAATGAATCTCCAATGGACAAGATTCCACAAAACCCTATGGAGTTGTTTGATTTGGACATACTGCAATATGTTCCTTATCAACCTCCAGCTTTGCAGATCATATGGATAAATCATCTTCTGCAGCATGTCTTCCACCTGGTGGTATTGATGATGATGATGATAATATCAATACTCACCTATTCAAGTTTAGTGACCACTGCCTGAGTCTGCTAAACTTGATGTTCCTGTAGCTTCAGCAGTTCCATCCACAACAAATGCTGATGAGATTCTGATTCCTCTACATCTTTTGAGTTACCATCAAATTCTTGGTTTCAAGAGTCTGCATCAACATCTGCTGCTGCTGAAGGTTCTACAAACACTTGCATAGATATTGTTGTTTATCAAGAGCTGAAGAATCACCCAATGTCTCAAATCATTGGTGATATCAATGCTGGTGTTTCAACAAGAAGTCAATTGTCTAACTTCTGCTTCTATGCTCTCTTCATCAGTCAGCTAGAGCCAAAGAACTATCATGTTGCTTTAAGAGACAATGGATGGGTTGAAGCCATGCAGCTTGAGCTACTTCAGTTCAAGAAATAGCAAGTGTGGGAACTGGTTCCTCTACCCCCAGGTAAGTGTGCAATAGGCACTAAATGGGTGTTTAGGAATAAAACTGATGAAAATGGGCTTATTGTTAAGAACAAGGCTAGATTGGTTGTACAGGGGTTTTCACAAGAAGAAGGTATTGATTATGATGAAACCTTTGCCCCTGTAGCCAGACTAGAGGCAATTAGATTGTTCTTAGCCTATGCTGCATTCCACCATCTTAAGGTTTTTCAATGGATGTCAAAAGTGCATTTTTATATGTAAAATAAAAGAAGAAGTTTATGTGTGTCAACCACCAGGTTTTGAGGACAATAAACATCCTGAATGGGTGTATAACTTGATAAGGCTCTTTATGGTTGAAACAAGCTCCTAGAGCCTGGTATGAGACACTTTCCACTTTTCTTCTTAAGAATAATTTCACTAGAGGCTCCATAGATAAAACTTTGTTTATTAAGAAGGTGGATCAGCATAAGCTACTTGTTCAAATTTATGTTGATGATATTATTTTTGCATCCTCTGATCCCCAGTTGTGTGATGATTTTACCAACTTAATGAAAATGAGGTTTGAAATGAGTGCAATGGGAGAATTACAGTTCTTTCTAGGCTTGCAAATCAAACAAAAGCCTGATGGAACCTTTATTCATCAGTCAAAATATACAAAAGATCTTTTGAATAAGTTTGATTTACAAAATTGTAAGCCATGTTCTACTCCCATGTGCAACACTACAGAACTGGATGCGGATCAGAAAGGTAAAGTTGTTGATGAAACACTTTACCGATGTATGATTGGGTCCTTGATGTACTTAACAGCTTCTAGACCAGATATCATGTTTGCTACTTGTGTCTGTGCTAGATTTCAGGCTGCTCCTAAAGAGTCTCATTTGATTGCAGTCAAGAGGATCTTTAGATATTTGCAAGGTACACAATCTCTAGGTTTATGGTATTCCACTGGACACTCTTGCAAATTAGTTGCTTTTTTAGATAGTGACTATGAGGGTGCAAGTTAACTAGAAAGTCAACTTCTGGTGGTTGTCAATTCCTAGGCAACTGTTTGATTTCTTGGCAGAGTAAGAAACAAACATCTGTTGCTACATCCACTGCTCAAACAGAGTACATTGCAGCTGCAATTTGTACTTCTCAGGTACTCTGGCTTCAGAACCAACTTTTGGATTATGGCATTACAGAGACTAAGACTCCATTATTAATGGATAGTGCTTCACTCTGTGCATTGTCAAAAATCCAGTCCAGCACTCTAGGACCAAACATATAGAGATCAGACATCATTTTAATAGGTCTGATTGATCCTAAGTTTGTGCCTAGTGCTGATGAGCTTGCAGACATTTTTACTAAGCCTTTGGATAGTTCAACTTTCCAAAACCTAGTGTTACGCTTGGTATGCTGCAGCTAGAATAAGTGATAACTACTGATGATCTCAGTAAATAACTACTGATGATCATTAGTAACCATATCACATATAGTACTGATTCTGTTAAAACAACTGATAAAGTTACAACTACTGATGTAGTTATAACTACTGATGTCAGTAAAAACAGATAAGTACTGATGTCCTATGAAACAACTGAAAACAGCTAAAAGGCTGATGAGTAAGTGTTGAGGACAGTATGAAACAGCTGAAAGGCTATGAATTGACGAAAACTACTATGAGAACTTTCTCTTCAGTTGTTTCTACAACTGTTGTTTCATCCTAAACAACTGATGACAAAACCATGTCTTCAGTAGTTTCACATACTGATGACTAACACCAAGTCATCAGCTGTTTACAACAACTGATAACAAAACCATGTCTTCAGTGTTTTCACAACTACTGATGACTAATACCTTATCAGTTGTTTACAACACCTGAAGACCAAACCAAGTTTTCAGTAGTTTCACACTACTGATGACTAAAACCAAGTCTTCAGTTGTTTTCAAACATCTGAAGTCAAAACCATGGTTTTTAGTAGTTTTATAACTGCTGATGCCTAAAACCAGACTTCAGTTGTTTCAACTTCTGAAAGGGTAATACCATGTCATCAGTCGTTTACAACTACTGATGACTAACACCAAACCCTTCAGTCGTTTTCTAACCCTTACCCTATAAATACCCAATACCTAATCCTTCAGCGCTTCATCCTCTCCAAACCTAACGTTCAAATCTCCAAATTCTCTCTCATTAATGGCGACCATGCAGCTCAAACCACGCCATAACTGTGTTGCCTACCTCACAAAATCACCTTCTGGACAAAGTTCGACAACGCCATTGATCTAATGGTCCAATCTCCCTACCAACGGCCTTCCTTCTAAATCCCCCATTCATGTCGAATCCTTACACCATTTTGGACGAACGTCACCCTTATAACTGGAAGAACAACACCGAGTCTCTCCAGTCGTTCGTCAACAATCATCAAGTGGTCATCACTCCGGAAGTCATTCGCCAAACCCTTAACTTGAATGATGCCACTTTCCCTCCCGCTGTATCCAAAGGGCACAACTGATTTATCCTTTGCCCACCATGGATATCATGGAAACCTCAGTGCCTCTACCATCTTAAAGAAGCATTTCCATGATGCAGAACGTCTTATCTTTCACATGGTAAATGTTTGCTTAGCTCCTAAGACTCCTCTTGGGATCAAATGTCTACCAGGTGGCAGCAGGTATTATTCTCTATCCTTGAGCACGAAGACTTAAACTTTTTCAGAAATTATTTTTCTTGAACTTAGGATATGGCCTCAAAACCTCTTTCTAATCGATGGATATTATATCCTCGGTTCATTATGGCCATCATAGAGAATCAGCTGAAAGCTGAGGGACTTGTTGGCCTTGGAGTCCCTGCAATGCTGTATTGCCTGAAGTATACTCCAGGCACAACTCTGACCAAACACTGAAACAGGCTGCCAAACTACGAAAACCCACGCAGTTGGAACCCACAGCCACCACCTCCAGAACCAGAGTCCCCACCAAACCTAAATCCAAAAAGCCAAAAACGGCTACTCAGGAGATGAGTCCCCTGAGGCTGTCCCTGTACCACAAACACAGGAACCACATACTGGTATTAACCCCCCAGTTGTGTCAAAGACTCAACCTGCCAAGCCGCACAGGTATCCTCTCAACAGGATCCTGTTGCAACCAATATGGGGAACCCACACTGCTGAACCTATCTCACTTGAGAGGGTTACCATTGAAGCGCACCATTCACCCCAGGTGCAATCTGCTTCTACCCAATCACCACATGCAACCGCCCCCCAAAGTCCTACATTAATTGTTGCACAAGTGCTGAGTCAGTTGCACTCCTCACCCCATCCCCAGATACTAATTACAACTGGGCATACCTCAACCATTGAGGGGGAAGACCAAAGTGCCTCTCATAACCCACATCATAGGGGTTACAATGTTCCATCTCCTAGTGTAGAAAAGGAGATTGGAACTTCTAGTGAGGCTGCCACTTATCCTGCTTCAGCATATGATCAGGATGTAGTTGGTACAATCACTAAGATCTTACTTACCAGAGGCAACTGGTGATGACGGACATAGTCCTGAGGCAGGAAGTCCCCAGTTCCAAGACAAAGGGGCACATGCTACAACTGATCTACACTTAGTACATGTTCATCCTGATTCTATCAGGAGGTCAGGTGATTCAGTAACTACTATTGATGACCTGGGTTTCTTTTTGATGTATTAGCCCAAAACACCATCCTGGAAGAGGAGGTGAGCAGACTCAAAGAGCTACTTGCCAAACTTCTTCTGCGGATCAAAGACCATCTGCCTCTCAAACCCCACAGATGGCACCTTCATCTGAAGGTCTCCTAAACACAGAGCCACTCCCAAATTCTCAGCCACCTACCTCTGCTTCTGGCACTATTTCTCAGGAACAGAACCCCCCTGAGCAAATAGCTGCTATCTTCCAAAATTCCTACCTCTCATCACACCTATAATCACTGATATAATGATCAAAACCATTGATGAGAGGCTTTCCTCAGTAATACAACCATTGATCGAGGAAGTTGTGTCAACAAGCTTTCTGACAATCAAACCCTTGCAACCAATGCAACCAAAAAAGGGGAGATTCAGTCAGTGAAAGCAAAAAGAAAAGAGTGCAAAGAGGAAAGAGAAAGAAAGAAACAAAAGTGACAGAAGTGGAAAAGAGAGGAGTTGGCTGTGGAGACTGAAAAAGAGAAGGAGAAGGAAGCTGACATGGAGAAATCAAAGAAAAGAAAGAATGAAAAGGAGACTACCTTGGAGCTGATGGTAAAAGAGGCTGATGCTGAACACAACAGATCAATGGATAACATCATTGATCAGTTGTTTAGGCAAGACCATGACACTGACAAACTTGACTTTGAGATCAGAAGATTAGAGATTGAAGAAATCCAAAACAGATGGGCAAGTTATGATGTGTTAGAAAAGAAGGCTGGAGATGATCAGATTTATAGCAAAATATCTTGGAAGATCAATGATCGAAATCAAGGCTTGGTCCAGGACAACATCTTGGCAATAACCACCAAGATCTGTTCGTCTGAAGTATACACTAAAGGATTAGTTATTGAAGCTTTGAATGAAGCTGGTGCTGGGAGCAGGACTGAACTAGCCAAGCAATCTAAAGCCACTCACTTCCAAAATGCTAGAACAGCCTGTCAACATTCCACACCTAAACCACCAAAACAACAACCCACCAACCAACTCCCTTACCCTTAAAACCGATAGCCGATGATGTACCCCAGAAGAAGAAGAGAAGGGTATTGAGGCTAGAAGATGATGAAGAAGATGATGATGAAGATGAAGATAGGTTGCCACTCTCAGCTGTTATACAGTTGCCGAAGGCCACAAGTCACTCTTCAACAATTACTCCTGAAACTCAAAGACAAATTGTGAAAGTGAAGCTAGAAGAAGAAGAGCTTCACAAACAACATGAGGAATTGTTGAGGAGGGTTGACAAAGCATATGCAGCCACATCTTCTATCATCAACATGAAGAAGCATGCTCTCAGATTATACACTCTTAAGCATACATTCAATATCAAAAGGAGAGAGTGAGGATTTGGCCTGATCCCAGGGTGTCTCACAGGATTCACAAGAAAAACATTCCACAGAGATACATTGGCCAGGTGAAGAAGATTGTAGATGAAGTGATCTCACTGGTCTTTGTAGTATCACCCTGGGAAATCCTAGAAGACTTCAAGAAAGCTTATAAAGCTAACCAAACCCCACAGAAGATGCTGGAAATAAATGGTAAAAAAGGGTTAGTATATAAGAGGCTTGAAGAAGTCAGAAAGAATGAGCTCCAGTTGTTCCTAGAGGGTAATCACCCTGATGAATTTGCTCATAGAATAATAACAACTGTGGAGCTAAAGAATGGGAAACAAGTCAAATACCTATATGTGTACTATGGTCCTGAATCATTATTTGAAGGAGGTGCTGAAGAGCTGACCATGGAGGAACAAATTACCTTCCTTGAGGCCTACACAAGAGAGTCATACAGACTCATAGTGGGGAAGTAGATCTCATGGATGGGGTAACAACTCTGTGTCCAGTTCCCCAAGACAGAGTTCCCATTCATACTTTGCCCAACAGATCATTGAGACTTCTTCCCAGGCCTGTGCTTACAAGGGTCACTTCTGAGCTGATCTAGAAGACAAAAAGACCAATCCTTTTGCCATAATAAGTGGGACATCTTCAATAAGTTGAGGTTTTGGCTGCATTGGTTCAGGGGGAGTTTGTTGGACCAAAAGAACCAATGAGCCTAATAGAAAAAACCTCTAAGTCCCACAGACATCACAACAACTGCTGAAGACTTGATCAGCTGTTTGACAAAGTCTGAAGATTTCAACAGCTGAAGACTAAAGTACTGAAGACTTCAAAAGCTGAAGACCAAAGTCTGAAGATCAACAGCTAAAGACTAAAGTACTGAAGACTTCAACAGCTGAAGACTAAAGTACTGAAGACTTCAACAGCTGAAGACCAATGTCTGAAGATCAATAGCTGAAGAACAAATACTAAGATCAAAAGCTGAAGTACAAAGACTGAAGACATCAGCTGATGACAACAGCTGAAGTTCAAGTACAAGTACTGAAGCCTTCAGAGGTTGTTACAACAGCTGAAGAAGCATTCTTCAGTTGTTGTGATGGTTTCCTTTCAGTAGTTTTCTTTTTGTTTCAGTATTTGTAAAATGACTGAAGAGCATGTTCTTCAGTCGTTGTAGTTTCAGTAGTTCTTTTCAGTAGTTGTAGTGATAGTTAACACTTAGCATTTTTGTAAGAAGATGTCAGCTGTTTGACATCTTCAGTAGTTATGTTAACTATCATAGTTTGAATAAATTCGGTTAGATGTCACTATCAAGTGACATAGAACGTCACATCTCCTATATAAGAGGTGTTGACCTAATTGTATTTGTGACATTCTGTTACCAAGAAGCTAATATTGAATGAATATATTTTACAGAATTCTTTGCCTATACCATTTGTTCTTACCTTGAATATCTTTTGTGTTCTTGTGAATTGACTAACTAAATGTTTGATTTCTGCTGCTATACTCTCTAATCAATCAAACGTAGATCATTGATCCTAACAGCCAACGTGGTGGCGATGCCCTTAGCCGGAAAGAGAGACCCGATTTGGACCCGATTTGAAAGAAGATCATCATAACTACAAAGATGAGAGTTTTGATTGCGGAATTGGGTGAAACACACTTGGTGATAGAACCCGATTTGGACGGTTGGGATTCCTTGTTTAGGGATCTACGTGGGATTATGGATGAAGCTCACAAGACTCGATACTCTATTCATCCCAGTGCTACAAAGATGTACCAAGACATGAAGAAATTATTGGTGGGTATGAAACGTGATGTGGTGGAGTTGTGAGTAAGCCTTACTTGTTTACAAGTGAAGGCTGAGCACCAAAAGCACATATGGAAGATCCACCTTTCGATATACCGGAGTGGAAGTGTGAGCACCATGATACCATATGGGTGATAGTGGATAGGTTTGATGCAGAGTGCTCACTTCCTATCGATTCGCGAGACGTATTCATCCGAGAGGTTGGGGGATCTTTTCATCAAGGAGATCATAACTTGTCATGGTGTGATGGTGTCTATTGTGTTTTATCATGACACTCGGTTCACACAAACTCAATCTGCACTTTTCGGCCTCCAAACCCTCACAAAACCTGTTCTAAGCCCAAATCAACCATCCTAAACCTTAGAAACACATACCAACACACCATTCAAGCACACACAAGCCCGAAAACAAACCTCACTCGCATCACACACAAACACATACACATGGGGTTCAACACCCATATTTCAAAAACGGGTTTTACTATGTTTTCCAGCCCCAAATTAGTTGAAAACGTGTAAAAAAGGGGTCCTAGAACTCACTGAAACAACACCGTCGAGTAGAGCTTCAATCCAGCCAGCTACACCTCAACTTTCACACTCAAATCCAGAAAAAAAAGCTTGAAACCCTTTTCTCTCTCTCTTTTCTCTCTTGGCTGATGTTTTGTGAGTGTGGGGGAGGAGAGTGGGCTGCCCTCCCCTCTTAATCCCCCACTCTTCCAATCTTTCTCTTGTTTTGGAAAGTTTGGTCCCTCGATTGTGGACTTTATTTCTTTTTCAACATGCGTCGGCTTGAAAGAAGATACCGGTGTTACAAGTCCACCCCATTTATATAGGTTTTGTCCCTAAAACCTGTTATTCCTCAAACAAACGTGGGTAATGCTTTCTCATTTTCTCTTCAGTCTCTCACGTAGACTTGGATCCTTTCCTGTGCTTCCACTGTACATGCAAAAGAGGAACCACTTTATTCCTTAGTCTCTTCTTTGCGATCGATGATTGCCACTGGCTGCTCCACATAATTGAGTCGTTCATCCACTTTGATATCCCCTAGTGGAACAATCATCTCTTCATCCGCTAAACACTCCTCAGATAAGATACATGGAATGTCGGGTGAGTTCCAGTAAACTCTCTACTCGAGCAACGATTCGGAAAGCCCTATATACCTTGGGCTAACTTGCCCGCTTCCTAAATCGGATGATACCCTTCCATGGTGAGACCTTCAACATAACCCGGTCACATACCTTAATCTCAATCGGTATGTGTCGTTTATCA
This sequence comes from Flaveria trinervia, assembly GCA_025506515.1. Lineage (NCBI taxonomy): Eukaryota > Viridiplantae > Streptophyta > Magnoliopsida > Asterales > Asteraceae > Flaveria > Flaveria trinervia. Next base: position 38,779,520 of record CM046449.1, on the reverse strand, counting down.
TCTTACGACTTCTTCAATCTTTGGCTGCCGTCATGAAGGCCTTGATCCTTTCAAGCTTCTAAGTCATAGCCTCGATACCTCGACGCTACCTAACTCTATCTGACCAATGTCTCCCCAACCCACGGGCGTTCGGCATCTCCTACCGTATAACATCTCATAAGGTGGCATACCAATGCTCACATGAAACTGTTGTTATATGAGAACTCAGCCAATGGTAAGTGGTCATCCAAACTTCCTCAAAAATCGATAACACATGCCGAAGCATGTCTTCCGATGTGAATGGTCCTCTCCAAGTGGCCATCAGCCTGGGGATGATAAGACGTGCTAATGTGTTACCTCGTCCCCATAGCATCGTGGAATTTCTTACAAACTTTGTATGTAAACCGGGTGTCACAATCAGACACAATCGACATCGGTTACCGCATGACGAGTACAGTCCTTAATGAAAAGAACTGCCAACCTCTCGGATGAATATGTCTCGCGGATCGGTAGAAAGTGAGCACTCTTCGTCAGACGATCAACAACCACCCATATAGCATCATACCCTTTCGGGGTACGCGACAGCTTTGTAATGAAGTCCATGGTGTTATGCTCCTACTTCCATTCCGGTATATCCGAAGGTTGGATCTCCCATACGCTTTTGGTGCTCGGCCTTCACCTATAGACAAGGCATTTACTCACATACTCCACCATATCAAGTTTCATACCCGACCACCAATAATCTTTCTTCATGTCTTGATACATCTTTGTGGCACCAGGATGAATAGAGTATCGAGTCTTATGAGCTTCATCCAAAATCTTCACCTGTAGACCCCCCAACGACCAAAAATCTTCACCTGTAGACCCCCAAAACGAGGAATACACATCCTCCCGAATCGAGTTATAACACCAAGCGTGTTTTCACCCATTTTGTGACCAGACCTCTCATTCTTTCAGTGTTAAGATGATCTTCTTTCAATGCCTCATCTTGGAACACCTGGACTTGCTTCATCACATCCGAGGTAATGATCAACTTATATGCTTCCACCCGAATCCGCTAGGGCCTCTCTTTTCTGCTAAGGGCGTCCGCCACCACATTGTCTTTGCCCGGATGGTAATGGATCTCGCAATCATATCTTTTATAATCTCCAACCGTCTCCTCTACGTCAGTTTTAATCCTTATGCTCAAAGGTGTACTCAAGCTCTTGTGGTCAGTGAATGGTGTACTTCGTCTCGTAAGATAGTGCCTCCAAATCTTTAGCGCAAAGACCACGACTGCTAGCTCCAAGTCATGAGTAGGATAATTGACCTCATGAATCTTCAACTATCGGGATGCATAGGCTATAACCTTCCCACTCTGCATTAACACACACCCCAATCCCGAGTAGGGAGCATCAGAATAAACCACCAGATCTTCACTTCCATCGGGTAATGACAGAACAGGAGCTTGAGTCAATCTCACCTCCAATTCTTTGAACGCCTTCTCTTGGGCTTGACCCCATACAAACTTCACATCAATCCGGGTCAACTTAGTTAGTGGAGAAGAGATCTTGGAAAAATCTTGGATGAATCTCTCTAGTAGCCCGCGAAACCTAAGAAACTACGAATCTCGGATGGCATCTTTGGAGACTTCCATTGCCATCACTGCCTCCACCTTTGCCAGGTCCACCATAATCTCATTAGGCTTCACCACATGACCCAAGAATTAACCTCACGCAACCAGAACACGCACTTGGAGAACTTAGCGTACAACTTCTCCTTTCTCAACGTCTCCAAAACCTCCCGAATGTGACCCGCATGCTCAATCTCGCTATTCAATAAATTAAGATATCATCAATAAACACAATCACTGATTTGTCCAACATCGGCCGACACATCGATTCATCAGGTCCATAAAAGCAGTCGGCACGTTGGTCAGGCCAAATGACATAACAAGAAACTCGTAGCGACCGTAACACGTGCGAAAAGCTGTTTTAGAAATGTCTGCTTCTTAACCTTCAGCTGATGGTAGTTGATCAAACAAATCATCAATTCCTTGAAGCTGATCAAACCAATCATCAATTATCGATAAGGATATCGGTTATTTATCGTCAACTTATTCAGCTCGTGGTAGTCAATACACATCCTCATACTACCGTTTTTCTTCTTCACGAATAAGACCGGAGCACCCCAAATAGAGATACCGGTCTAATAAACCCCTTATCAAGCAACTCTTGCAACTGCTCCATCAACTCTTTCATCTCAGTTGGAGCCAACTGATACGGTGCCTTGGCAACAGGTTGGGCACCCGATATCAAGTCAATCTAGAACTCGATCTCACGATCAGGTGTCACTCCTGGTATGTCTTCTCGGAACACTTCTGGAAAGTCACACACAACCGGTACATCAGACAGCTGTGGTGCTGGCGTACCCACATCCTTTACATAGGCCAAGTAGGCACTACATTCAGGCTTCATGCACTTTCCCACCACCACAATTAAGATTACTTGTGGGATCGTCATGACCTGATCCCCATAAATCGTCCCTTACTCCCATCAGGCACTGTCAGAGGAATCATCTTGTTGCAACACACAATGGTTGCCTCATAATCCGCTAACCAATCCATCCTGAGAAAATCAAAACCACCTAAGGTCATCACGAGCGATCTAAAAGGAAACTTATGACCTTCTAGTTCCACATCACAACCCTCTACTATGGTAGACTTACCTATGGAAGTTACAACATCAAAGGGCGCATCAACACATCTACTACTGAGGCAACTTAGCACAGAAGCAGCAGAGATAAAACTTTTACTAGCACCAGAATGAAATAACATAGAAGCTAAAGTTTGGTTCACTAGAAACATACCGGACACAACATCAGGGTCCGTTCTAGCCTCCTCCTGTGTCATCGTGAATGCCCTAGCGCTGGCCCTTGGTCCTTCTCCTCCATTCTTTTTCACCATGGAACCCTCAGCCCTCGCCTTCTTCCAATCCCTAGTCAAGTGACCTTCCTCCCCACAAGAATAACCTTCCTCACACCGCTTCGCCACATGTCCAGTTCTTCCACAACAGAAAAAGACATTGGTTCCAAATCTACATTCCCTGATATGTTCTCGTCCACACTTGACACACCTTCATGACCCTGTGCCGGAGGTGACCACATGTCGGTCATGCACCCGTGCACCCTTGTTAATTGGAGTGGCCCTACCACGCCCAAACCGCTTTCCACTCCAATTCCGATCTCCACCATTCTTCTTACACCTTCAGCCACCACCACCGTTCTCTCATCATACAACCTTCTGTCAAATCAATCACCACCTAAACGTGCTTGGCCGGGCAACGATCATGTGTCTGTGAATATCCGCCGGCAAACTCTCAATGTATCTTTTATTCTTTCACGACAAGGCGTCACTTGGTCTGGCACCAGGCGTGCCATCTCATTAAACTTGGTTGTGTACGGCTGATGTGTATCATCCCCACCTTCAACTGCAGGAACTCCGTCTCAACCCTGTCCATTTCTCTATGAGGACAGAGCTCCTCAATCACCAACTTCTTCAATTCAGACCATCTTAACCTACCGATTGCCCGACTACCCTCAGCTTGGACTATATTGTCCCACCAACACAGAGCCAAGTCCACAAAAGAGTGGGCAACAAACTTTACCTTCTGATCCTCCTGGCACTTGCTGATGTTCAAAACAGCTTCCATTTCTCTCACCCACTGGTGAGCAGCAACAGTAGTGCCGTTACCATCAAATGTAGGGGGCTTGCATCATTGAAACGCCCCGTAGTTACAGCCTCGTGCCGCCTCCTGTGCAGGCTCTTCTTCCTCCTCTTCTTCTTCTTCATTAGACAAAACAATCTCAGTCTCGGGATGTCTCCTTTCACCCATAGGTCTACTTCTTTCTTTCCTTTCTCCTTCCCGTACAACTTTAATCACTTCAGTCACTACAGACGGTAAGATCGTCTGCATGACTTGATGCACCTCTTCAACCACAACCTCTTTCACCGAGGACCTTAAGTTTGCACTCTCATCACCACCCTCCGGATGAGGGGTCTCTGGTTCTTCCTGAACCACCTTTTCAACTCTGGGTCTTCCTCGTGTAACCTGTCGTTCAGCACCACGACCTCCACCACATGAGGCTTTTGAAGATCGACCGCCAGCCATCCACACACATACTGAAAGATTCAAACACCAACACGGTCATTCAAGAGAACAACTTAGTTTATGTCAAGTATAGTAAGTCCCTAATTACAATGGGGAGTTATGATTAGCCACATACTTTGCTCTTCATACCCTAAGCATAACCTATCCTAACTACATCAGTATCTGACTATACAAACAACACATAAACCACACAACATGCGAATGTAATACCAGTTAACATTAAGGAAAATACCTGATGGCACATAGCTACTCTGACTGGCATCCCTTCCCCTTCGGTCCCATTTTCAGTTTAAGTTAAGGTTTATTTTGAAAATTTACCCGTTTCACTTAAACTTGGCTTTGATACCAATGTAAGACCCCGTTCCTGGGACGCTTACAACTGGTAAATCATTGCACATAAATCATATAACTTTACATTTAACATTCATAAACATTGCAGTGGAAACATAAAAATAACTTTTCATTTCATTATAAATGCTTTTGCAAGTTAATACAATCGTTCATTTCAAAACATCGTTCGTTCACATTACAATGCAAAAACATTAATCAAAAGAAAGCCATCCAAAAGAGCTGAGTAGCCGCCCCGTGCCATCCTTAGCAACATTACCTGCCAACTAGAAACACATAAAAGTAAGCGTTGTTGAGTGAGTTCTAGTTTTATAATAAAACATACTTTACTTCCATTAAACCCATTCATTACACTATATTAAATCATACTATACTTTCGTACATGATCACACATCGTACCTACACATCAATAATATCATTACTATCTTCTTTATTGTTCATCACTTTCTTTCTTTATCTCTTAACTCTTTCCGGATCAGTGTCATCAGCTATACCCCAAACGTATGCACACAACGGGTATTGGCCAAGATTATCAATGACTTCCATAACGCACACAAAGCCTGGCACCGGACTGGGGCAAGCGACAAAAGATCCCAACTGTATACGACACCTCAAATGTAGCACAAGCGGGTATTGGGCTGAAGATCATAAATGACTTCCATTACGCACAAAGCCTGGCACCAGCACCGAGGTGAGTAACCACTATAAACCATGTACTATATCACTGGTCAGTGACAAAGACTGGACACCTTCATGTATCCTTAAGGGTTAGCTAAACCACACAGTTGAGCTTATGACATTTTAGAGCCGCGCACCTCCGTACGTTTTGCTTGCAAGCGTTTCATTACATTCTCTTTCATTAATGCATGCATTCTATCATTTTGTTCCTCTTTTCATTATCTTTCACTTTACGTTACATAATACTTTATCATTTCTTTCACAACTATAACACCTAAAGCCACGGAAAGATAAACATACATCATAACAAGGAAGATCAACATGCACAGTCAACATCATCATACAAGGCATCATCATACATACATCATGCATAATCATATAACAACATACATCACTCCATGCCTAACATAACCTTTACGGCCTAAAAAGTCATCTTACAAGAACCCCCGGGAACCTCCCACATCAAAACTTACATCCGCACTTTCCACCGAAACTCAATAAATAGCTATGTTCCCTTGGGTACACAAGCCCTACTTCAGCGTATGGGCACCCTTCAGTCGCACGGCGTCCCAGGTGACTAAACGCATTGCGAATGAACACCAGGTAAATGGGCCCTCTGCGAATGGACCCAATGCTGATGAACACAATGCGGATGAGTCCCATGCGAATGGAACTATTGCGGATGAACACTTGTGCGAATGAGCACTAATGCGGATGAACACCATGTGCGAATGAGCACTAATGAGGATGAACACCTTGGGTGAATGAGCACTAATGCGAATGTACACCTTGTGTGAATGGACCCTCAGCCTCATGACTCCCCATGTGAATGGCGCTTAGTCGTACGACTCACAAGCGAATGGACTCCAGTCGCACGACTCACATGTGAATGAACCTCAGCCGCACTCCTTTCGGCTGTATGGCCTTTAGTCGCATGCCATTCAGTCGCCTAACCCTAGCTGATGTAGAATGCAGCTCATCACGAACCTAATTTGCACTTTTCAGCCTCCAAACCCTCACAAACATTTTTTAGGCCCAAATCAACCATCCTAAACCTTAGAAACACATACCACAACACCATTCAAGCACACACAATGTCACACCCTCAAAATCCATGTGCGGAGTTTTACCGTGAGGCCTGTGAACAAACCAGGATCACAGTCAATAGTTAGCCAGAACGACTTTATATGCCAAGTTAGAATAAAATCACCAAAGTTCAAACTTGAAAACTATGCGTAAGCATTTTGTAAATATGACAAATCCAAAGTATAAAAAAATGCATAATATGGCAAAACACACGCCATCCCAATGTTTAAAATCCCATGAATAAAAGACAGCAAATGTATCTACGATTTAAAGCCTTAGGATGCATGCTGGACCCGTGTTGTGCCCCTAATGGTGAGCCAAGTTAACGACCTAAGAATAGCATACTAAAAATGTCGACACAATGGTTGGTGAGTTCAAGAGTTGACGTTTAGATATAAACAATTTAACAGTTGTGATATATAAGTAGTGTATTATAACAGTTAGTTAATCTATTAACAATAAATATTAATTCATAGTGATTTCGCAATTGAAGATGTCTATGATAAGTTGTTGCCTCCTGTCACGACTTATCAGGTCGTGACAATGTTCATTAGGACAAATTACACCAGGTTGACATCGAGTCACACAGGTGGGGCTCGTCAAACCCAGTAGTACTACCCAAGTTTCCCCGCTATTCAATATTAACAATTCGAAAGTATGAGGACTTTTCCATGATAAACAACACTATATTAATATTATACACGACTTAAATATATAAAGCGTTTGTAAATTACCAGTATGCTATCTCCCCCAAAATGATTAAGTAAAGAGTGGGGCATAAACTCACCTGATATGTGTAACAAATACTTAGGGTTTACTAGAAAGAAAGAGTGGATAGACAACCTTCAGAGGTTACCTAGATCATGTAAGTACATAGTAATACTCAAAAGTTATCTACCATCCATAACAATCACAAATTCATCAATTACATACTTAATCAAGTTCATAACATAACTATGCATGATCAACACCCAAACTAATATACTTCATCAATTCATATCCCAAAAAGTTACTATCTTTAGTAATGTAGGATTCTAACATGTGTTCTTGAACTCCCATAGTTCACAACAACAATCTAGTATCTAAACATCATCATAAACATATCCATAGCATCCATTCATCCCTAATTCAACATTCTTGACAAAATAAAGTTACTATTATTAGTAACCTATGAACACAACCATCAATTCATAAATTTCTTGCAATATTAAAGTAATCTAGCACTCACCCAACCAAAATAACACCATATAATCATCTAACAATCATCAACTTCATATAATCAACATCAATTTTTGAATTAGGGTTCATCTTTAATCAAAAGTTCATGTACAATTCATCAAAAACATATCATTCTTGCATAATCAACGTTAAACAACATGTATACTATCTAACTAACATTCTAGCATCATCAAACAACAACAACTTCAACATTTTTTAACCCAAATCCTAATTAGGGTTCGACCATATCAAGAAAACCCATAAAACTTGTAAAATTCTAACCTTTTCACGTGTATTATCTTGCAATTGATTATTATAACGTGTTCTATAGCTTGAGATCAACAAAAACCTTAGCAAAATGATTGTTGAAGGCTGAAATTCAAAGGTGAGGGGGCTTGGAATGGTTATTGTGGCTTCCTTAATAGTTCACCACGACAATTCTTAGCAGCGTGTCCAATCTTACCACAGTGTTGACACTTGAAATTATCACACCTTCACACGTGATGGTAATTACACCGAGTGCACCTCGGATGTTTACCACCATAACCACTAGGTCCTTGAATGTTTGAAGCCGTCTGGTTGAAGTTGCGGTTATTATCGAAGCTCCGTTGTTGTTGCTGAACTGGCTGTTGTTGTTGTTGCGATTGGGTTGACCGCTGGATGATGATGATTTGTTGTTGGAAGCACCCCACTTCCTCTTGTTGTCGGGCACGCCCGCCATAGCGCCCCGCTTAGGTAACGTCCTTGCTCCACTGCTTGATTAGTTAGCTTATGAGCTAACTTGATGGCTTGCTGAATCGTGGCCGGGTTGAAGCATCACCATGAATTGAATTTCGGGTACTAATCCCCATATCTAATGCTCAACCTCAACTCTTGTTACTTCGTTCACCATCCCGGCATAGGGTGCTAGTTCAGGGTTCAGGTGGTGTAGCCTCTTTCCGAGCCTGTATCTTAAGTTGCCAGTACTCCATCTCCAGCTTTTGTATTTCATTTCGAGGACAGTACTCCTCGGTCATCATCTCGTTGAATTCAGTCCAAGAAGCCCATTTGCCATCGCTTGTCCTAGCATCTGAACTTGCGCGTTCCACCAGGAGAGAGCGCACCATCCAGAGCCCCGGTGGCATATTTCACCTGATCAATAGGCGGGCAGTTGCATTTTGAGAAAACAGACTCTCTCTTCTCAAACCATCGTACCAGTCCTACAGCCCCTTTAGTACCTGCTGGCTGTCCCGTCTGGGCAGCAGCCACCACTGCTTCAACATGCTGTATATCAAGGCAGTTAATTCAGTAGGGGTCATGTTTATAGCACCACCACCATGGTCTCCAGCACCACGTCACATCCGCGCCCCGCCCACGTTCATGTCCACATCCACATGTATCCATTTTTCACTTTACATTCACAAATACAATAATGAGTAACATCAAGCACATTTAGCCCATTGAAGTACAATATACAGTAAGGAATAATGAATCATCACAACCACAACATTCATAACAAAAATGATAACCAAGATAAACAAATTGTAAATGAGTCACAATGTATCCACAAATGTCATAATTTAAGTTTGTCGTTCGGGTGGGGAAGCAACCCTTCCCACATAGGTTTCAAAGGAGAAACACTACATAGTCCAAGTCATATAAGGAAATCAATTGACGACATCCGACGCATCACTGTCATCTTCCGTCTCCACCGGTGCCTCCTCCCCGGGTTCCTTCTCGGGATCCTCATCCCAGGGTCCTCTGCAGGAGCAGGAGCTATGGCAATCTGAAGCGCTGCCAATTGGGTTTCTATGGTAGAAATTCTATTATCGGCTACTGTATCCCAGGGTCTTCGATGTGGTGACACCCATTTAGGGTCTTCCCATGTCGCTCCTCGAGTTCATCCATTTGATGTTGTAGTTTGTACACCTCGTGCTGCAGTGTACAAACATCACCCGTGAGTCGCCTGACTCGTTGCTGCTCAATATGCAATGCAGCCATCAGTGCAGCAATCATTTGCTCATTGGACTGCACCATTCGTGGGAGTGAAGGCATTTGCTGATCTGCATTGCTCCTAGTCTTGGGCCTCGGGATAGGCACGCACTCCCTATGCATTATGTGATCAACGAACTTGGGGTAGAAACTCCAGTCCCGTGGGGGGTGACGCTCCATCAATTCAAAAGGTTGATCCCAATCAATCTCCCCTCGAGGATAAGCTAGACAGGGCTAGACGGGGCCAGTCGGGTCCATTATCAGGTACAGGTGCGGGAGGTGGGGACTCAGATCATGTAGTTGATGACAGTCGCTTACCCGAGTTTTCGATGACGATGCCATGCTACAAGAGTGTGATGTGTACGCCAATGAGTATGCAGTAGAGGAAATAAGGAACAAGTAACTAACTAACTGTGTTCAGTTATAGTCTAGTGTGTATGTAACCTAGTTCCCTATAACCAATAGTTCTGATACCAATCTGTCACACCCTCAAAATCAACGTGCGGAGTTTTACCGTGAGGCGTGTGAACAAACCAGGATCACAGTCAATAGTCACCCAGAACGACACTATATGCCAATGTTAGAAAAAAATCAACCAAAGTTCAAACATGAAAACTATGCGGAAGCGTTTCGTAAATACGACAATCCGAAGTATAAAAAAATTCATAACATGGCAAAACACACGCCATCCTAATGTTTAAAAACACATGAATAAAAGACAACAAATGTATCTACGATTTAAGGCCTTAGGATGCATGCTGGACCCGTGTTGTGCTCCTAATGGCGAGCCGAAATAATGACCTGAGAATATCATACTATAAATGTCAATACAATGGCTGGTGAGTTCAAGAGTTGATGTTGAGACATAAACAATTTAATAGTTGTGATATATAAGTAGTGTATTGTAACTGATAGCTAATCTATTAACAATAAATATTAATTCATACTGATTCCAAATTTGAAGCTGACTCTGATAAGTTGTTGCCTCCTATCACGACTTATCAGGTCCTGACAATGTTCATTAGGACAAATTGGACCCAATTGACCTCGAGTCACACAAGTGGGGCTCGTCAGACCCAGTAGTACTACCCAAGTTTTCCCGCTATTCAATATTAACAATTCGAAAGTGTGAGGACTTTTCCATGATAAACACACACTATATTAATATTATACACCACTTAAATATATAAAGCATTTGTAAATTACCAGTATCTATCTCACCCAAAAGAGATTAAGTAAAGAGTGGGGCATGAACTCACCTGATATGCATAACAAATACTTGGGGTTTACTCGAAAGAAAGAGTGGACAGACAACCTTTAGAGGTTACCTAGATCATGTAAATACATAAGTACGTGTAAAGATACGCATTTTCATGTTACACCATAAAAATTCCCCGTTAAAATTAAATCGCGTAAACACATAAGCATAACACAATAGTCATTTAATCAATTAGATTATCATTAATGTAACATTATTAATTATTATCGGGTCACCAATGTTAAACGACAACTAGTGTGTGCTCATGTCACGTGTATGCAAGACGTAATGGAACTAATGGAGTTTGGTAACGTAAAATTACCGCATGTCACACACAAGCCTGAGAACAAACCCCACTCACATCACACACAAACATATACACACGGGTTCAACACTCACATTTCAAAAATGGGTTTTACTATGTGTTCCAGCCCCAAATCAGTTGAAAACGTCTAAAGAGGTGTCATAGAACTCACACAAACAACAGCGTCGAGTAGAGCTAAAATCCAACCAGCTACACCTCAACTTTCACACTCGAATCCACAAAAACCAAGCTTGAAACCCTTTTTGCTCTCTCTTTTCTCTCTTGGCTGAATTTTTGTGAGTGTGGGGGAGGAGAGTGGGCTGCCCTCCCCTCTTAATCCCCAACTCTTCTAATATTTCTCTTGTTTTGGCAAGTTTGGTCCCTCGACTATGGACTTTATTTCTTTTTTTACATTCCGCGGCTTCAAAGAAGATAACTGGGTGTTACATTCGTCAAATCCACCATAATCCACCAAGATTCACTACATGATCCAAAAACTAAACCTCGCGCAATCAGAATGCACACTTGGAGAATTTAGCATACAACCTCTCCCTTCTCGAAGTCCCAACACCTCTCGAATGTGACAGACATGCTCATCCTCACTCTTGAAATAAATAAGATATCATCGGTAGACACAATCACTGATTTATCCAACATCGGCCGACACACTCGATTCATCAGGTCCACAAAAGCAGCTCGCGCGTTTGTCAAACCAAAAGACATAACAAGAATCTCGTAGTGTCCCTAACGCAAGCGAAAAGCTATTTTAGGAATAGCTTGCTCCTTAACCTTCATCTATCATAGCCTGATCAAAGGTCTATCCTCGAGAACCATCTGGCACCTTGGAGCGGATCGAACAGGTCATCGATCCTTGGTAATGGATACTGATTCTTGATTGTCAGCTTGTTCAACTCACGGTAGTCTATACACATTCTCGTACTACCATCCTTCTTCTTCATAAATAAGACCGAAACACCCCAAGGAGGGATACTTGGTCTAATGAATCCCTTATCAAGCAGCTCCTGCAATTGCTCCATCCACTATTTCATCTTGGTCGGAGCCAATTGATACGGTGCATTAGCAACGGGTTGGGCACCTGGTATCAAGTCAGTCTGGATCTCGATCTCGCGGTCAGGTGGCAATCTTGCTTAGTCTTCGAGTTAGACAACTGGAAAGTCACACACAACCTGTACATCGGTCAGTTGTGGTGTTGGCGTATCCACGTCCTTTACGTAGGCCGAGTAGGCACTACATCGATACCTCATGCACTTTCCTGCCGCCACCATCAAAATCACTTTCGGAATAGTCATGACTCGATCACCATAAACCGTCACCGTAATTCTATTAGGCACTGTTAATCGAACCATCTTCTTGCGACACACAATGTTCGCCTTGTAGTCCGCCAACCAATCCATTCCTAGGCCTGCGTCAAACCGCATAAGGTCATCACAAATGGTCGAACAAGAAACTTGTGACCTCCTATTTCTATGTCACAACTCTATATCATCTTAGAAATCTGGGTAGACCCTCCTATGGCAGTTTCTACATCAAAGGGCGCATTTACACTCCTACTACTAATAGGCAGTTTAGCACAGAAAGCAGCAAAAATAAAACTTTTACTAGCACCAGAGTCAAATAACACAGAGGCTAAAATTAGTTTACTAAAAAGGTACCTGACACAACATCAGGGTCCGTCCTAGCCTCCCCTTGCGTCATCGTCACCCTCTGGCACTTGCCCTCTACACTTCTCCTTCAGCCTTCTTCGCTGATCATCCTTCAGCCCTTGGCTTCTTACAGTCTCTACTCAGGTGACCATTCTCTCCATAGTTGTAACACCTTACAACCTCACATTCCCTCGCTATATGGCCAGGCTTCCCACACTTGAAGTAGATGTTTGAACCCCATTTGTATTCTCCAGAACGCTCCTTCCCGCATTTATCACACCTCTTCGATCCTGCAGCAGATGTGACCACACATCGGTCATCCACCCATGCACGCTTATTGTTCATCGGGACACCACCCCGTCTAGTCCTCTTCCAATTCCAGTTCCGGTCTCCATTATTCTTCCTACTCACCTTAGCCACCACAACATTCCTCTCATCATGCAACCTCTCCACCAAGTCAACTGCCAACCTAAACGTGCTTGTTCGGGCAGTGATCATATGCCTACGGACATTCGCCGGTAAACCCTTGATATACCTTTTCAACATTCATGACAAGGGTGTCACTTGATCCAGCACTAGACGTGCCATCTCGTTGAACATGGTGGTGTATTGCTCATGGGTCATAGTCCCCACCTCCAGCTGCAAGAACGCCCTCTCAACTTTGTCCATCTCATGGTGAGGACAGAACTCCTCAATCACTAACCTCTTCAGCTCTGTCCACTTCATCCTTTCTATCGCCCGACTACCCTCGGCTTGGACGATATTATGCCATTAACACAAAGCCAAGTCCATAAATGAGTGAGCAGCAAACTTCACCTTTTGATCTTCCTGGTCCTCGCTAATTTCAAATACCGCCTCCATCTCTCTCACCCATCGGTGAGCAACAGCAATACCATTCCTATCAAACATTAGGAGCTTTCATCTCATAAATACCCTATAGTTACAGCCTCGTGCCACCTCCTGCACAGGCTCTTCTTCCTCCTCTTCATCATCGGAGAGAACCGTCTCAGTTTCTAGTTGCTCACGTCCTCCCGAGATCCTGTTCCTTTCCTCTCTCTCTCCTTCTCGTACAACTTTTATCACTTCGGTCACCACAGACGGTAAGATCGTCTGCATGACCTGGTGAATTTCTTCCACAACAGCCTCTTTTACTGAGGCTCTCAAATTAGAACTCTCATCTTCATCTTCTGGATGAGGGGTCTCATGTTCTTCTTGAACCACCTTTTCGGCTCTAGACCTTCCTCTCGTAGCCCATGGTTCAGCACCACGACCTCCACCACGTGAAGCTTTAGATGATCTACCACCAGCCATCCACTAAAACACACACTAAAAGATTCAAACACCAACACCATCATTCAAGGGAATAACTCAGTTTATGTCAAGTATAGTAAGTCCTTATTTACAGTGGCTAGTTGTGATTAGCCACTTACTTTACTCTTCATACCCAAGCATTACCTACCCTGAGTACATAACCACATAACATGCGCATGTAATACCGGTTAACATTAAGAAAATACCTAATGTCACGTAGCTACTCGGACTGGCATCCCTTCCCTTTCCATCCCATGCTGAGTTTAAGTTTTGGTTTATTTTGAAAATTTACCTGTTTCACTTAAACTTTGGCTCTGATACCACTTGTAAGGCCCCGTTCCCGGTACGCTTACAGCTGGTTAGTCATCGCTCATAAAACATATAATTACATTAACTTGAAATAAATGTTGCAGCGGAAACATTAAAAACAACATTTTCATTAAAATGCTTTTGCAAAATAATACAACATTCGTTACACAATTTCATTTTTTCGATTTACAATGCAAAAACATTAAACAAAAGAATTCCCATCTAAAAGAGCCAAGTAGCTGCCCCATGCCATCCTCAGCAACTTTACCTACCAACTGGAAAATGCATAAAAAGTTAGTGTTGTTAAGTGAGTTCTAGTTTTTTAAAAACATTGCATTACCTTCCATTCATTAATACATTTTCATTACTATCGCACGTGATCACACATGGCACATACATCAAGGTATTATTTATTATCTTCATCATGGTTCATTTGGTACACTTCGCACCTCTCGCACATATTGCACATATCGCACATATCCCACAGATCGCACATATCACATGTATCGCACAAATCGCACATATTGCACGTATCGCACATATGGAGTGGTCACTAGGACAGACTCCCCCTATGTGTGTGAACTCTTATGGGCACGCTGTATAAGACACAGTAATTAGGAAATCACACGTTATAGGAGCAGTCACCAGGACTGAATTCTTACTGTGTCGATGAACTCTTATGAGTTAGCCAAAGTCACAAGTTATAGATACACACATAGTTGGACACTCCCCCTGTGTGTGTGAACTCTTATGTGTTAGCCAAAATCGCAAGTTGTATAACACACGGTAATTAGGAAATCGCACGTTATTGGAGCAGTCACCGGGGCTGAATGAGTTATGAACCTCCATTCAGTTGCTTACAAGGCTTTCATTATTTTCTCTTTCATTAATGCATGCATTCATTCATTATATTCATATTTCATTATCTTAAATCTTTCGATTTATTAAGATAATACTTTACGTTCATCAACAATATCAAACCACGTAAAGTCACATCATCACACGTAATAGGGAACATAACAGAACATAACATGCAATCATACATAAAAATAACATCATCAATCGCACATCATCAATCACATATCATCATACATGCATACTATACATCATACATACCATCATGCATAAACATCAATCATTCATCATATCATTCTATGCCCATCACATCATCTTTGACTTCAAAAGTCAAGTTACATAGCCCCCGAGAACCTCCCAAACCAAGTCCTACTTAACACTTTTTTTCCCAAAAAATAAGAAATTATTCTAAGTGTTAATCCGCATTTCCCCTTTTGTTCATGCACATTTCTTTTTGTTCATCCGCATTGGCTTTACTCATCCATATTTGTCAATGTTCATCCACATTTATTCATCCGCATTGACTTTACTCATCCGCATTTGTCAATGCTCATCCACATTTGACAATGCTCATCCGCATTTGTTCATCTGCATTGACTTTACTCATCTGCATTTGTCAATGCTCATCCGCATTTGTTCATCTGCATTGACTTTACTCATCCGTATTTATCAATACTTATCCGCATTTGCTTATTCTCATGACTTACTCATCCACATTTGTCCATGCTCATCCGCATTTGTTCATTCATATGACTTACTTTTCCGCATTTGTTCATTCGCATGACTTACTCATCCGCATTTGTTCATTCACATGACTTACTCATCCGCATTTGTTCATTCACATGAGTTACTCATCCGCATTTGTTAATTCGCATGACTTACTTATCCGCATTTGTCACACTTAGGCAGTTTTCTGAACTTAGGCGTATGAACTACTGTTTGGGCACATGAACAGCCGAGGGCACACTTATCAACCTAATTCGGTCCCCAAAAACCATCTATCATGTTCTAAGCTTAAATCATGCATTCTAAGCCTTAGAAACACAACCATAACATCATCTAGCATGAACATAGTCCAACATCACACCATACCCGCAACATAGACACATTCAAACGTACGGGTATGAAACCCTGGTTTTATAAAAAGTTTGTACATGCATTTACAGCCCCAAAATCAATTAAAACGTGTAAAAGAGGGGTTCTAGAACTCACGTTAGCAGCCTCTATGGGTAAGACTTCCTTCAAAGCCCGATTGCTACAAGTTCTCACCTAGAAACCCACTAAAAACACACAACTGAACACACACAACATACATAAGCACACAACCGAGGATGAAACCCCAGAGCTTTCTGCTCTCTTTCTTTCTTTCTCTAAAAATATCCGAATTTAGTGTGGGTGTAGAGAGAGTGACGGGCAACCGTCACCTTTTACACCCACTTCTTCATACCTTTTGTCCTTTTTGACACTTTTTACCCTTTAACTTGGTTAATATCTTTTCTTTCTTTTTCTTCACTTAATTCTTTCTTTACTAACTTTAAAGGAATAACCGGGTGTTACAATAACTGTAATTAATAAAATAGACAATTAAATAAGAAAAACAAACAAAAAGAATATAAAAATGTTTAAATCATATTTATTGAGAACTAGGGACGAGAGGTACGTACATTATGTCTCTATCCACGACACACGTACGAAAAACATAAGTTTCTAACAAACAATTTTAGATGCAACAAAAATGTCAAAAACATGTAAAGAGATTGACATTGTTTGGTGATTTAGTAAAACTTGAAAATTTTGCTCGCATTGCGGTTGAGCAGTAAGATGACATTAACTAACGTAGTTAATGATGCGTTGTCGTGCGTATGCAAACTTTGTAACGCTAGTTCTTCCGGTGACACTAACGTAATTAAATACATAAAAGAATCAATGAAGTTGATATCTTTTGGTTTTGGTGAATGATATAATTATACATTGCACAGGCTTCATAATTTAAAAAGTAAAACCATTCATATCGGTTTCTCTATTTTTATTAATATATTCCATTTAAAATCATTACATTTTCTCTCTTTTTTTTAATTAAATAATACAATTTAAATCTTTATTATTATTATATTTCTCTCTACTCCACTTATAACTACATTAAAAAATATTAAAAGGTAGGGGTTGAATAGTGATTCTCTAAATACACAAATAAATAAAAACTTTGTTATCCTCCATTCACAACCACTTTCAACCATTCTCTAAAATATAATAAATACACTACCATATATATATATATATATATATATATAATATATATATAATATACATAACATATATATATATAAGAAGACTTTTGTGAACACTCTAATATAAATGAAAATATATATCTTTTTTAATAAATATAAAAAATTAAGGTAAGGGGGTGTGCATGCAACACACACTACATTATAACACATACGACCACCAATCAAATAATAACACATCACACCACACCATACCATACCATACCACACCACATCAAGTTGGTAGTGTGTTGAACCCTGAAAAGATCATACATGCCAATTCAATTGGCTAGTTGATGGTTGTTCTGCTAGTAATCCCACAAGTCCAAGAATTAATACGGATGAAAATCTACATAGAAGACAAGTGTTGGCTAACCGCATTTGTATATGTGGAAGACATAGAACAAATGCTGACAAGTGTTTGTTCTTTCGCATTAATAAATGCGGATAGCCTAAAACATATGTGGACAAGTTTTGTACATCCGCATTAACAAATGCGGATGCCCAGGCGGATGCCCAGAAAACAAATGCGCATAAGTATTTGTTCATCCACATTAGTCAATGCGGATGACCAAACACGAATGCTGAAGAAAAAGAAGAAATGATGATCAAGATCAACTCATCCGCATTTGTCAATGCGGATGAGACAAAAAAATGCTAATGAAGACTTAGACTAGTGCTTATTCTTAATATCCCATCCAGCAAAATAAATGGGTGCGTAGGAAAGCAATACCCCGGTTGCAAAGAGGTTCTCATGTATAGGTTAGGGGTATTTTAGTCATTTTGTAAAAGGCATCTTGTGAGTGTATAAATAGAATAGTAAACCTGTGTGTGAGGTGACTACTCATAGACAATTAGAATACCTTGTGTCTTACATTCTCAAGGTGTATTATTACAGTTTAATGCTCAAACCCAAGTGTTCATTGTAATCAATCACCTTGATGAATACAAAGTACATTTTTGAGTATTTGTTGCATTCTATGTTTCTTAATTGTTTAATTCGGCATACAATCATTAACTCAATCATCATATTCGATCCTAGTGAGAATATCAATCTCACCACCCAGTTAATTGGTATCAGAGCTCTAGCTCTTGTTTTTTTAGATCCGTCTAGATTTGAACAAAACTATATTGATCTGGTATTGAGTTGCTAATAGAGTGTTCAACTACCTCTACTTAGTAAACAGCAAAAAACTCTTGAACAGTTACTATTCATCCGTTCTCATCTTCAAGAACAAAGCTGTTGTGTTCATCATCAAAGTTGTTACAATAGAAACTCATAAAAACATCAACAGATTTGATTCCTTGAGTCTATTTTGGTCTGTTTGGCCTATTTTGACTAATTAAACTTAATATCAATCTAATCATAATTTAAACAAGTTAAAAACAACTTGTTAAAATGGATTCACATAATTTTTCACAACTTGGTCATACTCCAAAACCTCCCATGCTTAAACACAAATTTGAGTTTAAGAAATGGAATATCAGATTCATGAATTCTATTACACGTTAGATCTAGACTATTGGATCTTATATGTAAAGGGCCTCACATTCCTATGACACTTTCTACTAATCAAGCTGCCATATACAAAACATCAAGAATACCCATTGAGGATCTGACTCTTGATGATGATGACACAAGAAGATAAAGGATGATCTCAAAGCATACTCCATACTCACTCAAGCAATGAAAATGGATGTGCTGAAAAGACTAGAAAAGTATGGAACTGCTAAAGTTGTATGGGAAGCACTACTAATAATGTGTGAAGGAAGTAGTGAAGTAGCTGAAATTAATAAGGATAAGCTTGTGAATCAATTTGAAACCTTTCATCACTCCAAGGGGAAGTCCATGTCTATTAGGATCAGTGATTTAAGTTTGATTAATTAGAGTAGATTGCAGCAGAATTCGAACAATGAATTAGACAATTTAGCAAGAACTCAATTGATATTCAATGGAATAGTACATGATTATAGAGAGAGAGAGAATTCCGCAAAAGGAATATTTCATTCAAATACTTTTGTGGTGGCTGAAAGTCACACGTTACAATTAGGTCAACATTCCTTATATAAGGAATGTGACGTCTGCTGAAGTCACTTGATAGTGAGATCTAACAGAATTATACAAACAACTGAAACTATGCAAACTAATGAGAATGTTCTCAACAACTGATCACATCTCAGAGAATGCTAAGTACAAGAACATAAAACTACTGAACTAAAACTACCAAAACTATAAACTACTAAAAGGTAAATTACAAGTACTAAAAAGGAAAACCATCACAACTATTGAAGTTATAACTTCAGCTGTTGTGACAACTACTGAAGTTAATAACTTCAGCTATTGTGACAACTACTGAAGTTAATAACTTCAGCTGTTGGGACAACTACCGATCACTCTGGTCTTCAGTCTTTGTCTTCAGTGGAAATCTTCAGATCTTGTCCTCAGATCTTGTCTTCAGACTTTGTCTTCAGACCTTGTAATCAGCTGATGTCTTCAACTGTTGTGATCTTCTTCAGCAGTTGTAATGTCGGTGAGACTTGGAGGTTTTTCTGATCAAGCTCATTGGTTCTTTTGGTGCAACAAACTCCCCCTGAACCAATGCAACCAAAACCTCTAAGTTTATTGATGAACCCACTTATTCTTTGGCAGAAACACCCTCTTGATCAGCTTCAGAGGTAATCATGTAAGTATAGGCCGGGAAAAGGTTTCTGATCTTTTGATTGGCTAAGTATGGAAGGGAACTCTGTCTTGGGGAAACTGGACACAGAGTCTTGTCCCAACCATGAAACCTAATTCCCATTGATGAGTCTGTAAGACTCTCTTGCATAGGCCTCAAGGAGAACAACTTGTTCCTCCTTAGTGAGTTCTTCTGTTTCTCCCTCAAAGAAGAACTCAGGGCCATAATATTTAGACAAATACCTTACTATCTTCCCATTCTTCAACTCAACAGTTGTGATCTCTCTGTATGCGAATTCATCTAGATGAGAGCCTTCTAGCAACAACTGGAGTTCACTCTTTTGAAGATATTCAAGTCTCTTGTATAACAGCCCCTTCTTGATCATTTTGTTCTCAAGTAGAGATTGAGGGGTTGTCTTTGAGTTGTGTGCTCTCTTGACTTCTTCTATAATCTCCTAGGGTGAGACTACCATAGCCAACATAATTGCAGCATTCAAAGTCCTTTCCACTTGGTTAATATCTTTTCTTTCTTTTCTTCACTTAATTCTTTATTTACTAACTTTAAAGGAATAACCGGGTGTTACAATAACTGTAATTAATAAAATAGACAACTAAATAAGAAAAACAACAAAAAGAATATAAAAATGTTTAAATCATATTTATTGAGAACTAGGGACGAGAGGTACGTACATTATGTCTCTATCCACGACACACGTACGAAAAACATAAAGTTTCTAACAAACAATTTTAGATGCAACAAAAATGTCAAAAACATGTAAAGAGATTGACATTGTTTGGTGATTTAGTAAAACTTGAAAATTTTGCTCGCATTGCGGTTGAGCAGTAAGATGACATTAACTAACGTAGTTAATGATGCGTTGTCGTGCGTATGCAAACTTTGTAACGCTAGTTCTTCCGGTGAAACTAACGTAATTAAATACATAAAAGAATCAATGAAGTTGATATCTTTTGGTTTTGGTGAATGATATAATTATACATTGCACAGGCTTCATAATTTAAAAAGTAAAACCATTCATATCGGTTTCTCTATTTTTATTCATATAATTCCATTTAAAATCATTACATTTTCTCTCTTCTTTTCAATTAATAATACATTTAATATCTTTATTATTATATTTCTCTCTACTCCACTTATAACTACATTAAAAAATATTAAAAAGGTTAGGGGTTGAATAGTGATTTTCTAAATACACAAATAAATAAAAACTTTGTTATCCTCCATTCACAACCACTTTCAACCATTCTCTAAAATATAATAAATACACTACCATATATATATATATATATATATATTATATATATATATAGACATATATATATAAGAAGACTTTTGTGAACACTCTAATATAAATGAAAATATATATCATTTTTTAATAAATATAAAAAATTAAGGTAAGGGGGTGTGCATGCAACACACACTACATTATAACACGTACGACGACCAATCAAATAATAACACATCACGCCACACCATACCATACCATACCACACCACATCAAGTTGGTAGTGTGTTGAACCCTGAAAAGATCATACATGTCAATTCAATTGGCTAGTTGATGGTTGTTCTGCTAGTAATCCCACAAGTCAAAGAATTAATGCGGATGAAAAATCTACATAGAAGACAAGTGTTGGCTAACCGCATTTGTATATGCGGAAGACATAGAACAAATTCTGACAAGTGTTTGTTCTTTCGCATTAACAAATGCGGATAGCCTAAAACATATGCGGAAAAGTTTTGTACATCCGCATTAACAAATGCGGATGCCCAGACAACAAATGCGCATAAGTATTTGTTCATCCACATTAGTCAATGCGGATGACCAAACACGAATGCTGAAGAAAAAAGAAGAAATGATGATCAAGATCAACTCATCCGCATTTGTCAATGCGGATGAACAAAAAAATGCTAATGAAGACTTAGACTAGTGCTTATTCTTAATATCCCATCCAGCAAAATAAATGGGTGCGTAGGAAAGCAATACCCCGGTTGCAAAGAGGTTCTCATGTATAGGTTAGGGGTATTTTAGTCATTTTGTAAAAGGCATCTTGTGAGTGTATAAATAGAATAGTAAACCTGTGTGTGAGGTGACTACTCATAGACAATTAGAATACCTTGTGTCTTACATTCTCAAGGTGTATTATTACAGTTTAATGCTCAAACCCAAGCGTTCATTGTAATCAATCATCTTGATGAATACAAAGTGCATTTTTGAGTATTTGTTGCATTCTATGTTTCTTAATTGTTTAATTCGGCATACAATCATTAACTCAATCATCATATTCGATCCTAGTGAGAATATCAATCTCACCACCTAGTTAATTGGTATCAGAGCTCTAGCTCTTGTTTTTTTAGATCCGTCTAGATTTGAACAAAACTATATTGATCTGGTATTGAGTTGCTAATAGAGTGTTCAACTACCTCTACTTAGTAAACAGCAAAAAACTCTTGAACAGTTACTATTCATCCGTTCTCATCTTCAAGAACAAAGCTGTTGTGTTCATCATCAAAGTTGTTACAATAGAAACTCATAAAAACATCAACAGATTTAATTCCTTGAGTCTATTTTGGTCTGTTTGGCCTATTTTGACTAATTAAACTTAATATCAATCTAATCATAATTTAAACAAGTTAAAAACAACTTGTTAAAATGGATTCACATAATTTTTCACAACTTGGTCATACTCCAAAACCTCCCATGCTTAAACACAAATTTGAGTTTAAGAAATGGAATATCAGATTCATGAATTCTATTACACGTTTAGATCTAGACTATTGGATCTTAATATCTATAGGGCCTCACATTCCTATGACACTTTCTACTAATCAAGCTGCCATATACAAAACATCAAGAATACCCATTGAGGATCTGACTCTTGATGATGATGACACAAGAAGATAAAGGATGATCTCAAAGCATACTCCATACTTACTCAAGCAATGAAAATGGATGTGCTGAAAAGACTAGAAAAGTATGGAACTGCTAAAGTTGTATGGGATGCACTACTAATAATGTGTGAAGGAAGTAGTGAAGTAGCTGAAATTAACAAGGATAAGCTTGTGAATCAATTTGAAACCTTTCATCACTCCAAGGGGGAGTCCATGTCTATAAGGATCAGTGATCTAAGTTTGATTAATTAGAGTAGATTACAGCAGAATTCAAACAATGAATTAGACAATTTAGCAAGAACTCAATTGATATTCAATGGAATAGTACATGATTATAGAGAGAGAGAATTCCGTAAAAGGAATATTTCATTCAAATACTTTCGTGGTGGCTGAAAGTCACACGTTACAATTAGGTCAACATTCCTTATATAAGGAATGTGACGTCTGCTGAAGTCACTTGATAGTGACATCTAACAGAATTATACAAACAACTGAAACTATGCAAACTAATGAGAATGTTCTCAACAACTGATCACATCTCAGAGAATGCTAAGTACAAGAACATAAAACTACTGAACTAAAACTACCAAAACTATAACTACTGAAAGGTAAATTACAAGTACTAAAAAGGAAAACCATCACAACTATTGAAGTTAATAACTTCAGCTGTTGTGACAACTACTGAAGTTAATAACTTCAGCTATTGTGACAACTACTGAAGTTAATAACTTCAGCTGTTGGGACAATTACTGATCACTCTGGTCTTCAGTCTTTGTCTTCAGTAGAAATCTTCAGATCTTGTCCTCAGATCTTGTCTTCAGACTTTGTCTTCAGACCTTGTAATCAGCTGATGTCTTCAGCTGTGTGATCTTCTTCAGCAGTTGTAATGTCGGTAAGACTTGGAGGTTTTTCTGATCAAGCTCATTGGTTCTTTTGGTGCAACAAACTCCCCCTGAACCAATGCAACCAAAACCTCTAAGTTTATTGATGAACCTACTTATTCTTTGGCAGAAACACCCTCTTGATCAGCTTCAGAGGTAATCATGTAAGTATAGGCCGGGAAAAGGTTTCTGATCTTTTGATTGGCTAAGTATGGAAGGGAACTCTGTCTTGGGGAAACTGGACACAGAGTCTTGTCCCAACCATGAAACCTAATTTCCATTGATGAGTCTGTAAGACTCTCTTGCATAGGCCTCAAGGAGAACAACTTGTTCCTCCTTGGTGAGTTCTTCTGCTTCTCCCTCAAAGAAGAACTCAGGGCCATAATATTTGGACAAATACCTTACTAGCTTCCCATTCTTCAACTCAACAGTTATGATCTCTCTGTATGCGAATTCATCTAGATAAGAGCCTTCTAGTAACAACTGGAGTTCACTCTTTTGAAGATATTCAAGTCTCTTGTATAACAGCCCCTTCTTGATCATTTTGTTCTCAAGTAGAGATTGAGGGGTTGTCTTTGAGTTGTGTGCTCTCTTGACTTCTTCTATAATCTCCTAGGGTGAGACTACCATAGCCAACATAATTGCAGCATTCGAAGTCCTTTCCACTTGGCCATGATATCTAGTTGGTATGTTCTTCTTGTGTATTCTGGAACTTACCCTGGGGTCTGGCCAAATCCTCACTCTTTCTCTTTGATGTTGGAATGTATGCCTAAGAGTGTACAGGCTCAGAGCTTGTTTCTTCATTGCTTGAATGGATAAGGACTGAGGGAAGTCCTTGTCAACCATTTTGAGAAATTGCTCATCATGCTGCTTCTGCTATTCTACTTCTTCAATCTTCACTTTCACTATTTGCATTTGCAAGTCAGGTGTGATCATCTGTTGACTTCTGGGCTCAGGTGTTTTAAGTTTGAGAACAGTAGAGATTGGCAGACTGTCTTCATTCTCATCCTCTTCTTCTTCTTCTTCTACCCTCAACACCCTTCTCCTCCTTCTAGGTGTATCACTGGGTGTGGTTTGAGATAGTTTTTGGGGTAATGGAATTGGTTTTGTGGGTTGAGTTGTGGGTGGTTTTGGTTTAGGGATAGAATTGGCAGATTTTAGAGATGATTGCTTTGAGGGTTGTTTTTGAGTGGGAGTATGAGAAGGCTGATCTAGAAATTTAGTGGTGAGTTTGGCTTTTGAGAGCTTTGCCATCTCAGTTCTCTTCCCAGCACCTGCCTCATCTAGTGCTTTGATGATCAACCCTTTGTTGTAGCTTCCAGCAGAACATATTTTCTTGGTTATCTCCAAGATACTGTCTCTGGACCAAGACTCCATCTCTATCATGATCTTCCTAGATATTTGGCAATAAACCTGATCATAATCTCCAACCTTTTCCTATCCATCACACTGTAACTAGCCTTTCTTGCTTGAATTTCATTTATCTCCAGCCTTTTGATCTCAACATCTAAGGTGGCTGTGTCATGACCCTGTCTGAGGAGCTGATCTATTATTTTGTCCATAGATCTGCTGTGAGCTTCATCATCTTCATTGACAAGATCTTCTAAGGACTTTTCTCCATCAGACTTTGACTCAGCACTTCTCTTCTGTCTTTTGTAAGTGATCAGCTGATCTTTCTGCTTATCTCTGTGCTCAGCTCTTGCACTGTGATCAGCTGTTTCTCTGAGATCAATTCTTGTTATTTCTCCAACTCCTTTTCTTTTTTTGGTTCTTTCTCATCTTCTACTCTCTTCCTTTTCCTTTCTTTCACTGCCTTAGACTTAGTAGTCTCCCCCTTTTTGGGTGTATTGGGATCAGGGGCTTGAAAGGTAGAAAGTGACTTGTGAACAGCATCATCAAGGAGTGTTTGGAGATTTGAGGAGATCCTCTCATCAATGGCTTTATATACTATCTCAGTGATGATGGGAGTGATGAGAGGTAAGGAGCTTTGAAAGGTTGCAACCATCTGCTCAGAGGGGTTTTGTCCCTGAGAGGTGGTGCCATAAGAAGTGGCTGGTGGCTTAGTTAAGTGTATTGGCTGTGTGTTTGGTGAACCTTCAAATGAAGGTGCCATCTATGGGTTTATTGGGGCAGATGGACTTTTATCCTGAGACATTTTGGCTAGCAGTTCTTTGAGTCTGCTCACCTCAGTCTCTAGGATTGTGTTATGGGCTAAGACATCAAAGAAAAAGCCCAGGTCATCATCAGTCTTTGCTGAATCATCTGACCTCCTAATTAAATCAGGATGTACATGCCCTGAGTGTAGATCAGTATATGCATGTGCCCCTTGTTCTTGGTTCTGGGGACTTCCTACCTCTGGACTTTGTCCTTCATTGGCAGTTGCCTCTGGTGAGGTCTTATATATGTTACCAACTTCATCCTGTCATTTGCTGAATCAGTAGAAGTGGCAGCCTGACCAGATGTTCTAACCTCCTCTTCTACACTTGGAGATTGAACATTATAACCCCTGTGCTATGGGTTATCAGCAGCATTTTGGTCCTCCCCCTAAATCGTTGAGGTATTCCCAGTGTTAATTGGTTTCTGGGGAGGGGGTGAGGAATGCAGCTGACTCAGAACTTGAGCAACTATAAGGGTTCGGCTTTGAGGGGCGGTTGCATTTGGAGATTGGTCAGAAGCAGATTGCACCCAAGGAGAGAGATGCTCTTCAATGGTAACCTTCTCAACTGAGATAGGTTCCAGTAATGTGGTATCCCCAAATTGGTTGCAACAGGATCCTGTGGAGAGGATACCTGTGTGGTTTCAGTTGGTGGAGTCTCTAACATGACTGGGGGTTAGAACCAGTATGTGTTTCCTGTATTGGTGGTACACGGGCATCCTCAGGGCACTCATCGCCCTGAGTAGCCTTTTTGGGCTTTTGGGGTTTGGGTTTGGTGGGGACTTTGGATCTGGAGGTGGAGGCTGGGGTTCCCTCTGCTTGGGTTTGAGCAGCCGGGCAGCCCCTTTGAGTGTAGGGTCAGAGTTATGCCTGGAGTATACATCAGCTAAGACAGCTGGAGCAGGGACTCCAAGACCAACAAGGCCTTCAGATTTTAATTGATTTAAAATTATGGCCATCAGAAACCTGGGATATAGTAGCCATTTGTTGTCAAGGTTTCTGAGCCAGATCCTTAAGTTCCAGAAACACTATCTCAGAAAATTTAGAGTTTGTCGTTCAAAGATAGAGTACAATACCTGTTGCCATCGTGAAGACATCTGATCCCATGAAGATGTCTTTGAAGCAAGGCAGACATTCACCATGTGGAAGATAAGTCTTTCAGCATCATGGAAGTGCTTTTTGAGAATGGTTGTAGCACTTAAGTCTCCTTCATACCCGTTGTTGATGAAAGACATATCAATGGTGCCTTTCGGATATTCTATAATACAGGTGGCGTCATGCAAATTTAGGGTTTTGCGAATGATGTCAGGGGTGATTATTACCTGTTTCTGGTTGACCAACGACTGGAGGGTGATTTGGCTATCATTTTCACCGGTTGTTACAGAGACATTGGTCTAGAATTGGTTTAAGGAATCGGGGTATATGGTAGGATTCAAAAGAAAGGCGGTTCTGTATTGGGAATCCACCATAAGATTGATGGCATTATCAAATTTGTTCCAAAAGGCCGATTTCGAGAGGTAGGCAACACAGTGTGTCTGGGTTTGAGTTTCATGGTCGCCATTGTTTAGAGAGAAAAGGATAGAAAACGGCTAATGAAACATTCAATATAAGTGCACGTATTTATAGGTTAAGAAAAGGCTGAAAAGAAAATGACTGAAAGTGTTGGTGTTGTCATAAGTTCTATGAAAACAACTGAAGACTTGGTTTTGGTCATCAGTAGTTATGAAACTACTAAAAACCTTGGTTTTGGCTTCAGGTGTAGGAAACAACTAAGGACTTGGTGTTAGTCATCAGTAGTTGTGAAACTACTGAAGACATGGTTTGGTCATCAGTTGTTTTAGGTGAAATAGCAGTTTGTGGAAACGATTGAAGAGAAAATTTCATTAGTAGTTTTCGTCAATTTTAGCTTTTCAGCTGTTTCATACTGTCCTCAACACTTACTCATCATACTTTTTAGTTGTTTTCAGTTGTTTCATAGGACATCAGTATTATCTGTTTTTACTGACATCAGTAGTTGTAACTGTATCAGTTTCTTTTAACAGAAAGTACAATACTTTTTAAGTAATTTAGTCTTCAGTAGTTATGAAACCAACTAAGAATAAAACTTATCAGTACTTATTTGTGACATGTTTACTAATGGTCATCAGTACTTGTTTACTGAGATCATCAGTAGTTGTCACTTATTCTAGCTGCAGCATACCAACCCTTAACACAAGGTTTTGGAAAGTTGAACTGTCCAAAGGCTTAGTAAATATATCTGCAAGCTCATGAGCACTTGGCACAAACTTTGGATCAATAGACCTTTTTCAAAACAATCCCTAATAAAATGGTGTCTGATTTCTATATGCTTGGTCCTAGAATGCTGGACTGGATTCTTGACAATACACAGAGCTGAAGCACTATCCATTAACAATGGAGTCTTAGTCTCTGTAATGCCATAATCCAATAATTGGTTCTGAAGCCAGAGTACCTGAGATGTACAACTTGCAGCAGCAATGTACTCTGCTTCAGCAGTGGATGTAGCAACACATGTTTGTTTCTTACTCTGCCAAGAAATCAAACAGTTGCCTAGGAATTGACATCCACTAGAAGTTGACTTTCTGGTTAACTTACACCCTGCATAGTCACTATGAGAAAAAGCAACTAATTTGCAAGAGTGTCCAGTGGAATACCAAAGACCTAGAGATTGTGTACCTTGCAGATATCTGAAGATCCTCTTGACTGAATCAATGAGACTCTTTAGGAGCAGCCTGAAATCTAGCACAAACACAAGTTGCAAACATAATATCTGGTCTAGAAGCTGTTACGTACATCAAGGACCCAATCATACATCTGTAAAGTGTTTCATCAACAGCTTTACCTTTCTGATCCACATCCAGTTGTGTGGTGTTGCACATGGGAGTAGAACAGGGCTTACAGTTTTGTAAATCAAACTTATTCAAAAGATTTTTTGTATATTTTGACTGATGAATGAAGGTTCCATCAGCCTTTTGTTTGATTTGCAAGCCTAGAAAGAACTGTAATTCTCCCATTGCACTCATTACAAACTTTTATTTCATTAAACTTGTAAAATCATCACACAACTGGGGATCAGAGGATGCAAATAATATCATCAACATAAATTTGAACAAGTAGCTTATGCTGATCCACTTTCTTAATAAACAAAGTTTTATCTATGGAGCCTCTAGTGAAATTATTTTGAAGAATAAAATTTGAAAGTGTTTCATACCAGGCTCTAGGAGCTTGCTTCAACCCATAAAGAGCCTTATCAAGTTTACACACCCAATCAGATGTTTATTGTCCTCAAAACCTGGTGGTTGACACACATACCTCTTCTTTTATTTTTCCATATAAAAAGCACTTTTGACATCCATTTGAAAAACTTTAAGATTATGGAATGCAGCATAGGCTAAGAACAATCTAATTGCCTCCAGTCTGGCTACAGGGGCAAAGGTTTCATCATAATCAATACCTTCTTCTTGTGAAAACGCCTGTACAACCAGTCTAGCCTTGTTCTTGACAATAAGCCCATTTACATCAGTTTTATTCCTAAACACCCACTTAGTGCCTATTGCACACTTATCTGGGGGTAGAGGAACCAGTTCCTACACTTGCTGCTTTTTGAACTAAAGTAGCTCCTGCTGCATGGCTTCAACCCATCCATTGTCTCTTAAAGCAACATGATAGTTCTTTGGCTCTAGCTGACTGATGAAGAGAGCATAGAAGCAGAAGTTGGACAATTGACTTCTGGTTGAGACACCAGCATTGATATCACCAATGATTTGAGACATAGGGTGATTCTTCAGCTCTTGGTACACTATAAGATCAGTGCAAGTGTTTGTAGCAGGTTCAGCAGCAACAGATGTTGATCCATACTCTTGAAACCAAGTATGAGATGGCAATTCAAATGATGTAGAGGAGTCAGAAATCTCATCAGCATTTGTTGTGGATAGAGCTGCTGAAGCTACATGAACATCAGTTTAGTAGGGACTCAGGCAGTTGATCACTAAACTTGAAAAGGTGAGTACTGATATCATCATCATCTTCAGTACCACCAGGTGGAAGACTTGCTGTAGAAGATGATTTATTCATGATCTGCAACAGCTGGAGGTTGATAAGGAACATATTGCAGTATATCCAGATCAAACAACTCCACAGGGTTTTGTGGAGTTTTATCCTTAGGAGATTCATTGAACTTCACATGCAAGGTTTCATCAATTATCTTTGTTCTGTAGTTGAAGACTCTATAAGCCTTGCATGTGGATGAATATCCTACAAAATACCCTGCATCCACCTTAGGATCAATTTTGTGGAGTTGATCCTTTGTGTTGAGAATGAAACAAGGACACCCAAAGGCTTTGAAGAATGAAATTAGAGGAGCCAAGTGATGTAGAACTTCATATGGAGTCTTCATCAACCTCTGATTTACTAAAACTCTATTCTGCACATAGCAAGCTGTGTTGACAGCTTCAGCCCAAAAGGTCAATGGCAGACCAGAGTCAGCCAACATGGACCTTGCAGCTTCAATTAGGGTCCTGTTCTTTCTCTCCACTACTCCATTTTGTTATGGAGTCCTTGGGATGCTAAACTGCCTCTTGATTCCCTTTGAGAAATAAAAATCATTAAGTGTATGGTTTCTGAATTCTGTTCCAATATCACTCCTTATACACTTGACTGATAGGGATACTGCTTCTCAACATACCACAAAGTTGATAATCGTCTGAGTAACCTCATCCTTTGAATGCAAGAAGAAAGTCCATAAATCTGGAATAATCATCCACAATTACCAGACAGTATTTCTTCTTTGCCATGTTCATCACTCTCACAGGACCAAATAGATCCATGTGCAGTAACTACAACAGCAGGCAGTGGACTTAGGTTCTTCAATAGGAGGGAATGAGACTTTGTGTTGTTTTCCTTTCAAACAAGCAGTGCAGGTTTCATCACAGTGGAACTCCTTGATTGGTAGACCTCTCACTAAACTATTGTGGATTAGCTGATTCATGTTTTTGAGATTTACATGACCTAGCCTTTTGTGCCACAATTTAGATTCCTGAGGAGAGGCTTTGGAGAACAGGCAAAGATGACCCTTCAAATAAATCTTCTTTGACAAATCCAGGGCATATACTCTTCCAATCCTGTTGTCCTTCAGGAGATTATGTTCATCCAATACCTTGTCATCAGCCTCAGAACTGTGTAGACAGAATCCTGCAGTTCTGGCTTGTGAAAAGTGTGACGTGACCCTTATCACACATCTGACTAACACTCAGTAGATTATACTTGAGATTCTCCACATGGTTAACATCATCAAATCTGATTTCTCCATTAGACACATATCCTTTCCCGATGATGTACCCTTAGCATCATTTCTAAATGAAACAAATCCCTTCTTTCCTTGAGAGTAGTCATTAAGAAGAGAACTGCTCCCTGTCATATGCATAGGTCCTCAACTGTCTACATACCAGATACTTCTTTGGCATGCTGAAGACCCCTGCATTCATCATAAGGAACTAGTTAGGTTTTGAGACCCAAACCTTTTGGTTTGGGTCTGTTTTCATCAACAGATTTAACCATAACTTGTTTCTCATGATTAACAGCTGATGAAGGTGAGAGGTGCTTGAATGGATTCCTTGGATTTGGGCTTGGAATACCTTTTCAGTGGGTTGATCACAGGGCATCTAGTTGGTTAACTCTCCCTAACAAATGCTGAACCATCATAACAACTTTTGTCTGATTTGTAGCTAAAGCTTTTAGCTCTTGTGACACATCAGTACTTGTTTTTGATGAGATTCTTGTGGCCCACCATTTCCTCCTTGAAATTCACAGACTTAGTCTGATTTTTATCATGAGGATAGATTAGATGTTTTATGATAAACCCTATCCTTCTTTTTGGATTTGGGTGAAGCCTTGGGTTTATCAATTTGGGATGACTGTGGTACAAACTTGGTCTCAAACTCATTTTTCATTTCATCCATCTGCATTTTAATGAGCTTATCTCTGTTGAGTTTGGAACCCTTTTTGTACCAACATTCATCAGAAAGATGATTGAATTTACCACATATGTCACATGGCTTATTCTTCATCTTGGATTGATCAACTGCTGAAGTAGAAACTACTAAAGGTGTGATCTTCAGTACTTTCATCCTTTCAGTACTTGTGTTAAGTACAGAAGGATCTGTAACAACTGAAGACTTGTTCTACAGCAGTTCTCTATCCGTCCTGAAAGACCGTATGATAGATTCCTCAGCTGTTGTTAATCCTTTTATTTCAGTTGATTTGAAATGCTTTTCAGATGTTGTGACTTGCCCTTCAGTACTTGAGGTACTTTGAGGGACAACATCTGAAGTACTCAGCTTCATGTGCTTATCAGTAGTTAACCCATCAGGCAATTGATTTGCTGAGGTATCAACACTGATTTCATCTTCTGATTTTGGGTGATCTATTGAGGATGATACACATGATAATGTGGTTTGGAAATTACTTTCACCTTCGGGTTTTACTATTGATTTTGGAGTAAAATCTGTAGGTGGTGCAATGTGATTGTAACCTATTCCAAACTTCACATTCGAAGCTGTTTGCTTGCTCAGAAGCATTTCAAATCCCTTGCAGGATGATACGCAGCGGTCACACTCAACTTAGGTAGCTGCAAGTGTTTTTTGAGATCGCTATGGTTCTCAAGAATGACTTCAACCTTAGCCTTTTCATCATTTAATTGGCATTTAAGCTTATAATCTCATCATCTTTATCTTTAAGGACAGACTCATACTCAGCTTTTCTTTTGGAAAGGGTTTGCTCAAGCTCAAGATTTTGATTTATTAAAGCTACATTTGCCTCTCTAATAGAGATAAATGCAGCTATGCAAGATTCAGAACATAGCTTGGCCTTAGCCTCAGAGGATACCTGGGTTACCTGTGATGAAGATGCATTGGAGCATGAACCCTCAGTAGACTCCAGGGCCATGAGAGCAAGATTGCCAAAAGGATGTTCACCACCATGTTGACCATCACTAGCAAATAATTGCTCATTACCAGAAAGATCATCTAGTAAACTGCTCCAGTCAACAGCACC
Organism: Flaveria trinervia; assembly: GCA_025506515.1. Taxonomy (NCBI): domain Eukaryota; kingdom Viridiplantae; phylum Streptophyta; class Magnoliopsida; order Asterales; family Asteraceae; genus Flaveria; species Flaveria trinervia. The sequence continues at coordinate 38,746,438 of CM046449.1, read as the reverse complement.
AGAAGTGAAGAAGCTGTGATGAGGTTGTGATTGAGATGGTTGAGGCTCAGGTAAGGCTTAAGGTTGTTGTGCAATAGGAACTTGAACTTGATTTGGCTGTGGCATGTAATAGAAGGGATATGGATATGGCATTGGACCCTGAGGGACAAAATATGTAGGAGATAGAGGTTGTGAGTGATGACCAGAACTAGCAGGATGTTGCCCTCTGTTTTGCGAACTGATGCTTGGAAAAGTCACAAAGGGTGCAGAGGAGTTAGATCCAGTTGATCTACACTCTCTTGGAAAGTGCCCAAGCCTGTGACATTTGTGACACCTCAACTTACTCTTGTCAAAACCAACTTTGGTTTTGCCAGAGAGTCCTGGAAATTTCCTACCAATTCTCTTGTAGAACTTTTGAGATCTGATATTAATCAAGGCCATTTGGCTCAGAATATCCATCTCTTCTAAGTCATCATTAGCAATACCTTTCAAACCATCCATAATGAAGCACAAATTGTCACTATTACAGCCTGACTGACTATCAACACTAACAAATGCATGATCAGAACTGTTTGAAGAGAAATCTATATGCTCATCATAATGGCTTTCTGATGCAGCATATTCTAACTCATGACCAACCAAGGCAGTGTTCCCTGGTACAAAGTCATCAGTGAGCTTTCCTGATGATGCCAGTTTCCTTTTCTGCTCTATCTCTCTTTCAAATGTAAGCAGTTTCCCATGGAGTTGGGTGAGAGATAGGCTATCCAGATTTGCACTGGGGCGTAGGACAATGGTATATGTGTCCCATCTCTCAGGCAGTGATCTGAGGAATCTGTTTTTCATCAGGCTATTAGTGTATTCATGTTTGACCATTTTTAGCTCAGAGATCAAACAGGAAAAACGCTCAAACTGTTGAGTCAGTGTCTCACCCTTCCTTTGAGAGAATGTCTTATATTGTTCGGCAAGGATTTCTCTATCGTTTGCTAAGACCTCATCTGTTCCACCAAATTGTTCTTTCAATGCATTCCAGAGGTCATGAGCAGTTTCATGATGCATAAGCCTAGAATAGATTTCATTCGGCAGTGCCATGGCCAAAATTCCATGGGCTTTAGCATCAATCTCAAACAGTTTTCTATCCTCATCTGAGTATTGTTCCTTCTTCTTCGGAACCATTTGGTTGGTTTCCGGATTGTTAACCATAGGCTTGTGTGGACCATGTACAACAGATGTCCAACAACCTAACTGTTAACAGACAGGTGATGGAGCATTCTTCGTTGCCATATGTTATACTCAGTCCTAACCAGCATCGGAGGCTTGTGAGGTGCCAGTATTGTGAGGGTCATTAGAAGGAGTAGTCATTATTAGATTCAATCAAATTCAATTAAGTTTTAACCGATTTAGCGCAAAACACAACAAACTCAATACGAACCAAGAGAAATCTAAAAGAAAATAACCGAAAGCAGCAGAAATTCAATCTTTATAACCAATTCTTGCAGATATGCTAATTCGATCAAACTTAGATATCGAAATAGCAGTTTCAATGATCAATTGTTAGATCGATCAATGATTAACCAGCTCTGATACCATTTGTTAGTATCAGTGATTTAAGTTGATTAATTAGAGTAGATTGCAGCGGAATTCGAACAATGAATTCGACAATTTAGCAAAAACTCAATTGATATTCAATGGAATAGTACACGGTTATAGAGAGAGAGAATTCTACAAAAGGAATATTTCATTCAAATGCTTTCGTGGTGGCTGAAAGTCACGCATTACAATTAGGTCAACATTCCTTATATAAGGAATGTGACGTCTGCTGATGTCACTTGATAGTGACATCTAACAAAATTATACAAACAACTGAAACTATGCAAACTACTGAGAATGTTCTCAACAACTGATCACATCTCAGAGAATGCTAAGTACAAGAACATAAAACTATTGAACTAAAACTACTGAAACTATAAACTATTGAAAGGTAAATTACAAGTACTGAAAAGGAAAACCATCACAACTACTGAAGTTAATAACTTTAGTTGTTGTGACAACTACTGAAGTTAATAACTTCAGCTGTTGTGACAACTACTGATCACTGTGATCTTCAGTCTTTGTCTTCAGTAGAAATCTTCAGATCTTGTAATCAGCTGATGTCTTCAGCTGTTGTGATCTTTTTCAGCAGTTGTAATGTCTATAGACTTGGAGGTCTTTCTGATCAGGCTCATTGGTTCTTTTGGTCCAACAATGTCTAAACAGCTACATATATTTCTGCAGCTGGTAAATGACTTAGAGATCATGGGGGTAACTTATAAAGTCAAAGAGTTGAATAAGAAGATGCTTCACACTCTTCAAGAAAACTGGAAACAAAATGTGAAAATGCTAAAAAACAATCTTGATCTTAAGATTGGATACAAGGATCGTCAAGATAGAAGCACTGGAACTTGATGAAAGAAGCAGAACCTAGGTGGACCCAGAGTTATTGAGGCTTATAAATTTCATGAGACACTCACTCTGTGTAAAATGAATTCATTATAAGGAGGGTGATTTTCTTTCCTCAAGAGATCAAGTGTAGACAAAAGGATTCATTGCAGGTCCAACAACCAACAAGCCATCAACATCATTACAACTATTATGGTTCTCTGCAACTCCCCTCAACTACTCCTGATGATACATGATTAGAAGAATAAAAGGCAACTTACAATGCCTTTGTTGCTAGCTTTGAAGCTTATTTGGGAGGCAGTTACACATCTGATCCAGGAAGACTTGAAAGAAATGGATCCAGATGATGTGGAAGAAATGGATTTGCAATGGCAAATGATTATGATTGCAATAAGAGCCGAGAAGCTTTTCAGAAATGAAGAAAGCTTAGCCTTAATGAAAACACCAAACTTGGATATGACAAATCTAAGGTGAAGTGCTTCAACTATGGCATGACTCGCCATTTCTCTAGAGAATGTAATACACCCATAAGAAATAACAAATTTCAAAGGAATTCTCAAAGCCGGTCATCTTCACAACCAAGCACAAGTTTCACTCCAACAATAACCAACAACAGTATCATTATCAACAACAGCGACAAACATATCAAAATCAGCCTCAACCGACTAATCAAGCTCATGGAAGCAGTCAATCATCTTCAAATGCTCATAAGCAAGATGGAGTTATGATTGGAGCCTATATGCAGAGGAAGTAAAGCGTTAATTCCAGAATCATGCAGTTATGGCTCACATCAATGATGGCCCATCTCCCATGCCATATGAGGTAAAATCTAACCTTTGTAGTGATAAATGCATTACTAAACTACAAGGTTATCGATAGCACAATCATAAGCTGGCTGTCAAAATAAAGAAGAAAATGTCAAGTCAGAGATGCTTAAGAGAGAAATAAAAGGCTTTGAAATCAAAATTAAATCTCTCATCTCTGACATTGAAAAATTACATGGTGAAAAGTACACTCTTGCAGCTAATAATGAGCAACCAACTAAAAACTTAGCTCAATCAAAAGTTGAACAAACACTTACTCAAGTGAAGCTCGAATAGTTTCAACTGTCTTTACTCAAGCTGCAAGAGATGCTTGATTCACAAAAGGATCCCAAGGATATGTCTGGGATTGGGTATAACTCTTGTTCTCCACCCTACAATGACAACTACATTGTCATGCCTCAATCTATTACACTCAAAGAGCAAATTAAACCTAAGACTATTGTCATGCTAGAAACAAACCCATTTCAATAACATCATCTGTGAAACCCACTGTGAGAAGTCACTTTCATAATGACAGGAGTAACATGAAAGAATTATGGAAGATTCAAAGAAACAAACATCATAACATTAAGCAAAAGTTTGATCTTCCAAAACTAAAAATGATGTTTGATAATAAAAAACGGGTTAAATTTCTTCAAAGAAATAGATACCAAAGGTTTTATTGTTCCTCTGACTCTTCAGTTGATATTGATAAGATGAGACAATCAAATTATCTTTAGCAATCTCCCATGATACCTCTCTCTAAATCACAATTTAGAGGAAAGTGACAAGAGGTCACCATCATGGATACGAACGGGAAACCCAATATCATTATGACTTGGGTTCCATATTCTAGTTAGTTCTTTTTGTGCTTGCAGGGTCATCCATATAGGTCTAATATGTTATGGTACGTGGACAATGGATGTTCCCGACATATGACTGGAGAGATTCACAAGGTGGAAGAATTAATGGTGAAGGATCTCTGACAAATAGGATGCTAAGCTTTGATAGAGTGAACTACTGTGAACAACTACACTTCAATCTTCTAAGCATCTCTCAGATCTATGACAAGAAATATTCAACTCACTTTACTCACACTCATTGCTACATTCTGAAACCAAAATTTCAGATTTCTAAAGAATGGGTTGTCCTAAAGACTTTGAGGAAGAATAACACCTATGTCTTAAACATGCATTCTACAACACAAATAGAAGATACATGTCTTTTGTCTAAAGCATCATCTGATGAGTCTCAGCTTTGGCACAAATGTTTAGGGCACAAAAACTTTAAAAACATGAACAAATTGGTCAAAGGAACCATGTCATTGGTCTTCCACAAAATGAATTTCATTTTGTTGATCATTGTTCAGCGTGCCTCAAAGGAAAACAACATAAATGTTCTCACAAACCAAAGTAGTGAACACAAACAATACTCTATTGAAGCTACTTCATATTGATCTCTTTGTACCAACTCATGTTATGAGCATTGTAAAGAAACAGTATTGTTTGGTGATCATTGATGACTTTTCAAGATTCACATGGGTTTTCTTCTTATTGTTGGGTTTTGTAACAAGTTTTTCAAAGCAAGTTTAACCATTCAAACTTGAAAATCGCAGCGGATATTAGTGGTTATCGTATGTTAAACAATCTAAAATTTTTAAGCATTTTATCCAAAGACAAAACCCAAGAATAAGGATCTTTAATATATGTGAAAAGAAATGCTATCAAAACAAAAGAACAACCATAGGGTGTTCTTGAACCTACCTTTCAAGAACAAGATGTTGAAGTATTGATGAGATGAAGGTGATGATGCTCTTTAATGTCCAGCCCCCAAGAGAGAAAGCCTCAAGTTTTTATACCCACAAGCACTCCAAACACCTAACTTGTTAGGTAGTAGAAAACCAATTCAACCCTTATTCTTACAAACCCGAATGCGGCCAAGCAAAAACCAAATTTCCAGCCTGTAAAACCCGAAATTTTCAGCGTGTAAAACCCGAATTTTTCAGCCACAAATGGAAGAGAAAAGACCTTGCTTGTAGGTGTGTGTGGGTTGATGGAAGAGTGCAAGAGTGTCTAATGTCTTGAAAAGACCAAGACTAAATGGATACCCAATGCCCAAAAGGGGCAGCCAAAACTTGTTTGAAATTGGGTTCCCCCATTTTATTTTTCTTATAAAAGTTACACTCTTAACCCATTAGATTATAAAATTAAAACGTCATTTAATTTTATAACATTAACACACTTTTATTTGTTATTATTTAACACACTTAAATAATGTAACAAATAATTTCTCATGAACAAATTATCCACATAATGTTGTTCTTTTACAAAAACAAAGTTTTAGAAAACCTATTTTCTAGATTGGTGTCAATATTTATTTGTATGATCTCATCAACAAACAAATTTATTGGTGTTTGTTTAGCTTGTTATTGGGTATGACCCGATAGATCATAACATACTAACCACATCAATCTTATACGTGTCTTGGGCATACAAGATCCAACAATCTCCCATTTGCACAAGATTCATAGAAGATTGATGCAAGTAGTAAATACCACCTAACAACGGTTTACTACCCTTAACACGTATGACTAAGTGCCATTCAATAGCATCATCCCCTTCAAGTACCTTACTCAAAATGTATTAGGTGAATCAATCATCTATCCACTCGTCAAAGATGTCATGTTAAATCCTAGAGACATAACTGATCATTCTCCATTGATTTAACTTTACAAGGCCTTAGACATCTTACTATCAATGAATAAGAGGGAAAAATCCCATCTTGACTACATACATCTCTCATAATTTCTTTATATCATACCTGAACTCAAACTTATGTACTGCCATGTTTCAGAACAACGAAGAACTAAGTCAAAGTATAATATTTGGTAAATATCAAAACCTAATATGTATCTCAGGTCAAAGAATACAAAATGATGTTCTCCTTTACTCATAATTACTTATGATCAATCAGGAAGATCGCATGTAGTAATATTTGAGATGCAGGTCAGTCCAACATTTCTATCCCACAAATATCTACGAACTTTGGCAACAACCCTTTGCTCTATATTCATCCATATAAATATCTACCAATCCAAGTTCGTAATAGTCTTACCTTCATACTTGTTCCCTCAAGTATGAACAACTACGGATGTCTTGAGTAAACGATTTACTCATGGATATTAAACATGCAAAATAGGAATATTAGTTGAACCATTATAACCAAATAATCCATTCAAGTAATAAATGGTTAGAATATCTAAATACAAAATTAAATATCAAATCCAGTCACTAGAATATTGTAGTCCCATGGCATCAGTATGACTTTCATGCTTTGCCTTTTCAAGAAGCTTTGTGAGTGGATCCGCAATGTTTTAATCCTTGTGAAATTTGCGAATACATATCTTACACTTTTCAACTACATCCCTTATGTAGTAGAATCTTTGTTCAATGTGCCTATTCTTTTGATGTGCATGGGGTTCCTTGATTTAAGCAATCGCACCCTCGTTATCACAAAGAATTTCTAGGGGGTCCTGAATGGAAGGGACCACCCCTAGATCGGCAATTAATTTATTTAACAATGCAGCTTCTTGAGCTGCTAATGAAGCGGCGATGTATTCTGACTTTGTAGTTGACAATGCTACCATATCATGCTTAGAGCTCTTCCAAGAGATGGTTCCTCCATTCAAGATGAAAATGTACCCCGATTGTGATCGTGAATCATCCCAATCAGTTTGGACACTTGCATTCGTGTAACCCTTTACTATGAGTTCCTCCTCACTAGATCCATAGATTAGGAACATGTCTTTGGTCCTCCTTAGGTGCTTAAGTATGTTCTTAATAGCCATCTAATGACTATTTCCAGGATTTTGCTGGTATTGGCTTGTCATGCTCAAGGTGCATGACACGTCCGGCCTAGTGCCTATCATTTCATACATGATGGATCCTATAGCAGACGCATACAGGATTCCCATCATTTTTTCTTGATCATCCTTTGAGCTTGGAAATTGAGTCTTACTCAATATCGTTTCTCTTTGAATACGTACGGTACATTTCTTAGAGTTTTCTATCTTGAACCTTTTCAAAATCTTGTCAATGTATGCACTTTGATATAAACCTATTAACCACCTTGATCTATCCCTATAGATCTTTATTCCCAAAATATAGGAGGCTTCACCAAGATTCTTAATGGAGAAACAGCTTCCAAGCCAAGCATTTACACCCTCCAAGGTTGGAATTTCATTTTCAAATAGTAAAATGTCATTGGCATACAATACAAGGAAAGTGATGACGCTCCCACTAGATTTCTTATATACGCATGTTCATCAGCGTTTTTGATGAACCCTAATTTGATTGTCTCTTCATCAAAATAGTGATTCCAACTTCTTGATGCTTGCTTCAATCCATAGATTGATTTCATTAACTTGCTACTTTGTTAGGATGTTTTACTTGCTTCAATCCAACTTCTTAATGCCTATTAAATATGATAGTGATAGAACCCTTCCATGCCATATTTCAAAAGGTGTCGTTTTCACTTTCTTGGTTGGGGCCATATTCAAGATACGGGCCGCAGAGAGAAAACCGAAAACCCAAAATGATAGAGGCAATGAACTTGTAGCCATCATAGATCGAACCATATCCAATAGAGTTTGATTTCTCCTCTCGGACACACCATTGTGTTATGGTGTTCCAGGTGTAGATAGTTGTAAAACAATACCACAACTTCTAAGATGATCTCCGAAAGCATCACCTAGGTATTCACCTCCTCTATCGGTGCGGACAATTTTTATTTTCTTTTTGAGTTTATTTTCTACTTCATTTTGGAAGATTTTGAAAATTTCAAAAGCTTCATCTTTGTGTCTTAACAAGCACACATAACCATATCAACTATAGTCGTCAGTAAAGGTAATGAAGTATCTTTCATGGTACCTAGTCATTGGCTTAAAAGGACCACGTACATCCGAATGTATGATGCCTAATAAATCTTTTGCCCTTTTGGACTTGCCACTAAAAGGTGCCTTAGTCATTTTTCCTTGTAAACAAGATTCACATACATCGAACGAATCATCTTCATTCACTTTTAAAAGACCGTTCTTTTGAAGTGTTTGTATGTGCTTCTTGTTTATATGACGAAGATGGCAATGCCAAAGATAGGTATCACTCAAGTCCAATTTGAGTTTCTTAGTGGTGGTTTGGTATAATGAGCTATCATATAATGTGTTTTCACGAACTAATTAATAAATACCATTAAGAGGAATAACTTTAAAATAAAATGTCTCACTTAAAGAAACATGAATTTCATTTTCAATAAATGACAAAACATAACCATATTGCTTAAATTGGGCAACAGAAATAATGTTCCTAGTCAAACTAGGAGCATACAAAATATCATCCAAAATTGCTTCCAAACCATTTGGAAGCTTCAAGATGTAGTCCCCTCGGCCTTCAACTTGAACCTTTGCCCCATTCCCAATGGAGTGGCTAACATCCCCTTTCTTGAAGTCGCTACTTCTTTTGAACCCCTGCAATAAGTTGCAAATATGAGTTCCACATCCAGTATCTAATACCAATGTGTTAGAGGATATTAAATTTTGATCAATATGAATCATGGAAATTGTACCTGAGGTTTGCCCGACATCCCTCTTTGCTTGAAACTCTTTGGGATGGACTTGGCCATTTCTCGCCCAATGTCCAATCTCCCCACACTTAAAGCATGGGTCATTTGAAGCAACCTTTTGCTTCTTCTTTGCTGGTTTTGGTGGTGGCGCTCTTACCACTCCCTTTCCTTTCCCCTAAAGTGCCCCTTACTCTTGGCAACATTTGCCTTGGGTGCGGGGTGAGGCCTCTTCTTGTTCCTACCTTCATTGATGGTGAGAACGGGTAAAACCCTTTTACCCATGGCCACCTCGGTAGTTTTGAGCATATAGTGAAGTTCACTTATGTTCTTGTCCCACCCGTTCATGTTATAATTCATGACAAAGTTGTCAAACCTTTTTGACAAAGAGTTGAGGATCAAATCCATAGCCAACTCTTTCAAGACGGGACAATTCAACCTTTCGAGGCGGTCGATGTGGCTTTTCATCTTGAGTACATAAGATGAAGTAGATTGGGTGTCATCCATACGACATGCATGGAGTGCTCGAACCGTTTCGAAGTGCTCTACCCTTGCTTGTTGTTTGAAGTTTCTTTCAACTGGGTTATCATGTCGTATGCTCCATGATGTTCATACTCATTTTGGAGATCCGGAGTCATACTTGCCAACATGAGGCAAGACACTTGGACTTAGTCCAATTATTGTAGGCCTCCTTATCCTCCTCATTAGGTTGATCGGGAATCGGATCGTCTAAAATATAAGATCATTTCTCTTGCTTGAGAACAATTCTCAAGTTTCGAAACCAATCAATAAAGTTATTATGGTTTAGACGCTCCGTTTGGAGAATGGTCTTTAGTGATAGTAAGTGAGCGGACGGGATATCATTATTTTCATTGTTGTTGGTGGCCATCTACAAAATTTAACAAAGTTAAATTTTAGTATTTTCGATATTGTTCATATTTTAATAATTAAAGCCCCTTTTTAGTGTCTTACACAATTTTAAAATTCTAGAATCCAACATTACATTTAAATAGTTGTTAGGTGACATCTATCCCATTATTTAAATTGACAAGGTAGTTAACATTTTGACAAGTACAACCCTTTTGCAACTTCTAGAGGTATGGGATCGACTTTAAGACATCATATGTGTAGTCGGCATGTTTATCCCATCAACACCTTTGTAAAGCATATTGTAGGTGATCCATTTAACATGGTTTGCAAATCAAGTTACCCTACTTGCGCACACATGTTTTTAGGGTTTGTTGGACCATTATCTTAGTAGTTTAACCATTTAAACAAGAAAAATGCAGCGGAAACAAACCTTAATATAATGTTTTGTAAACTGAAAATTAAGGCACATTATATGTGAACAACAAACCGAAGATTATAAGGATCGTTTATATGTGAAGGAACTAGCAAACAAGCAAACTATAACAACCAAAATGAACCATGGAACTACCTTCCTGATAGGATCAATTGAGCTAATCTGTAATGATATATGAACAAAATTCTAAGAAACACATACAAAGTAATCGAATTCAAACAAGATATTAACAAAATTAACAGTTTCATTAATATCAAACAAAGACAATTACAAAGTAATAAGCAGTAGTTTGTTCTCTCTCTCAAAACTCTCAAGCTCTGCTACTAACTAACAGTCTAAGCTATTTATAATGAAACACAAAGGAACTAACAATTACAAAAATAGTCCTTATACTATTACAAATACCAAAAAGACACATAAAGACAACATGTTAATCTTTCTAGAATCTTAACAATACTCACCCTAAGATTTACATGGTCTTCGGTCTTCAAAATCTTTAATCTTTTCTTCTTTCTTTATCTCCTTCAGCTTTATCTTCAGCTTCAATCTTCTATCTTCAATGTTTTTCACTCAAAAACGTCTTCTCGTTCTTCTTTTATCTTGCACATTGTCTTCTTTTGTACATCTCTTGTTATTTCAAAGCATTTACAATAGCAGACTTGAATGTGCTTGCAAGAATGCCTTTTCTGGTTTAGCTTCATTTGTCTTTATCTCCATCTTGTTCATTCTTTCCAACGTATCTTTTGATAAGCAAGTGATGTCAATGTTTGCATATAACTCAATAGGATTTGGACTTTCCTTTGAGTATACTTCTATGACACCTTTCCTTGAGATTCTAATAAATTCAATATCTTTGATGTCTTTCTTCACAATGTTTGCATAAGAAAGAGCTTTTCTTAACGATATTCTTTCCATAGTTGCACTCATTACATTGATTATGGAAATGAAATATTTCTTGTCTTGCTCTGCAACATCCGGAGATACTTTCTCAAACTTTTGTACAGACAAAAATGAAATATAACTTGGATGTAACAGTTGGAGTTCGAAAGCACCAAAAAGAGTAATCATGTCTTCTTCCCACTGTTCAAGATTTCGAACCAATTTAAGTTCAAACGTCTCAGTGTTATAAAACCATCTGAGAATTGGTTTTGATTTCTTGTTACCTTCAATCACTTTCAAACAAGGAGTTATTACTTTTTCAAAGTACTTATCATAAAATTCAAGCATAAAGTGTTCATTTTCAGATTGTACTCCATTGAGCCTTTTGTTTTTCTTTACAGTAGCAAAGTACTCTTTATCTTCTTGATCGCATCTAGTTTGAAGAAAATTACTTGATCGATCCATACCTTTTCTCAGTAATTCTACCATCATTTTACCATGTTTGGAATCTGTTGGATTGATCAGAGGTAATCTATTCAACTCCTTCAAATCTTCACAAGAAGCTTAATTATGCTAGAGTAAAAGTGATAGACATCACATATTGCATTTACTCTTTTTATCAACAAAGCATGAAAGATCTCATCGTACTTCCATGCAAATTTTTACTTGATTTGTAAAATCAGGAGCAATCATAGCATTCACAATTTAGCAACTGATTGTGCTTTCTGCAATACGTATCTTACTAAATCACATATGGATCAAGCATTATAAAAAATCTGAACTTGTTCAGATGATGCTTTGTAAGATTGTTTTTCTGTACTTGAAAACATTTTAATCAATTCTTTTCTACTGTCATACGCATCTGACTTTCTTGCCAGTTCTTTGGTTTCTTGAGGTTTTAGCACTCTTGTTCTTTTTATGATCTCCAAATATTGAGGATTGTTTGTATCAAGAATAATCATGTTCTTCGTTTGTTTTTCTATCTCTTGGAAGCTCCTGACAAGATTTCTTAATAATACAAATTGTAGTTTTTTCAATTTTCTCCACGGATAGTTTCTAGCTTGCAACCATGATCTTAAAGCTGGAATACTCATACTATCCGGATCAGGATGTTGAAGCTCTGAATTGGTAATTCTTCTACATTAATACTTTCTTTTTCTCTGATCCATTCATCATGCTCTATCACAATTTCATTTGGATCAATTGGTGCGACTGACTCTACTGCAATACACTTCTCATATTCATCATTAATATGAGAAACTGTCAGTCCATCAAAATACTCTGTTATACTTCATCCTCACAAGATAGTTATTCTTTCTTCAAAATCTTGTGGTACTTCTTCTTGATCTTGATTCTTGTGAAGAGAAATTAGCTACAAATTGTGCTTCATGAATATCTTCATCATTCAATACTTCATCATACCAATCATCATTGTACATTTCTTCAATATCTACTAAAGCCTCAATTTGTTCATGAGAGGTTTGCTCTTCAACATTTTCATCAATTCTTTGAGCTTTTGAAACTGAATGAGATAAACTTGCATCTTCAATCTCATCAATTTTTCTTTTTCCTTTATCCATTACAGGATTTTCTTCAACAACATTCATTTCAGTACTAATCATTTGTTCAGGTGATATGGGCTTTTGCACTGCTTTTGACTTTAACAACTCTTCTTTCAGTTTTTCATTTTCCTCTGTCAGTTTCTTGAATTTTTGTTCAAGTTTATCATAATCTTTTATCATCACTTCAAAATTCTTTTTCACATCTTCTTTATCTTTTGCATACATCACAATCTTTTTATCTTTCTCAACTTTTTCTTCTTTTAACTTCGAAGTTTCATTCTGTAACTTTTGAATTTCCTTCTCAAGAGATATGTTCATCTCTTTCAGCCTTTCATTTTCACCCTTTAAATCTTCAATTTCTTTTTCTTTAACCACATTCTCTTCTTTCAATTTTCTAACTCATCAACATCCACTATCTTTTCTGTTTGTACAGACACATTTTGTGTAGTACTTAAAGGAATTTCTCTACTTCTTCATTTTCTTCTGCTTGAAATACAGGTTCATATAACACATCATTCATGAAATCAAAATCAAAGGTTTGATTTTGTGAACCTTCTTCATGAGCAACATTAACAGTTTCAACTTATTGAACATCATGAACAGAATCATCATCTATATCAACATAGTAGCTTCTTCAACTATGTTTTGTGTTTCATTAACATTCTCATCTTCATTCCTTTCTTCAATGGATTCTTGATGAGCTTCAGCTTCACCATCATTATCATCATTATCATCATCATCATTATTATCATTATCTTCATCTTCTTATGAGCTTTCAGAATCTTCATTTTCATTTTCTTCATTATCATCATCAATCATATCATCAACAACATCCTCAATCAGATCATTAGGATCTATTGGTTCATCTTCAGATAAATGAAAATGTTGTTGATTTATGTCAACTTCTTCATTAGATACATTCCATATATAATCAAACACAGGAATGTTTTGAGCACCAGTGATCGTTGTCAGTCTTTTATACAAAGATTCTGACATGTGCTCCAATTGTAATTTATCACCTTCAACTCCTTCAAGATAGAAGTCTGGATTCTCTTCATTTATGAGCATTTGGAGAAATCTAGGATACATTAAGTATTTAGTTCTCTTTCCTCTTTCAAGATTGAAAATAAATCCATTCAATATCCATTTAGCCATATTGAATCTTCTATTTATGGCTAATGCAATAATCGGAGATGCAATGTCTACAGGGAATGAGTCCCAACCAGCACTTCGTTTAGACATGCAGTGTTGAAAGATATAACATAATAATTTCCAATGCTTGTACACTCTTGCTCGGAAAAATTGTTTCTTTAGAAAATGATCTGGATGACCTATTTGTATAAACATTTCTCTACATTCATTGAATGTATACTCAGGTAAGTCTTCAGGGTCGTTTTCTCCATGTTTAAGAGCTGATCTAATTGCTTGTTTAGAGACTTGAAGCATTATGTCAGATGTGACGAAAGCTCTTACAACTTTGTTTCCTTCATCATCTCTTTCAATTTCGGCAGTTCTCCGGAATTTCTTTATCAATCTTTCATGAATCATTGGTCTTGCACACATAGCATAAACATATTTAGATCTCAACAAAAATCGTATCATTTCATCATAGCCCACTCCTTCTCTATTTTCTTCATCTAGAAATACAGCAACATTATGCTTTGGTTCAAACTTTAAAGCTGTCATCTGCAAAATAAAATAAAAATATTAAAACATTGAAAGATTGAAGAATTTAGATTTTAAAAATTAAATTCAATTGTGATTTTTAATTTTGTTTTACTTGTGAATTTAAGTTGTGACATTCTTGAATTATTTATTTTGAATTTAACATTTTATCCATTTTGATTTCTGAGTTTTTCTACTTTTTATTAAAGAAAATATTATTTTTATTTTTATTTTTAAAAAATATTCACATGTCTGTTAATCTTCTTCTTCTTCCTTCGAAGAAAATCGACTGAGTAATTCATTATCATTATCATTTTCAAGTTAATCCACAATCAATATATCAAATCACTTGGAATTTGATATACATCAATAATCTATGATCAATTTTGTTTATGATTAAGATTTGATTAGTTTAACTGTGAATTTCATAGTGTTCAAACGCCCAAATAGCAGTCGAACGCCTATGTTAATCATCAAATGTTAATCAAAATTTGCTGATGAGAGTCATTCACTTACATTTAGCAACTCAAGTACTATCTAACACCAACACAATTTGTTTCAATCACTTATAAACTGCTAGATTTATGAAACTTGAGAGTCGATGGTTTGAGAGAACTTTTGGTTTTTCAGAGAATTTTGAGTGTAAATGAGAAAACAAGTGTAAGTGTTCAATTTATATTAAGTGAAATTTTAGACGCATTAGCACTGTTTGTGCGTATGAAACGCTAAAATTCACAAATTAATGAGATGCATGAACACTGTTTGGTCGTATGGACTTAGACACATGAGAACTGTTCAGCCGCATGAGCACTTTACAGATGCATAAGCACTGTTTAGGCGCTTTTGCACTATTTAGACGCTTTTGAACTGTTCAGCCGTCTGAAGTTCCTGAAAACTTCCAACACTTAACTTTCAACACTAACATTGTGTAGACGCATGAGACATTCAAAACGTCTAACACTTGTATAAAATCAAACTCATTATCACTGTTTAGGCGTATGGGACTAATGAAGCGCCCAAACACTGGTTAAACTTTATGGACTTATTGCAACTGTTTAGGTGCATGGGAATAGAAAAAACACCCAAACACTTGTATAAATTTCTGAAAGTTCACCATGCTCCTATTTAGACGTATGAAGACTATTTAGGCGCATGAGTTGACTTTGAGTTGACTTTCATGAGTCTTACAGTTGTATTTTTCACACTTCTTCACGTGCACACTGTTTAAACATATTAGTAATATTTCATACTAATATTTAAACATTTTAAGCATAAATTTGAATTTTCCAAAATTTTCATTTTAGTCCCTCACATTTGAACTTTTTACATTTTTCACATTCAAAATTAATTTTTAACAATTTTAGTTTTTTTTACTTGATGTTTAACTTTTTAAATTTTTCTTTCTTTTTTTTCCCTTCATTTTAGTCTCAAAACATAATCAAATCTCTATTTCTCAACTTTGAGAGAAGCATTTCCTCTTGCAATTTTATATAGGTTCATATTATCATTTTCAAAGTTTCATGATAACACTCACATAAACTTTAAACATATAGCATCATCCTTTCAATTCAACTTTCTTTGATTTTGATTTTCTGAGAAAAACTCTTTCATTTATTACTCCCCCTAACTTTTAAGTTGAAACAACTTATAAGTTTCCTAAGGTAGTATAATAAGATCACACAACTCATTATGACATTGCCTTCACACACAGAAAACATGCATAAAATCAAAATGAAAGCAGAATCAAAAGCTGATAACAACAATGTTGGACCAAAAGAACCAATGAGCCAAGATCAGAAAACCTCTAAGTCCCACATGATATCACAACAACTACTGAAAGCTCATCAGCAGTTTGACAAGTGCTGAAGACTTCAACAGCTGAAGATCAAGTGCTGAAGACTTCAACAGCTGAAGAACTAAAGTGCTGAAGTACAACAGCTGAATAACACAAGTGCTGAAGCTGAAAGACCAAAGTACTGAAGTACAACAGCTGAAGAGTTTACAAGTGTTGAAGATCAACAACTGATGTACAAAGTCTGAAGACAAAGACTGAAGACATCAGCTAATGATATCTACTGAAGTCATCAGCTGATGAAACTTCTGAAGGTCAAAGTCTGAAGATCAAGTACTGAAGCGTCAGTAGTTTGTCACAACTGCTGAAGAGTACTTCTTCAGTAGTTGTGATATCAGTAGTTTTATATTTCTAGTTTGAGTAGTTTTGTAAAACGACTGAAGAGCTTGTTCTTCAGTCGTTGTAGTTTCAGTAGTTTCTAATCAGTAGTTTTATATTCTCTACTAACACTCTGATATGTTCTCAATAGTTGTGAACATTTCAGTAGTTTGTTAAGATTTAGTTATTTTTGTAATAGATCTGCGAGTTGTCACTTTCCGTGATAACAGCAGTGGTTGTTGCACTCTATATAAGGAGTAACAACCTATTGTAATTGATGAATGATTGGAATGATTTGATTAGAAATATTCCATATCTATAAACATTCCTTGAATCAGAAATATATTCTCTCACTATAACCGTATGTGCTCTTAATGCATACAACTATCGATTTCTTGCTACAATTTGTCTAATTCATGTTCTTATTCCGCTGCTTTGAACTCTAATACATCAAACTTGTGATCGCTGATCCTGTCAAATGATATCAGAGCCGGTTAATCATTGATCGATCTAATAATTGATCGTTGAAACTGCTATTCAAGATCTAAGTTTAATTGAATTAGCTTTTGTTTTTGCAAGAAACGGTTATAGAGATTGAATTTTCTGTATTTCTGGTCATTCATCTTGAGATCTTTTCTTGGTTTTCATTGAGTTTGTTGTGGTTTGTGTAAAAATTTTAAAAGCTTGAATTAATTGTTTTTGAACTGAAAATGACTACTCCCTCCAATGATCCTCACAATACTGGTTCCTCAACCAAGCCACCAATGCTGGTTAGGAATGAGTATAACATATGGCAACGACGAATGCTCCATCACCTGTCTGTTAACAGCGCAGGTTGTTGGACATCAGTGGTACATGGTCCACACAAGCCTATGGTGAATAACCCGAAACCAATCAAATGGTTCCGAAGAGGAGGGAGCAATACTCAGATGAGGATAAGAAGTTGCTTGAATTGATGCAAAAGCCCATGGAATTCTGGCCATGGCACTGCCCAATGAAATCTATTCTGGGCTAATGCATCATGAAACTACCCATCACCTCTGGAATGCCTTAAAAGAATAATTTGGAGGAACAGATGAGGTCTTGGCAAATAATAGAGAAATCCTTGCCCAACAATATGAGACATTCTCTCATAGAAAGGGTGAGACACTGACTCAACAATATGAGCGGTTCTCTTGTTTGATCTCTGAATTAAAAATGGTCAAACTTGAGTACACAAATATTCAGATGAATAACAGATTTCTCAGATCACTGCCTGAGAGATGGGACACATATACTATTGTCCTACGCTCCAGTGCAAGTTTGGACAAACTATCTCTCACCCAACTCCATGGGAAACTGCTCACGTTTGAGAGAGAGATAGAACAGAAGAGAAAGCTATCTTCATCTGGAAAGCTCACTGAAGACTTTGTACCAGGCAACACTGCCTTGGTTGGTCATGAGTCAGAATATGCTTCATCTGATGCAAGTATGATGAGCATATAAATTTCTCTTCAAACACTTCTGATTTTGCATTTGTGAGTGTTGATGGTCTGTTTACTGGGTGTAATAATGACAATTTATGCTTCATTATGGATGATCTCAAGGGGATTGCTGATGATGACTTAGAAGAGATGGATATTTTGAGCCAAATGGCCTTGATAAATATCAGATCTCAGAAGTTCTACAAAAGAACTGGAAGAAAATTCCCAGGACTCTCTAGCAAAACCAAAGTTGGTTTTGACAAGAGCAAGTTGAGGTGTCACAAATGCCAAAGGCTTGGACACTTTGCAAGAGAGTGTAGATCAACTGGATCCAACTCCACTGCACCCTTTGTGACTTTTCCTGGCAATAGTCAACAACACAGAGGGCAACATCCTGTCACTTCTAGTCATCATCCTCAACAACAATCTCCGGCATATTTTGTTCCTCAGGGTCAAATGCCATATCCTTACCCTTGTTATTACATGCCACAGTCAAATCAAGTTAAAGTTCCTATGGCACCACAACCTCATGCACTACCAAAACCTCAGCCATCCAAATCTCAACAACAAACTCAACCTCAACAACACAGCTTCTTCACCCCAGGAGTTGCTGACTGGAGCAGTTTACCAGATGACATGTCTGGTCATGAACAACTGTTCTCAGGTGCTGGTCAACATGGTGGTGACAGTCCTTTTGGGAATCTAGCTCTTATGGCTTTGGATTCTCAGTTACAACTGTTCTCATGAACAACTGGTGGTGACATGTCTGGTCAACATGGTGGTGACATGTCTGGTCATGAACAACTGTTCTCAGTTACCCAGGTAGAGTGTGATAGATGGGTACAATCATGCAAAGGTTTTGAAATGCTTCTTAGTAAGCAATCTACTTCCAATGTGAAGTTTGGCATTGGTTACAATCATACTGCTCCACCTACAGATTTTACACCAAGAGCAGAGGTAGAATCTGATGGTGAGAGTGATAACCAATCCATCACATCATGTGATCTACTTTCTGATACAGCACAATCAGAAGTAGCAGTCAACATCAAGCCCTTTTTGAACCTATCAGCTGATGTTGATGGTTCAAATCCTGACACTCACATGATAAATGAGTTGATCAACTCAGGAGTTAATCCTGAAGGTCCTGAAAGGACTAGAGAGCAGGATTTAACACTTGAAGTTCAAACTCCAACTGCTGTCAGTACTGAAGAGAAGAAAACTGTCAGTAGAAAGAGTTTGAAGACTACTAAAGAGGCAGTCAAGAAAGCAAACAATGCTTCCAAAGCATTGAAGAACAAGTCTTCAGTTGCTTCACCCTCTTTAGTTGATGATCAACCTAAGATGAAGAAGAAACCATGTGAAGTATGTGGTTTGTTCAATCATCTTACAGATGATTGTTGGTACAAAAGAGGTTCCAAACTCAAAGAAAAAGAAGAAATTAAAGAGAAAATGGTAAAAATGAAAACTGAGTTTGAGACCACATTTGTATCAGCAACATCAAATCCTGTAACCCGTAAGTCCTTAAAGAAATCCAAAAAGGAAGGGGTTAAACAGGTGACAACTGAGAGTGCTCAGAAGAAGAAGGGGCAACATAGGAACTTATCAAACTCCACTGGCAATGTGTCTGATGAGCTGAAAGCTTTATCACAAAATCAGACACAGCTGGTCATGATGGTTCAACATCTGTTGGGTAGAGTTAACCAACTAGATGCTCCTATGTTGAAACCACAGAAAAGGAGATCCAAGCCAAAGGATTCCTCTTCTTCACCATCTTCTTCCTCTTAGGCTGTTGTTCCAAATAAACCTGTTAGTTTACCATGGATTGATGAGACCAGGCCCAAAACCAAAAAGGTTTGGGTCTCCAAAACTAACTGATTGTTTATTATTGCAGGGTTCTTCAACATGCCAAAGTAGCATCTGGTATGTAGACAGTGGGGGATCTATGCACATGACTGGGAACAGCTCTCTTCTTCATGACTACTCTCAAGGAAAGAAGGGATTTGTTTCTTTTGGCAATGATGCTAGGGGTTACATCATTGGTAAGGGCTTTGTCTCCAATGGAGAAATCAAATTGATGATGTAATCATGTGGAAAATCTCAAGTACAATCTCTTGAGTGTCAGTCAAATGTGTGATAAAGGCCATGTTGCTCTTTTCACCAGTCAGAACTGTAGGATTCTGTCATCCAAAGTTTTGCACTTGATTGACAAGGTATTGGATGATCACACTCTCCTGAGAGCCAACATGACCGGAAGAGTGTATGCCTTAGATCTTTCCAAGAAAATAGATCTCAAAGGCAATCTTTGCCTATTTTCCAAAGCCTCTTCTCAAGAATCTAAACTGTGGCACAGAAGGCTTGGTCATGTTAATCTCAAAAACATGAATCAGCTTACCCACATAGTTTAGTCAGAGGCTTACCAATAAAGGAGTTCCACTGTGATGAAACCTGCACTGCTTGTTTAAAAGGAAAGCAGCACAAAGTATCATTCCCTCCTATTGAAGTGCCTAAGTCCACTGCCTGCTTGCAATTACTGCATATGGATCTATTTGGTCCTGTGAGAGTAATGAGCATGGCAAAGAAGAAATACTGTCTGGTAATTATGGATGATTACTCCAGATTTGTATGGACTTTCTTTCTACATTCAAAGGATGAGGTTGCTCAGAAGATTATTCACTTTGTGTTGTATATTGAGAAGCAGTATTCCCTTCCAGTCAAGTGTATTAGGAGTGACAATGGACTGAATTCAGAAATCATACACTTGATGACTTCTATCTTTCAAAGGGAATCAAAAGGCAGTTTAGCATTCCAAGGACTCCAGAACAAAATGGAGTAGTGGAGAGAAAGAACAGGACCCTCATTGAAGCTGCAAGGTCCATGCTGGCTGACTCTGGTTTGCCACTGACCTTTTGGGCAGAAGCTGTCAACACAGCTTGCTATGTGCAAAATAGAGTTTTAGTAAATCAGAGGTTGACGAAGACTCCATATGAAGTCCTCCATCATTTGGCTCCTCTGATTTCATTTTTCAAAGCATTTGGGTGTCCCTGTTTTATTCTCAACACAAAGGATCAACTCCATACATTTTATCCTAAGGTGGATGCAGGGTATTTTGTTGGTTATTCATCTACTTGCAAGGCATAAAGAGTCTTCAACTGCAGAACAAAGATGGTTGAAGAAACTCTACATGTTAAGTTCAATGAATCTCCAAAGGACAAGATTCCATAAAACCCTGTGGAGTTATTTGATTTGGACATACTGCAATATGTTCCTTATCAAACTCCTGCTGTTGCTCCTGTCAACAGTTCACCACCTGGTGGTACTGCTGGTGCTGATGATGATGATGATTGCAGTACTCACCTCTTCAAGTTTAGTGATCAACTGCCTGATTCAGCTAGACCTGATGTTACTGTAGCTCCAGTAGCACCATCCACAACAAATGCTGATGAGATCTCTTCGAATTCAACTTCCTTTGAATTACCATCCACTGATTGGTTTCAAGGAAATGATTCACCATCACCATCTGTTACTGCTGAGCATGCTACAAACACTTGCACAGATCTCATTGTGTATCAAGATCTGAAGAATCACCCTATGTCTCAAATCATTGGTGATATCACTGCTGGAGTATCAACAAGAAGTCAATTGTCAAATTTCTGCTTCTATGCTCTCTTCATCAGTCAGCAAGAGCCAAAGAATTATCACATTGCTTTAAAGGACAATGGATGGGTCGATGCCATGCAGCTTGAGCTTCTTCAGTTCAAGAAACAGCAAGTGTGGGAACTGGTTCCTCTACCTCCAGGTAAGTGTGCAATAGGCACTAAATGGGTGTTTAGGAACAAAACTGATGAAAATGGGCTTATTGTTAAGAAAAAGGCCAGACTGGTTGTTCAGGGGTTTGCACAAGAAGAAGGTATTGATTATGATGAAATCTTTGTCCCTGTAGCCAGACTGGAAGCAATTTGATTGTTTTTAGCTTATGCTGCTTATCAAAATCTTAAAGTTTTTCAAATGGATGTCAAAAGTGCATTTTTGTATGGAAAAATTAAAGAAGAGGTTTATGTATGTCAACCTCCAGGCTTTGAGGACAATAAACATCCTAATTGGGTGTATTAGCTTGATAAGGCTCTTTATGGGTTAAAACAAGCTCCTCGAGCCTGGTATGAGACATTATCAAACTTTCTTCTGGAAAATAATTTCACTAGAGGCTCCATAGATAAGACTTTATTCATTAAGAAAGCTGGGCAGCATAATCTACTTGTTCAAATTATGTAGATGATATTATTTTTGCATCCTCTCATCTATAGTTGTGTGATGCCGTTACAAAGTTCATGCAACAGAAGTTTGAAATGAGTGCCATGGGAGAATTACAGTTCTTTCTGGGTTTGCAAATCAAGCAAAAGGCTGATGGAATTTTCATTCATCAGTCCAAATACACAAAAAATCTTTTGGAAAAGTTTGATTTACAAAACTGTAAGCCCTGTTCTACGCCCATGTGCAGCACCACACAACTGGATACAGATCAGAACGGTAAAGTGGTTGATGAAACACTTTACAGATGTATGATTGGGTCCTTGATGTATTTAACAGCTTCTAGACCAGATATTATGTTTGCTACATGTGTTTGTGCTAGATTTCAGGCTGCACCTAAGGAGTCTCATCTGATTGCAGTCAAGAGGATCTTTAGATATTTGCAAGGTACACAATCTCTAGGTTTATGGTATTCCACTGGGCACTCTTGCAAATTAGTTGCCTTCTATAATAGTGACTCTTGCAAAATAGATCTCAAAGGCAATCCTTGCCTATTTTCCAAAGCCTCTTCTCAAGAATCTAAACTGTGGCACAGAAGGCTTGGTCATGTTAATCTCAAAAACATGAATCAGCTTACCCACAATAGTTTAGTCAGAGGCTTACCAATAAAGGAGTTCCACTGTGATGAAACCTGCACTGCTTGTTTAAAAGGAAAGCAGCACAAAGTATCATTCCCTCCTATTGAAGTGCCTAAGTCCACTGCCTGCTTGCAATTACTGCATATGGATCTATTTGGTCCTGTGAGAGTAATGAGCATGGCAAAGAAGAAATACTGTCTGGTAATTATGGATGATTACTCCAGATTTGTATGGACTTTCTTTCTACATTCAAAGGATGAGGTTGCTCAGAAGATTATTCACTTTGTGTTGTATATTGAGAAGCAGTATTCCCTTCCAGTCAAGTGTATTAGGAGTGACAATGGAACTGAATTCAGAAATCATACACTTGATGACTTCTATCTTTCAAAGGGAATCAAAAGGCAGTTTAGCATTCCAAGGACTCCAGAACAAAATGGAGTAGTGGAGAGAAAGAACAGGACCCTCATTGAAGCTACAAGGTCCATGCTGGCTGACTCTGGTTTGCCACTGACCTTTTGGGCAGAAGCTGTCAACACAGCTTGCTATGTGCAAAATAGAGTTTTAGTAAATCAGAGGTTGATGAAGACTCCATATGAAGTCCTCCATCATTTGGCTCCTCTGATTTCATTTTTCAAAGCATTTGGGTGTCCCTGTTTTATTCTCAACACAAAGGATCAACTCCATACATTTTATCCTAAGGTGGATGCAGGGTATTTTGTTGGTTATTCATCTACTTGCAAGGCATACAGAGTCTTCAACTGCAGAACAAAGATGGTTGAAGAAACTCTACATGTTAAGTACAATGAATCTCCAAAGGACAAGATTCCATAAAACCCTGTGGAGTTATTTGATTTGGACATACTGCAATATGTTCCTTATCAAACTCCTGCTGTTGCTCCTGTCAACAGTTCACCACCTGGTGGTACTGCTGGTGCTGATGATGATGATGATTGCAGTACTCACCTCTTCAAGTTTAGTGATCAACTGCCTGATTCAGCTAGACCTGATGTTCCTGTAGCTCCAGTAGCACCATCCACAACAAATGCTGATGAGATCTCTTCGAATTCAACTTCCTTTGAATTACCATCCACTGATTGGTTTCAAGGAAATGATTCACCATCACCATCTGTTACTGCTGAGCATGCTACAAACACTTGCACAGATCTCATTGTGTATCAAGATCTGAAGAATCACCCTATGTCTCAAATCATTGGTGATATCACTGCTGGAGTATCAACAAGAAGTCAATTGTCAAATTTCTGCTTCTATGCTCTCTTCATCAGTCAGCAAGAGCCAAAGAATTATCACATTGCTTTAAAGACAATGGATGGGTCGATGCCATGCAGCTTGAGCTTCTTCAGTTCAAGAAACAGCAAGTGTGGGAACTGGTTCCTCTACCTCCAGGTAAGTGTGCAATAGGCACTAAATGGGTGTTTAGGAACAAAACTGATGAAAATGGGCTTATTGTTAAGAAAAAGGCCAGACTGGTTGTTCAGGGGTTTGCACAAGAAGAAGGTATTGATTATGATGAAATCTTTGTCCCTGTAGCCAGACTGGAAGCAATTGATTGTTTTTAGCTTATGCTGCTTATCAAAATCTTAAAGTTTTTCAAATGGATGTCAAAAGTGCATTTTTGTATGGAAAAATTAAAGAAGAGGTTTATGTATGTCAACCTCCAGGCTTTGAGGACAATAAACATCCTAATTGGGTGTATTAGCTTGATAAGGCTCTTTATGGGTTAAAACAAGCTCCTCGAGCCTGGTATGAGACATTATCAAACTTTCTTCTGGAAAATAATTTCACTAGAGGCTCCATAGATAAGACTTTATTCATTAAGAAAGCTGGGCAGCATAATCTACTTGTTCAAATTTATGTAGATGATATCATTTTTGCATCCTCTGATCCAAAGTTGTGTGATGCCTTTACAAAGTTGATGCAAGAGAAGTTTGAAATGAGTGCCATGGGAGAGTTACAGTTCTTTCTGGGGTTGCAAATCAAACAAAAGGCTGATGAATTTTCATTCATTAGTCCAAATACACAAAAGATCTTTTGCGAGAGTTTGATTTATAAAACTGTAAGCCTTGTTCTACCCCCATGTGCAGCACCACACAACTGGATACAGATCAGAAAGGTAAAGTGGTTGATGAAACACTTTACAGATGTATGATTGGGTCCTTGATGTATTTAATAGCTTCTAGACCAGCTATTATGTTTGCTACATGTGTTTGTGCTAGATTTCAGGCTGCACCTAAAGAGTCTCGTCTGATTGCAGTCAAGAGTATCTTTAGATATCTGCAAGGCACTCCATCTCTAGGTTTATGGTATTCTACTGGACATTCTGGTAAATTAGTTGCTTTTTCTGACAGTGACTATGCAGGGTGTAAGTTGACAAGGAAATCAACTTCTGGTGGATGTCAATTCCTAGGCAACTGCTTGATTTCTTGGCAGAGCAAGAAACAGACCTCAGTTGCTACATCAACTGCTGAGGCCGAGTACATTGCTGCTGCAAGTTGCACCTCTCAGGTACTCTGGCTTCAGAACCAACTTCTGGATTATGGTATTACAGAGACTAAGACTCCATTGTTAATGGATAGTGCTTCAGCTCTGTGTATTGTAAAAAATCCAGTCCAGCACTCTAGGACCAAACACATACAGATCAAACATCATTTTATAAGGGATTGTTTTGAAAAAGGTCTGATTGATCTTAAGTTTGTGCCTAGTGCTGATGAGCTTGCAGACATTTTTACTAAGCCTTTGGATAGTTCAACTTTCCAAAACCTGGTGTTAAGGCTTGGTATGCTGCAGCTAGAATAAGTGACAACTACTGATGATTTCAGTAGTAATTACTGGTGATCATTGGTACCCATGTCACATATAAGTACTGATGAGTCCTTTTCCTTCAGTAGTTTTTTTAACTACTGATGGCTAAATGCCTCATAAGTACTGAAGTACTTTATCTGTTCCAACCTACTGATGTAGTTCAAACTACTGATGTAGTTACAACTACTGAAATCAGTATAAACAGATAAGTACTGATGTCCTATGAAACAACTGAAATCCGCCAAAAAGGCTGATGAATGTGTTGAGGACAGTATGAAACAACTGAAAAGCTAAGAATTGACGAAAACAGCTGATGAGAAATTTCTCTTCAGTCGTTTGTACAACTGCTGTTTCATTCTAAACAACTGAAGCAATACCATGTCTTCAGTAGTTTTCTAACTACTGATAACTAATACCAAGTCTTCAGTTGTTTACAACAGCTGATGACAAAACCACTGTCTTCAGTAGTTTCACAACTACTAATGACAAACACCAAGTTCTCAGTTGTTTCAATCATCTGAAGTCAAAACCACGGTCTTCAGTAGTTTTCTAACTTCTGATGCCTAACACCACGACTTCAGCTGTTTCAACGTCTGAAAGGATAATACCATGTCAACGGTCGTTTAAAACTACTGATGACTAACACCACATCCTTCAGTCGTTTTCTTACCCGTATCCTATAAATATCCCTGACCTAAGCCTTCAATGCTTCATCTTCTTCAAACCTAACGTTCCTCTCCAAAACTTCTCTCTTCTCAATGGCGTCTATGCAAATTAAACCGCGACACAACTGTGTTGCCTACCTTACTAAATCGCCTGTCTGGGCCAAGTTCGATACTGCTATCGATCTTATGGTTCAGTCCCAATACAAAACGACATTTCTTCTGAATCCCATACTACATGCCGAATCCCTTCAACAATTTTGGATGAACGTTACTATTACCACTGGGGAGAACAACACACCATCTCTCTAGTCGGTCGTCAACAACAAAGAAGTAGTCATCACTCCTGTAGTTATCCGCCAAATTCTTCATCTGGATGATGCTATTTCTCCTGCTGGATATCCAAAGGGCACCACAGACCTATCCTTTGCCCAACATGGATATCATGGCAATCTCAGTGCCTCCACTATCATGAAGAAACACTTCCATGACGCTGAATGCCTAATTTTTCACATGGTGAATGTATGTTTGGCTCCTAAGACGTCGTCTTGGGATCAAATGTCGACAAAGTGGCAGCAGGTAATGTATTCTATTCTTGAGCAACAACCGCTAAACTTTTCAGAAATAATATTTTCGGAGCTCAAGGATATGGCTCAAAAACTAACTGTTAACCGTTGGATACTATATCCATGGTTCATAATGGCCATCATTATAAACCAGCTTAATGCTGAGGGACATGTTGGCTTGGGAGTCCCTGCTACGGTTGTTCTGCCGGAAGTATACTCCCGGCACAACTCTGACCAGACACTCAAATTGGCTGCCAAGCTGCGAAAACCCACGCAGCTGGAACCCACAGCCACCACCTCCAAATCAAAAGTCCCCACCAAACCCACCAAAAAGAAACCCAAAACGGCTACTCAGGGAATTGAGTCCCCTGAGGATGCCCCTGCAACACAAACGCAGGATATATCCACTAGTCCAAACCCCCTAGTGGATACAATGACTCTTCAGCCATAGCCGCTCAGGCTTCCTCTCAACAGGAGCCTGCAGCAACCACAACAGGGGTACCTACATATCTGGGATCTTCCTCACTTAAGGAGATTGCCACTGAAGAGCACCAACCTCCCCCGGTGCACACTGCTTCTATCCCTTCACCCCAAACAACCGCCTCTCACAGCCCAACTTTAATAGTTGCACAAGTGCTGACTCAACTGCACTCCTCACCCCTTCCCCAGAAACCACTTACTACTGGGAACACCTCTACAATTGAGGGGGAGGAACACAGTGCACTTGAGAACCCACAGCACAGGGGTTTACCACTTCTATCTCCTCGTGTAGATAAGGAGCTTAGAATATCTAGTGAGGCTGCCACCTTTTCTGAATCCGCACATGATCAGAATGAGGCTGGTAACATTGCTAAGACCTCACTAGAGGCAACAGCTGATGATGGACACTGTCCTGAGGCTGGAAGTCCCCAGTACCAAGCACAAGGGGCACATGCAACAACTGGTCTACACCCAGTGCATGTAAATCCTGCTCTAAGCAGGAGGTCAGATGATTCAGCTTCGGCTGATGATGACCTGGGCTTTTTCTACGATGTTCTTGCCCAGAACACAATCCTTGAAGAGAAAGTCAGTAGGCTGCAAAACCTACTTGACCAACTCTCACAAGGAGAAAGACCATCTGCCTCCACCAACCCACAGATGGCACCTTCTGTTGAAGGTTCCCCAAACACTGAGCCACTCCAAACTCAACCACCTGCCTCTGCTTCAGGCCCTATTTCTCAGGAACAGAACCCTCCTGAGCAAATAGGTGCTGTACTTCAAAATTCCCTCCCTCTCATCACACCCATAATCACTGATATTGTGACTAAAGCCATTGATGAGAGGCTTTCCTCAACTTTACAACCTTGATTGATGCTGCTGTGCAAAAGACACTTTCTGCGGTACAAACCCCCTCCTCCAATGCATCCAAAAAGGGGGAGAGTACTGCAGTGAAAGAAAAGAAGAGGAAAAGAACAGAGGAAAAGAAGGAAGAGAAGCAAGCCCAAGAGGAGGAGAAAGAAATGCAACCTCTGCTCACTTACAAGCGAAAGAAAAGTGCTGATGATCATATTGCTGAAGACAAATCCTTGGAGGAGCTGGTAAAAGAAGCTGATACTACACACAGCCGATCCATGGATAAAATAATTGAACAACTCTTCAGGCAAGGGTTTGATACAGCCACACTGGATAGTGAGATCAGAAGGTTGGAAGTGCAAGAGATACAAACCCGATGGGCTGGGTATGATGCTCTTGAAAAAGAGAGATTGGAAATAATGATCCGCTTCATTGCAAAATACTTAGGAAGATCGTTAATGGAGATTCGCGCGTGGACCAGGGACAGTATTCTGGCTATAGCCACCAGAATCTGTCTGTCTGAGCAATTCAACAAGGGGATTATTGTGGAAGCCCTTGATGAGGCTGGAGATGGCTAAACTCACAAAGGCGAAACTTACTACAAAGATGCTGGATCAACCTTCCCTTCCACCCACTCAAACAGAGCCTACCCCTCAAATCTCCCAACCAATCTCTAAGCCAAAATCCAAACATCCTCATTCTTCAAAACCAACTCCTTCACCAACGCAACCATCATCCAGTGATGCACCTAGAAGGAGGAGAAGGGTGCTGAGGATGGAAGAAGAAGAAGAAGAGGAGGATGAAGATGATAGTCTGCCACTCTCTGCTGTTCTAAAGCTACCAAAACCCCGAAGTCAACCCATGATCACACCTGACTCTCAAAGGGAAATGGTCAGAGTCAAGATAGAAGATGAAGAACAGCAGAAACAACACGATGAGCAACTGTTGAAGATGGTTGACAAGGAATTTCCTCAGTCATCATCTATTCAAGCCATGAAAGGGCATGCTCAAAGGCTGTACACTCTCAGGCACACTTTTCAGTATCAGAAGGAGAGAGTGAGAGTATGGCCAGACCCCAGGGTGAGTTCTAGAATCCATAAAAGAACTATTCCACACAGATACAATGCCCAGGTCAGAAAAAAAATAGATTCTACCATCATGTTGGCCATTGTAGTCTCACCTTGGGAAATCATTTATGAATTCAAGAAAGCTCACCAAGCAAAGATGACCCCTCAGCTTTACTAGAAAACAAGATGATTAAGAAGGGGTTGTTATATAAAAAGCTTGAAGACATCAAGAAGAATGAGCTCCAGTTACTCCTTGAAGGCAACCATCCTGATGAATTTGTATATAGGGAGGTAACTACGGTGGAGTTGAAAAATGGCAGGACCATGAAGTACTTATCAGAGTACTATGGTCCAGAGTTCTTCTTCGAAGGAGGAGCAGAAGAACTCTCTCAGGAGGAACAAGTTGTTCTCCTTGAGGCCTATGTTCGAGAGTCATACAGACTCATTATGGGGAAGTAAATCTCATGAATGGGATAACAACTCTGTGTCCTGTTCCCCAAAACAGAGTTCCCATTCATACCCTGCCAAACAAATATCTGAGATTTCTTCCCAGGCCGGAGCTTACATGGGTCATCTTCTCTACTGATCAAGAAGGAAAAAGACCAACATTTTGCCAACAATAAGTGGGATAATAAATAATTTAGAGGTTTTGGCTGCATTGGTTCAGGGGGAGTTTGTTGGACCAAAAGAACCAATGAGCCAAGATCAGAAAACCTCTAAGTCCCACATGATATCACAACTACTGCTGAAAGCCTCATCAGCAGTTTGACAAGTGCTGAAGACTTCAACAGCTGAAGATCAAGTGCTGAAGACTTCAACAGCTGAAGAACTAAAGTGCTGAAGTACAACAGCTGAAGAACACAAGTGCTGAAGCTGAAAGACCAAAGTACTGAAGTACAACAGCTGAAGAGTTTACAAGTGCTGAAGATCAACAACTGATGTACAAAGTCTGAAGACAAAGACTGAAGACATCAGCTGATGATATCTACTGAAGTCATCAGCTGATGAAACATCTGAAGGTCAAAGTCTGAAGATCATGTACTAAAGCATCAGTAGTTTGTCACAACTGCTCAAGAGTACTTCTTCAGTAGTTGTGATATAAGTAGTTTTATATTTCTAGTTTCAGTAGTTTTGTAAAACGACTGAAGAGCTTGTTCTTCAGTCGTTGTAGTTTCAGTAGTTTCTAATCAGTAGTTTTATATTCTGTACTTAACACTCTGATATGTTCTCAGTAGTTGTGAACATTTCAGTAGTTTGTTAAGATTTAGTTATTTTTGTAATAGATCTGCCAGTTGTCACTTTCCGTGATAACAACAGTGGTTGTTGCACTCTATATAAGGAGTAACAACCTATTGTAATTGATGAATGATTGGAATGATTTGATTAGAAATATTCCATATCTATAAACATTCCTTGAATCAGAAATATATTCTCTCACTATAACCGTATGTGCTCTTAATGCATACAAGTATCGATTTCTTGCTACAATTTGTCTAATTCCTGTTCTTGTTCCGCTGCTTTGAACTCTAATACATCAAACTTGTGATCGCTGATCCTGTCAACAAGAATTAATGTCTACAGTGAGATCATATCAATGAAGATCAGCACACTAAAATAAAAAATTTTGGATAGTCATAGACAGTCAATAAATCCAGATCAAGTGTGTTCCAGGTCAGTGATATCACAACAAAGGAGACACAAGATATAAGGAACAATGAGTGTTTTTGACATAATATTAGGTCACTTACTTTTTCAATTCTTGGATTGATTAGGTTATATGTAGAGAGCTCAACTATCATCAAGACATGCAAGCAAGAACACCTACTCAACTTATTACCTGAAACATATGTGTAATCAGAGCTCATGTTACTTAAATGAATAGAGAATGATCATGGATAACCATTTGATCAGCTCTAACTATCCATTCGAATAGATTGTGCATATTGGCATCTTTTGCATCAAAGAGAATATCCAGGTCTGTATTGACTAACAACAAAGGATATCTCAGCACTTCAGGTCTAGGATGACTCATAACAAAGAAGTAAAATGATGCTTGTAACAGATCTCATGATTAATTACATCACCATTAGGTGTGAGTGGTGTTACTCAACAAACAGTCAATCTGATAAGCCAAAACATCTCAAAAGTACTCACATGAATACATATTTAGTGTAATCACAAGAATTTACTATTTTAGTATAATAGCATGATAGTGTTTACACATCTTATCTCATCATGTCAGACTTTATTAATGAGTGAAATATGCAACTGATCTCACTAATGTACTATCATTTCTCACATATTGCAAAACAAATTCTTTTCAAAAACAATGAACTGACAATAGAAAAAGACTCTATTTTTGGATTTTGTTATATATGATTTTGTATTTGGTTTTTCTAAGAAAAAGAAAGCACACACACACAAAAGAAAAACAGGCAATTAACATTGAGAGTATCACTTATGATAGTCTTTTGATTTTGGGAGTTCAGACATGATTAATAAGACCAATTGATTCTACTAAGTACTCAAACCGTCCTGGTAGGGCTTTAGTAAATAGATCTGCCAACTATTTTTCTGTTGCAATTTGAATCAAAATGATCAACCCTTTTTCAGAGTTATCTCTGAGAAAATGATATCGAATTTCGATATGTTTTGTTTTTGAATGTTGAACAGGATTAGTTGTAATGAACATTGCTGCAGTGTTATTAATGTAAATAGGTGCTTTAAGAAAAATGAACCCATAATCCAATAGTTGATTTTAAAACCAGAGGATTTGAGAACATCCTGCTGCTGCAGCAATGTACTCAGCTTCTACAGTTGAAACAGAGACATTTGTTTGTTTCATACATTGCCATGAGACTAATCTGGGACCGAGAAATTGACATCCACCCGAAGTAGATTTTCTATCTTGACAACAACCACCATAATCACTATCTGTATATCCATGTACTTCAAAGTTACCCTTGTAAGGATACCAAAGCCCTAAGGCTGGTTTACCTTTGAGATACCTGAATATTCTTTTGACAGCAATTAAATGTGATACCTGGCACAAACACAACAACATACATAATGTCGGTCTAGATGCAGTAAGATATATCAAAGAACCAATCGTTGATCTGTATAACGTTTGGTCAATAGATTTTCATTTTGGATTAGGTCAATCTTGGTGTTAACATCTCATGGCGTTCGTATGGACTCACAGTCTTGCAACTTAAATTTCATCAAGAGCTTGTCAACAAACTTTTTTTGATTGATGAAAATTCCATCATCAGTTTTCTTGACTTGAAGTCCAAGAAAGAAGTTAATCTCTCCCATAGAACTCATTTGAAATCGAGATTTCATGATTTCTTCAAATTCATTGCACAACTTTTGACTTGTAGAACCAAATATGATATCATCAACATACACTTATACACATAAGAGATCATCATTATCCTTCTTTATGAATAATGTTGGATCAATTTTTCCTCTTGTGTATCCATGTTGGATTAAGTGTTGTGATAATGTCTCATACCAAATTCTAGGGGCTTGATGAAGTCCATACAAAGTTGTACTCGGCTTATACACTCGATGTGGAAATTCTGCATCCTCAAAGCCCAGAGGTTGCTTCACAAACACATCATCAGTGATAGGACCATATAGAAATGCACCCTTTACATCCATTTGATACACTTTAAATTTCATGATTGAAGCATAGGCCAGGAAAACTCGAATGGATTCAAGTCTTGCAACTAGTGCAAACACTTCGTCATAATCTATCCCTTCTTCCTCTGTGTATCCTTGTGCAACAAGTCTTGCTTTGTTCCTTATTACTATACCACGATCATCAGTCTTATTTCTAAACAACCATTTCGTGCCTATAGCATTTTCTCCTTCGGGTAAATCCACTAAATTCCACACTTCTTGTTTGCGAAATTGAAGTAATTCTTCTTGCATAGCTTCTATCCAACCATTGTCCTTTAATGCTTCGGTAACGTTTTTAGGAACAATTTTAGAAAGAAAACAAGAGTGTAAGCACAAGTTTGCTTGTTCTGATTTACTCCTTGTTGTTCTCTCATTCAATGGACCAATAATTTGAGAAATTGGATGATTCATGTGAATACGAGATGTTGGAATCTCATCACATTGAACATTAACATCCAGATTTGTTTGGTTTAAGTTGGAAATCTGATGTAACAAATTAGAAGAATGTGGATTGAAGTTTGGAACATGAGTTGGTGAGTTAATAAAGTAATCAAAGTTACCGGTATCAACTACATCACCAGAGATGGATGATGTTCCACACTCAGGTTGCACGAAATCATTGCCATTATTAGGAATTGGTTGTGATTCTTCCTGATCAAATAAGACTGAATGATTTGAAGCTGTATTAGCATGATCATTGTCATTAAATCGTACTGATGAATCCTTGACAAATGATAAAACTGGGTAGTCTGAGGTAGAATCATCTGGGTGGTCAAAATCTGAGTCCTCACTGAAAGATCCAAGATCTCCTCTAGAGTTCTTCTTACCTATAGAATCAAAACAATTTGATTGATTAAACGTGTTAAATTGAAGAGAGTTTGATAATGAATCTAAATCAAATAACCATGCACGACCATTTGCAACTGATGGAAAAAAAATTTCCAGAAATTTAACGTTGAGTGTTTCAAGAATTATATTTGTCCTAGAGTTGTACACTCGATAGGCTTTTGAAACAGATGAGTATCCAACGAAAAATCCATTATCAGATTTTGCATCAAATTTTCCTAACTGATCATTTGAATTCAGAATCATAACAGGACAACCAAATGATTTTAGAAAAATTATGTTCGTTTCCTGCGAAACATTAACTCATAAGAAGTTTTCATTTTATCTTTCACAATTAACGTTCTGTTCTAAACAAAACACGCAGTTGATATAGCTTCATCCCAAAAATTTATAGGAATCTTTGCATAAGGTAACATAGAACGAGCAACTTCAATCATATCCTGTTCTTCCATTCAGCAACTCCATTTTGTTGAGGAGTTTTGGGAGCACTGAACTGATGAGTTATCCCTTTCTGAGCACAAAACATTTCAATATTAGCATTTTTGAATTCTGTTCCATTATCACTTCTTATTATTTTCACTTTATTTTCTATTTGATTTTCAACTTTAATGATAAATTCTTTTAGTAATTCAGCTGTTACCGATTTAGCATACAAAAAGAAAACCCATGAAAACCTTGTATAGTCATCAATAATAACTAAACAATATGATTTTCCTCCAATACTCTTGACATTTGTTGGTCTAAAAAGGTCCATATTTAACAATTGAAGAGGTTTGAAAGTTGAGTTTATGAGTTTGGTCTTATAAGACGCTCTGTGTTGTTTTCCCTTTAAACATGCTTAGCAGTGATTAGTCGTTGCAAACTTCTTAGATGGAAATCCAATAACATGATTTCTACATACAAGCTGGTTCATATTCTAGAAATTTGAATGTGCGAGACGTCTATGGCAAAGATGGCTTTCATCATTTGATGTTTTAGCAATTAGGCAAGTTGTTTCGGTTGAAGGATAAACTTGAGACATGTCCAGTTTGTATACATCTCTATCCCTTTCAGGTGTAACAAATACGCACTATTTGCTTATCAGAAAACCTGGCTTCAAAACATAACAGAATGAATCATCAAAAAGAATAGAATATTATTTAATAAATCTCCTTCTTCTTGTTTAACTTTCTCACTTTTTGCCATGAAAGCATTTTCAACTGTGTTTGCTGGAGAAGCAACAAACTGATACTTAGACATTGATGTTGCTCTATCATTGTTCCTTGAGCTTTCATCAATCTCTACTGACTCAATCTTGGTAATAAGTAGATCTAGGTCCATAGGGAACTTCTTAGTATGCTTTAGTAAGGTTATTGTTTGTTTCCATGATGAGAGTAAAGCATTGAGTAGTCTAATATTTAGATTTTCAAGGTCAGGCTTAATACCAGCTGTTGACATCTCAGTAGTAAGTTGAACAAATCTGTTCATCATCTGGTTTATAGTTTCTCCAGATAAATGTTGAAACAATTCCAATTGCCTTTTCAACTTTTGCTTCTTGAGATTTTGAATCTCCTTTCCTCCTTCACATATAGTCTTTAAGGCTTTATACATGGTATATCCAGTTTGATATCCGTCAAGCCTTGCAAGAACTTCCAGAGGTAGTCCTTTACACATCAAGGAGTATGCTCTGACATCATTTTTTACTCTTCTCAAATCATCTCCTTGAAGACCATCTTCAGAATAGGGTTCCTCAGAGTCTTTAGTGTATACCAACCCTGTGTCAGGTCCATCAGTGATTATTGGGATGAATGGTCCTTTTTCTATGGATTTCCAAAGATCAGTGTCAATGGAATTTAAGTGATGTTTCAACCTAAGAGACCAATTTTTGAAATCAGCCTTGTTTTTAAGTTTTGGAACTCTATTTTCAGAATCTTCTGATTTCACCATTTTTAAATTTTTGTTGTTTTTCTTATATTTTGAATTAAGAAAAGGAATGTAAAAGTGTTTGAAGATTTTTTTTCTTTTAAAAAAAAGAAAATTCTAAGTCAAGGTTGATACGCCTGAACAGTATTCAAACGCCCCAACGGTTGATGTGCCTAAGTTTAGAGTTGTCTAAGGTAATGCCTTAGAAAAATTTTCCAAAACGCCCAAAATTGATGCGTGTGAATAGTAGTAAAACGTCTGAACAGTTGTGATGCGCCTACACAGTTTTGATGTGCCTACACAGTTTTCAAACGTCTAAACAGTTCAAATACTCCTTAACAATGATGATACATCTGGGCTTTTTCTCTTCAACAGTGGTCAAACGTCTGAACTGAAAACGTCTAAATAGTGTTAATGCGACTAAACAGTAGTCAAACGCCTAACACTTGGAAAATTTTTCAACAAACCTCAACCCTAATGCGCCACATTCATCATGTTCATATGAATGTAACAGACTCAAATCTTCTGAAAATCTTCAAAAGTTGATGATTCGGATTGAAACTTCCCAATTAGATAAGTTTTATGCCAATAATCATTCTTCTAAAATCAATTTCTATCAATATCAACAACAAATCAATTAATTTGCAATTTTCAGTTCGAAAAAGCAATGAACTTTTCGAACACAAATTTACCAAATTATCTCAAATTTGATGAATTCAACTGCTAATTGTTGGGGTTTGTATGACCATTTTCAACTTGTTTAACCATTTAAACATATGAAACGCAGCGAATATTCAACTTTAAACATGTTATACTTTCTGAAAATTACTATTATCATGTGAAATAAACAAACCCATAAACAAAAGGATCTTTATTACGTGAAGAACTAGCATACAAAACAAGCAAGAACACCCAAATCATACCATAATAAAGCCTTTCTGGATGCTGTGATAATCGCCACAAGAAGTCAGAAAAGAGTCAAAAGAATGGCCAAGACTTCAAGGGTAGAAGTCCTCAAGTGTCCATACCCACAAGCCTCTAAGCAAACATCATGATTGCTAGGATTTGAAGCACCAAAATCGTCCAAAAGGGGCTGCTGAAAACACTTTTCAGCAAGCTCCAAAGGGTGATGAAGACCCTTTTCAACCGAGATCCACATCAAGATTGGAGAGCCTCTTTCTTCCTTTTGGTTCTTGCATATGTGTGTGAGAAGAAAAGATGAAGTGTGTGTGTGTTTTTGCCAAAGACCTCCAAGAACACCCTTAGGAGAATTACCTCTCTATAGGGCGGCCGAACCCTTTTAGGGTGTTCTCCACCTTTTTCTTTTTTTTACAAAAGGTCCTCATACATTAATCTTTTGTTCAACTAAAGATTAATATAGATATATACACATAATTAACCTTTTAATAATATAATGTACACACACTATCATTATTTGATGTTATTTAACTAAATTAAACAACATTACAAATAATATCCATGAACAAAATATCCATATAAGTTGTTCAATCTCATATGCAACTTATTTAGAAAACCCATTTTCTAAGTTGGTGTATTTATTTAATTGCATGATCATATCATCAATTAAATATTATTTGGTGTTTGCTAAGCTTGTTATTGGGTATGACCCGACTTGGATCATAACGTACTAACCACATCAATGTTCTATGTGTCTTGGGCATAAAGGATCCAACACTAATTGTGGTTCAAAACATGTTTCTCATGATGAAACACATCTGAAATCCACAAGTTTTCATTTGAATTGTCTATCAATCACAGATTCAGTAAGCTTTTTGAGTTTCAAAGTTTGACAAACTTCAAAATCACTCAAATAACAGCTACCAACAGCTCTGATACCAATTGATAGGATCAATTGAGCTAATCTGTGATGATATATGAACACAATTCAAAGAAAAGACATACAAAGTAATTGAATTCAAACAAGATATTAACAAAATTCACAGTTTCATTAATATCAAGCAAAGACAATTACAAAGTAATAAGCAACAGTTCGTTCTCAATCTCAAAACTCTCAAGCTCTGCTACTAACTAACAGTCTAAGCTATTTATAATGAAACAAAAGGAACTAAAAATTAACAAAATAGTCCCTATACTATACAAATTACCAAAAAGACACATAAAAGAACAACATGTTAATCTTTCTAGAGTCCTAACACTTCCAAAGCTATCCAAAATTGTTAGATGAACCACCTTCCAAAAGGCTGTGCAAATCGTTGGATGTGAAGAAGAAGATGAAGTCTTGAAGGACTAAAACACCAAAGAAGATGTCCTCAAGCTTGTATCCACAAGCCTCAAGAAAAACACTTTGTTGCTAGGATTTTTGACATCAAAATCGCACCACTAGCGCTGCTAACAACCGATTTTCAAGCTTCTATTTTCTTCAACAATGAAGAAGAAAGGTTCTTGAGGTGCTTGCATGTATGAGAGAGAAGGGGATGGAGTGTGTTTGTGTTTCAAGGAAGTCAAGTAAAAAAACAAGAGGCCAAAGACCACTATTAGGGGCGGCCGAAACTCAAACCCATTTTGGGGTTTTCCCACAAAAAAGTCTTTCACTAATTGTTAAACTAATAACATTATAAGTTATCTAATTAACCTTTTAATAATATAAATGTACACACACTATCATATTTGATGTTATTAACTAAATTAAAACAACATTACAAATAATATCCATGAACAAAAATCCATATAAGTTGTTCAATCTCATATGCAACTTATTTAGAAAACCCATTTTCTAAGTTGGTGTATTTATTTAATTGCATGATCATATCATCAATTAAATATTATTTGGTGTTGCTAAGCTTGTTATTGGTATGACCCGACTTGGATCATAACGTACTAACCACATCAATGTTCTATGTGTCTTGGGCATAAAGGATCCAACACTAATGTGGTTCAAAACATGTTTCTCATGATGAAACACATCTGAAATCCACAAGTTTTCATTTGAATTGTCTATCAATCACAGATTCAGTAAGCTTTTTGAGTTTCAAAGTTTGACAAACTTCAAAATCACTCAAATAACAGCTACCAACAGCTCTGATACCAATTGATAGGATCAATTGAGCTAATCTGTGATGATATATGAACACAATTCAAAGAAAAGACATACAAAGTAATTGAATTCAAACAAGATATTAACAAAATTCACAGTTTCATTAATATCAAGCAAAGACAATTACAAAGTAATAAGCAACAGTTCGTTCTCAATCTCAAAACTCTCAAGCTCTGCTACTAACTAACAGTCTAAGCTATTTATAATGAAACACAAAGGAACTAAAAATTACAAAAATAGTCCCTATACTATTACAAATACCAAAAAGACACATAAAGACACATGTTAATCTTTCTAGAGTCCTAACACTTCCAAAGCTATCCAAAATTGTTAGATGAACCACCTTCCAAAAGGCTGTGCAAATCGTTGGATGTGAAGAAGAAGATGAAGTCTTGAAGGACTAAAACACCAAAGAAGATGTCCTCAAGCTTGTATACCCACAAGCCTCAAGCAAAACACTTTGTTGCTAGGATTTTTGACATCAAAATCGCACCACTAGCGCTGCTAAAACCGATTTTCAGCTTCTATTTTCTTCAACAATGAAGAAGAAAGGTTCTTGAGGTGCTTGCATGTATGAGAGGAGGAGGGATGGAGTGTGTTTGTGTTTCAAGAAGTCAAGTAAAAAAACAAGAGGCCAAAGACCATATTAGGGGCGGCCGAAACTCAAACCCATTTTGGGGTTTTCCCACAAAAAAGTCTTTCACTAATTGTTAAACTAATAACATTATAAGTTATCTAATTAACCTTTTAATTGTATAACTTATACACCCACTATTATATTATTTGATGTTATTTAACCAACTTAAATATATTACAAATAATGTCCATAAACAAAATATCCTTATAAGTTGTTTCATTCTATGCAATTTATTTAGAAAACCCATTTTCTAAATGGTGTGTTTATTCAATTGCATGATCATATCATCAATTAATATTTATATTGGTGTTTGCTAAGCTTGTTATTGGGTATGACCCGACTTGGATCATTACGTACTAACCACATCAATATTCTATGTGTCTGGGCATAAAGAGTCCAACAATCTCCCACTTGCACAAGATTCATAGAAGATTGATGCAAGCAGTAAATACCGCTAACAACGGGTTACTACCCTTAATACGCATGAGTGAAAGCCATTCAATAACATCATCCCCTTCAAGTTTCCAAATTGAAATGAGTTGGTGAATCAATGATTAATCCTTTTGTTACAGATGTCATGTTAAATCCAAGGACACAAAATGATCATTCCTTGTCGATTTAACTTAATCAGGCCTTAGACATCTTGCTCTCAATGAAGAAGAGGAATAAATTCCATCTTGACTACATATGTTTCTCACAATCACCTCATGTCACACCTCAACATAGCCTTATGTACTGTCCATTATTTCAGAAAAGCGAAGAACTAGCTCAAGGTATAACACTTTGGTGAATATCAAAACCTAATATGTATCTCAAGTCGGAGGATACCAAATGATATTCTCCTTTACTCAAACTTACTTATGATCAATCTAGAAGATTCCATGTAGTAAAATTGAGATGCGCGTCAGTCCAATATTTGTATCCACAAATATCTATGAACTTTGGTAGCCACCAATTGCTCTATATTCATACCTTATGAATATCCACCAATCCATGTTCATAATAGTCTTACGTTCATATTTGTTCCCACAAATATGACCGACTACGGACATTTAGAATAATAAACATATTCATGGATATATACATGCTAAAAGGAACACAATCTCAGAATATCACAAATATATAAAGTGTAACACCCGAATATTTTAAAGTCAAGAAAAGAATGAATAAAGTAAAGAAAAAGAAGGAAAAGAAATAAAACCCAAGTCTAGGGGTAAAAAGTGTCCGAAAGGACAAAATGTTTGAAAAGTGGGTGTAAAAGGTGGTATGGCCGCCCATATGTCACATACACCATTGATTTTTGGGTTTTAGAAAGAGAAAGAGTAGCAAGTTCTCGGCTTTGAAGGAAGAACAAGAAAGAATTCAAATTCAAGTGGGTTTGTAAGCAGTTGAATTCAATTTGCAAACGAGTTTGGAGGAAGCCATACTCAGATGCTGCAAATGTGAGTTCTAGGACCCCTCTTTACTGGTTTTCAACTGATTTTGGGGCTAGAAATGCATGAATGTATGTTTTTACATAGCTAGGTTTCGGACCGCATGCTTGAATGTGTGTATGATGATGTTATGATGTGATCTGTGACTATGTTCATGCGTGATGATGTTGATTTTGTTTCTAAGGCTTAGAGGGTAAGAATTAAGCTTAGGACATGATGAATGGTGCATGGAAATTGAATCTG
The DNA here is from genome assembly GCA_025506515.1 of Flaveria trinervia. Classification (NCBI taxonomy): domain Eukaryota; kingdom Viridiplantae; phylum Streptophyta; class Magnoliopsida; order Asterales; family Asteraceae; genus Flaveria; species Flaveria trinervia. The sequence goes on along the minus strand of CM046449.1, from coordinate 38,705,414 downwards.
ATGTTTTAGTCCCATTTGATAACTTTTTAAACCTGCCTAAGTGTGTGGAAGTTAATGCGGATGAAAAGGGTTAATGCGGATGAGCCATAACCAATGGGTAGGTCAATGCGGATGAAGTCAATGCGGATGAGCATTGGCTAAGTGCAGGAAATGCAGATGAGCATTTGACCATGTATGGAGATACGGATGAGCATTGGCTAAGTACAGGAAATGCGGATAAGCATTTGACTATGTATGGAAATGCCGATGAGTAAGTAAGTCAATGCAGATGAAGTGAGTTAATGTGGATGAGCAATTGACTAAGTATGGAAATGCGGATGAGCAAAGTAAGTCAATGTGGATGAGCATTTGACCAAGTATGGAAATGCGGAGTTAGGCTAATGCGGATGACAAATACGGATGAAGCAAAGTAATGCGGATGAAGTAAATCCAATGGGGATGGACTATAGCAAATGCGGATGAACTGTAGGAAATGCGGATGACTATAGGAAATGTGGATGAACACTTAGAAAATTTCTGAGTTTTTGGGGTATAGCATATGGCATTGTTCCAGAATGAAAGAGAAAATATGAATGGTTAATGTACTTACCCTAGATACTGGAGTCAGCTTCGTGCACAATGTTCGAGGTCTACGAGAGACCTCAGGCCCAGTTACCCGCTTCGTGCATAATGTTCAGGGTAATGTACATTTCACTGGAAGTAATGACGAATGAATGAAAGTATGAACGAAAGAATGACGAAGATAATAATGATATTATCTGTATGTACCTATGATGAATGATCAAGAACAAATGTAAAGTATATGATTTTAAAAGAAAGGATGGTTTTATGAAAGATAAGTATATTTTGCCATAAAACTAGAACTCACTCAGCAATGTTGACTTTTATGCATTTTCCAGTTGGCAGGTGAGCATTGCTGAGGATGGCACGAGGCGGCTGCTCAGCTCTTTTCGAGGGCATCCATTTATTTAAAGCTATTTTCATGATGTAATACAACAATGTAATTTTGTAACCGACAAACGATGCATTATTTTGCAAAAATTTTTATGATGAAATGAAATGCCATTTGTTTTACATTTCCGCTGCAATATTTGATGATTAAATGCAAAGTATATGTTTTATGTGTGATGAATTACCAGCTGTAAGCGTCCCGGGAACGGGGCCTTACATAAAGAGTTAAATGTTACATTGTTCCAAACTTTTAAATACTAAACAGATCAATTCCAATCACTAGAAAATCGAAGTCCTAAGGCACAAGTATGACTTTCATGCTTTGCCCTTTCAAGGAGCTTCGTGAGTGGATCCGCAATGTTTTGATCGATATGAACTTTACGAATACATATCTTTCCTTTTTCAACTTCATCCCTTATGTAGTTAATCTCCGCTCAATGTGACTAGTCTTTTGATGTGCACGAGGTTCCTTGATTTGTGCAATCGCACCCTTGTTATCACAAATGATTTCTTGGGGGTCTTGAATGGTAGGGACGACCCCTAGATTAGCGATAAATTTCATTATCCATGCAGCTTCCTGAGCTGCTAATGAGGCAGCTATGTATTCGGATTCTGTAGTGGACGATGCTACCACATCTTGTTTTGAACTCTTCCGTGACACTGCCCCTCCATTCATAATGAAGACATACCCCGATTGTGATCGAGAATCATCTCGATCAGTTTGGAAGCTCGCATCCGTGTAACCCTTTACAACGAGTTCCTCTTCACTAGACCCGTATATTAGAAACATATCCTTAGTCCTCTTAAGGTATTTCATATACTTTTAATAGCCATCCAATGGCTATTACCTCGATTTTGTTGATATCTTGTTGGACCAAAAGAACCAATGAGCCAAGATAGAAAACCTCTAAGTCCCACATGGTATCACAACAACTGCTGAAAGATTCATCAGCAGTTTGACAAGTGCTGAAGACTTCAACAGCTGAAGATCAAGTGCTGAAGACTTCAACAGCTGAAGAATTAAAGTGCTGAAGTACAACAGCTGAAGAACACAAGTACTGAAGCTGAACAGCTGAAGAACACAAGTTCTAAAGCTGAACAGCTGAAGAATACAAGTGCTGAAGCTGAAGACCAAAGTACTCAAGTACAACAGCTGAAGAGTTTACAAGTGCTGAAGATCAACAACTGATGTACAAAGTCTGAAGACAAAGACTGAAGACATCAGCTGATGATATCTACTGAAGTCATCAGCTGATGAAACATCTGAAAGTCAAAGTCTGAAGATCAAGTACTGAAGCCTGAGTAGTTTGTCACAACTGCTGAAGAGTACTTCTTCAGTAGTTGTGATATCAGTAGTTTTATATTTCTAGTTTCAGTAGTTTTGTAAAACGACTGAAGAGCTTGTTCTTCAGTCGTTGTAGTTTCAGTAGTTTTATATTTCAGTAGTTATAACAACTGATAACACTTAGAACTTTTTGTAAGAAGATGTCAGCTGTTTTGACATCTTCAGTAGTTGTGTTTCAGTTGTAATAAATCTGTTAGATGTCACTATCAAGTGACATCAGCAGACGTCACATCTCTTATATAAGAGGTGTCGACCTAATCATAATTGTGACATTCTGTTACCACGAAAGCGAATATCGAATGAAATATATTTGCAGATATTCTCTCTCTCTATAACCGTCTTTGTTCTTCATTGAATATCGTTTTGTTCTTGTGAATCGACTAATTCATTGTTTGAATTCTGCTGCAATACTCGTCAATCAATCAAACATAGATCACTGATCCTAACAAGTGGTATCAGAGAATGGTAATCATTGATCGATCTAACAATTGATCATTGAAACTGCTAATTGATATCTGTGTTTGATTGAATTAGCGTATTTGCAAGAACTGGTTATAGATTATTGAATTTCTGCCGCTTTCGTTCATTTATTTTGAGATCTTCTGGTTCAATTGGTTGTTGCGTTTTTGTCTAAATCTGTTTTAGCTTAACCGAATTTGATTGAATCCGAGATGACGACTCCTTCTAATGACCCTCACAATACCGGTTCCTCAACCAGCCTCCGATGCTGGTTAGGACCGAGTATAACATATGGCAACGAAGAATGCTTCATCACCTGTCTGTTAATAGTTCAGGTTGTTGGACATCTGTGGTACATGGACCACATAAGCCTATGGTGAATAATCCGGAAACCAATCAAATGGTTCCGAAGAAGAAGGAACAATACTCTGATGAAGATCGGAAACTATTTGAGATTGATGCTAAAGCCCATGGAATTCTGGCCATGGCACTGCCTAATGAAATCTATTCAGGGCTTATGCATCATGAAACTGCTCATGATCTCTGGAATGCCCTGAAGGAACAATTCGGTGGCACTGATGAGGTCTTAGCAAACAATAGAGAGATCCTTGCCCAACAATATGAGACATTCTCTCATAGAAAGGGTGACACTGACTCAACACTTTGAGCGCTTTTCCTGCTTGATATCTGAGCTGAAAATGGTGAAACAGGAATACACCAATAGCTAGATGAACAATAGATTCATCAGATCACTGCCTGAGATATGGGCACATACACTATTGTCCTACGCTCTAGTGCAAATCTAGAAGGCCTATCTCTCACCCAACTTCATGGGAAACTGCTTACATTTGAAAGAGAGATAGAGCAGAAGAGGAAACTGTCCTCATCAGGAAAGCTCACTGATGACTTTGTACCAGGCAATACTGCCTTGGTTGGTCATGAGTCAGAATATGCTGCATGTGAAAGCAATTATGATGAGCATATAGATTTCTCTTCAAATAGTCTGATCATGCATTTGTTGGTATTGAGAGTCATTCTGGCAGTAATAGTGACAATTTATGCTTCATCATGGATGATCTGAAAGGAATAGCTGGTGATGATCTAGAAGAGATGGATATTCTGAGCCAAATGGCACTGATTAATATCAGATCTCAGAAATTCTATAAGAGAACTGGCAGGAAATTTCCTGGACTTTCTGGCAAAACCAAAGTTGGTTTTGACAAGAGTAAGTTGAGGTGTCACAAATGCCAAAGGCTAGGACACTTTGCAAGAGAGTGTAGATCAACTGGATCTAACTCTTCTGCACCCTTTGTGACTTCTCCTAGTACTAGTCCACAAAACAGAGGGCAACATCCTGTGTTCTAGTCATTATTCACATTCTAGATCTCCTGCATACTTTGTTCCCCAGGGTCAAATGTCATATCCTTATCCCTGCTATTATGTGCCTCAACCAAATTCTGTTCAAGCTCCAATTGCACAACAACCACAAGCATTGACTGAACCACAGCCTTCCCAATCTCATCAACAAACTCAACCTCAACAACACAGCTTCTTCACCCCAGGAGTTATTGACTGGAGCAGTTTACCAGATGACATGTCTGGTCATGAACAACTGTTCTCGGGTGCTGGTCAACACGGTGGTGACAGTCCATTTGGAAATCTAGCTCTTATGGCTTTGGATTCTGCTGATACTTCATCCTCTAATGCCTCTACATCGAAGGTATCACAGGTATCCTCTGAGGCAAAAGCCAAATTATGTTCTAACACATGCATAGCAGCATTTGCATCTATTAGAGAAGCAAATGTAGCTTTAATCAACAAGAACATTGAGCTAGAACAAATATTTCCAAAAACAAAGCTAAATTTGAGTCTGTGCTTAATGATAAAAATGATGAGATTTACAAACTAAAATGCCAAAAAACTGATGATAAGGCTAGGGAAGAGATACTTCTAGAGAAGTATAAAGATCTCAAGAAAACCTTGCAGTTACCCAGGTAGAGTGTGATAGATGGGTACAATCATGCAAAGGTTTTGAAACTTCTTAGTAAGCAATCTGCTTCCAATGTGAAGTTTGGCATTGGTTACAATCACACTGCTCCACCTACAGATTTTACTCCAAGAGCAGAGGTAGAATCTGATGGTGAGAGTAATAACCAATCCATCTCATCATGTGATCTACTTTCTGATACAGCACAATCAGAAGTAGCTGTCAGCATCAAGCCCTCTCTGAACCTATCAGCTGATGTTGATGGTTCAAATGCTGACACTCACATGATCAATGAGTTGATCAATCAGGAGTTAATTCTGAAGGTACTGAAAGGATAGAGAGCAGGATTTAACACCTGAAGTTCAAACTCCAACTGCTGTCAGTACTGAAGAGAAGAAAACTGTCAGTAGAAAGAGTTTGAAGACTACTAAAGAGGCAGTCAAGAAAGCAAACAATGCTTCCAAAGCATTGAAGAACAAGTCTTCAGTTGCTTCACCCTCTTTAGTTGATGATCAACCTAAGATGAAGAAGAAACCATGTGAAGTATGTGGTTTGTTCAATCATCTTACAGATGATTGCTGGTACAAAAGAGGTTCCAAACTCAAACAAAAAGAAGAAATTAAAGAGAAAATGGTAAAATGAAAACTAAGTTTGAGACCACATTTGTATGAGCAACATCAAATCCCGTAACCCTTAAGTCCTCAAAGAAATCCAAAAAGGAAGGGGTTAAACAGGTGACAGCTGAGAGTGCTCAGAAGAAGAAGGTGCAACATAGGAACTTATCAAACTCCACTGGCAATGTGTCTGATGAGCTGAAAGCTTTATCACAAAATCAGACACAGCTGGTTATGATGGTTCAACATCTGTTGGGTAGAGTTACCAACTAGATGATCCTATGTTGAAACCACAGAAAAGGAGATCCAAGCCAAAGGATTCCTCTTCTTCACCATCTTCTTCCTCTCAGGCTGTTGTTTCAACTAAACCTGTTAGTTTACCATCTATTGATGAGACCAGGCCCAAAAACAAAAAGGTTTGGGTCTCTAAAACTAACTGATTGTTTATTTTTGCAGGGTTCTCCAACATGCCAAAGTAGCATCTGCTTGTAGACGTGGGGGATCTATGCACATGACTGGGAACAGTTCTCTTCTTCATGACTACTCTCAAGGAAGAAGGGATTTGTTTCTTTTGGCAATGATGCTAGGGGTTACATAATTGGTAAGGGCTTTGTCTCCAATGGAGAAATCAAATTTGATGATGTTAATCATGTGGAAAATCTCAAGTACAATCTCTTGAGTGTCAGTCAAATGTGTGATAAAGGCCATGTTGCTCTTTTCACCAGTCAAAACTGTAGGATTCTGTCATCCAAAGTTTTGCACTTGATTGACAAGGTGTTGGATGATCACACTCTCCTGAGAGCCAACAGGACAGGAAGAGTGTATGCCTTAGATCTTTCCAAGAAAATAGATCTCAAGGCAATCCTTGCCTATTTTCCAAAGCCTCTTCTCAAGAATCTAAACTGTGGCATAGAAGGCTGGGTCATGTTAATTTCAAAAACATGAATCAGCTTATCCACAATAGTTTAGTCAGAGGCTTACCAATAAAGGAGTTCCACTGTGATGAAACCTGCACTGCTGTTTAAAAGGAAACAACACAAAGTCTCATTCCCTCCTATTGAAGAGCCTAAGTCCACTGCCTGCTTGCAATTAATGCATATGGATCTATTTGGTCCTGTGAGAGTGATGAGCATGGCAAAGAAGAAATACTGTCTGGTAATTGTGGATGATTACTCCAGATTTTATGGACTTTCTTTCTACATTCAAAGGATGAGGTTGCTCAGAAGGTTATTAACTTTGAGTTGTATATTGAGAAGCAGTATTCCCTTCCAGTCAAGTATATCAGGAGTGATAATGGAACTGAATTCAGGAATCATACACTTGATGAATTTTATCTCTCAAAGGGAATCAAGAGGCAGTTTAGCATCCCAAGGACTCCAGAACAAAATGGAGTAGTGGAGACAAAGAACAGGACCCTCATTGAAGCTGCAAGGTCCATGCTGGCTGACTCTGGTTTGCCACTGACCTTTTGGGCTGAAGCTGTCAACACAGCTTGCTATGTGCAGAATAGAGTTTTAGTAAATCCGAGGTTGATGAAGACTCCATATGAAGTTCTCCATCATTTGGCTCCTCTGATTTCATTTTTCAAAGCATTTGGATGTCCCTGTTTTATTCTCAACACAAAAGATCAACTCCATAAATTTGATCCTTAGGTGGATGCTGGGTATTTTGTTGGTTATTCATCTACTTGCAAGGCATACAGAGTCTTCAACTGCAGAACAAAGATAGTTGAAGAGACTCTGCATGGGAAGTTTAATGAATCTCCTTTGGACAAGATTCCACAAAACCCTGTGGAGTTGTTTGATTTGGACATACCGCAATATGTTCCTTATCAACCTCCAGCTGATGCAGATCCTGTGGCTCAATCATCTTCTGCAGCATGTCTTCCACCTGGTGGTATTGATGATGATGATGATAATATCAATACTCACCTATTCAAGTTTAGTAACCAACTGCCTGTGTCTGCTAAACTTGATGTTCCTGTAGCTTCAACAGTTCCATCCACAACAAATGCTGACGAGATCTTTGTTTCCTCTACATCGTTTGAGTTACCATCAATTCTTGGTTTCAAGAGTCTACATCAACATCTGCTGCTGCTGAAGGTTCTTCAAACACTTGCACAGATCTCATGTTTATCAAGAATTGAAGAATCACCCCATGTCTTGGATTATTGGTGATATCAATGCTGGTGTTTCAACCAGAAGTCAATTGTCTAACTTCTGCTTCTATGCTCTCTTCATCAGTCAGCTAGAGCCAAAGAACTACCATGTTGCTTTGAGAGACAATGGATGGGTTGAAGCTATGCAGCTTGAGCTACTTCAGTTCAAGAAACAGCAAGTGTGGGAACTTGTTCCTCTTCCTCCAGGTAAGTGTGCAATAGGCACTAAATGGGTGTTTAGGAATAAAACCGATGAAAATGGGCTTATTGTTAAGAACAGGCAAGACTGGTTTACAGGGGTTTTCACAAGAAGAAGGTATTGACTATGATGAAACCTTTGCCCCGTAGCCAGACTAGAGGCAATCAGATTGTTCTTAGCCTATGCTGCATTCCACAATCTTAAAATTTTTCAAATGGATGTTAAAAGTGCATTTTTATATGGTAAAATAAAGGAAGAAGTTTATGTGTGTCAACCACGAGGCTTTGAGGATAATAAACATCCTAAATGGGTGTACAAACTTGATAAGACTCTTTATGGGTTGAAACAAGCTCCTAGAGCCTGGTATGAGACACTCTCTACTTTTCTTCTTAAGAATAATTTCACTAGAGGCTCCATTGATAAAACTTTGTTTATTAAGAAGGTGGATCAGCATAAGCTACTTGTTCAGATTTATGTTGATGATATATTTTTTGCATCCTCTGATCCCCAATTGTGTGATGATTTTACAACATTAATGAAAAAGAGGTTTGAAATGAGTGCAATGGGAGAATTACAGTTCTTTCTAGGCTTGCAAATCAAACAAAAGGCTGATGGAATTTTTATTCATCAGTCAAAATATACAAAAGATCTTTTGAATAAGTTTGATTTACAAAACTGTAAGCCCTGTTCTACTCCCATGTGCAACACCACACAACTAGATGCTGATCAGAAAGGTAAAGCTGTTGATGAAACGCTTTACAGATGTATGATTGGGTCCTTGATGTATCTAACAGCTTCTAGACCAGATATTATGTTTGCTACATTTGTTTGTGCTAGATTTCAGGCTGCTCCTAAAGAGTCTCATTTGATTGCAGTCAAGAGAATCTTTGATATATTGCAAGTTACACATCTCTCGGTTTATGGTATTCCACTGGACACTCTTGCAAATTAGTTGCTTTTTCAGATAGTGACTATGCAGGGTGCAAGTTAACTAAAAGTCAACTTCTGGTGGTTGTCAATTCCTAGGCACTGTTTGATTTCTTGGTAGAGTAAGAAAAACATCTGTTGCTACATTAACTGCTGAGGCCGAGTACATTGCTGCTGCAAGTTGCACCTCTCAAGTACAAGACTAAGACCACCCTTATAGCATTACAGAGACTAAGACTCCATTGTTAATGGATAGTGCTTCAGCTCTGTGTATTGTCAAAATCCAGTCCAACACTCTAGGACCAAACATATAGAGATGAGACATCATTTTATTCGGGATTGTTTTGAAAAAGGTCTGATTGATCCTAAGTTTTGCCTAGTGCTGATGAGCTTGCAGATATTTTTACTAAGCCTTTGGATAGTTCTACTTTCCAAAACTTGTGTTAAGGCTTGGTATGCTGCAGCTAGAATAATGACAACTACTGATGATTTCAGTAGTAATTACTGGTGATCATTGGTACCCATGTCACATATAGTACTGATGAGTCCTTTTCCCTTCAGTAGTTTTATAACTACTGATGGCTAAATGCCTCACAAGTACTGAAGTACTTTATCTGTTCCAAACTACTGATGTAGTTACAACTACTGAAATCAGTATAAACAAACTAAGTACTGATGTCCTATGAAACCCTAAAATCTGATGCAAAGTCTGATGAGTAAGTGTTGAGGACAGCATGAACAGCTGAAAGGCTATGAATTGACGACAACTACTGAGGAGAACTTTCTCTTCAGTTGTTTCAACAACTGCTTGTTTCATTCTAAACAACTGAAGCAAAACCATGTCTTCAGTAGTTTTATACTACTGATGACTAATACCAAGTCTTCAGTTGTTTACAACAGCTGATGACAAAACCACTGTCTTCAGAGTTTCACACTACTGATGACAAACACCATGTCCTCAGTTGTTTCAATCATCTGACGTCAAAACCACGGTCTTCAGTAGTTTTCTAACTTCTGATGCCTAACACCACGACTTCCGCTGTTTCAACGTCTGAAAGATAATACCATGTCAACGTTCGTTTAAAACTACTGATGACTAACACCACATGCTTCAGTCGTTTTCTTACCCGTACCCTATAAATATCCCTGACCTAATCCTTCAATGCTTCATCTTCTTCAAACCTAACGTTCCTCTCCAAAACTTCTCTCTTCTCAATGGCGTCCATGCAAATTAAACCGCACAACTGTGTTGCCTACCTTACTAAATCGCCTGTCTGGGCTAAGTTTGATACTGCTATTGATCTTATGGTTCAGTCCCAATACAAAACAGCATTTCTTCTTGAATCCCATACTACATGCCGAATCCCTCCAACAGTTTTTGATGAACGTTACTATTACCACTGGGGAGAACACACACCATCTCTCCAGTCGGTCGTTACAACAAAGAAGTGGTCATCACTCCTGCAATAATCCGCCAAATTCTTCATCTGGATGATGCTATTTCTCCTGCTGATATCCGAAGGGCACCACAGATCTATCCTTTGCCCAACATGGATATCAAGGCAATCTCATGCCTCCACTATCATGAAGAAACACTTCCATGACGCCGAACGCCTAATTTTTCACATGGTGAATGTATGTTTGGCTCCTAAGACTTCGTCTTGGGATCAAATGTCGTCAAAGTGGCAGCAGGTAATGTATTCTATTCTTGAGCAACAACCTTTAAACTTTTCAGAATAATATTTTGGAGCTCAAGGATATGGCTCAAAAACTAACTGCTAACCGTTTGATACTATATCCACGGTTCATAATGGCCATCATTACAAACTAGCTTAATGCTGAGGGACTTGTTGGCTTGGGAGTCCCTGCTACGGCTGTCTGCCGGAAGTATACTCCCGGCAAAACTCTGACCAGACACTCAAATTGGCTGCCAAGCTGCGCAAACCCACGCAGCTGGAACCCACAGCCACCACCTCCAATCAAAAGTCCCCACCAAACCCACCAAAAAGAAACCCAAAACGGCTACTCAGGGAATTGAGTCCCCTGAGTGCCCCTGCAACACAAACGCAGGAGATATCCACTGGTCCAAACCCCCTAGTGGATATAAGGACTCTTCCGCCATAGCCCTCAGGATTCCTCTCAACAGGAGCCTGCAGCAACCACACAGGGGTACCTACACATCTGGGATCTTCCTCACTTGAGGGGATTGCCATTGAAGAGCACCAACCTCCCCAGTGCACACTGCTTCTATCCCTTCACCCCATACAACCGCCCCTCACAGCCCAACTTTATAGTTGCAAAAGTGCTGACTCAACTGCACTCCTCACCCCCTCCCCAGAAACCACTTACTACTGGAACACCTCTACAATTGAGGGGGAGGAACACAGTGCAATTGAGAACCCACAGCACAGGGGTTTACCACTTCTGTCTCCTGGTGTAGATAAGGAGATTAGAATATCTAGTGAGGCTGCCACCTCTTCTGAATCAGCACATGATCAGAATGAGGCTGGTACATTGCTAAGACCTCACTAGAGGCAACAACTGATGATGGACATAGTCCTGAGGCTGGAAGTCCCCAGTACCAAGAAAAAGGGGCACATGCAACTACTGGTCTACCCAGTGCATGTAAATCCTGCTCTAAGCAGGGGGTCAGATGATTCAGCTTCGGCTGATGATGACCTGGGCTTTTTCTACGATGTTCTTGCCCAGAACACAATCCTTGAAGAGAAAGTCAGTAGGCTGCAAAACCTACTTGACCAACTCTCACAAGGAGAAAGACCATCTGCCTCCACCAACACACAGATGGCACCTTCAGTTGAAGGTTCCCCAACACCGAGCCACTCCAAACTCAACCACTTGCCTCTGCTTCAGGCCCTATTTCTCAGGAACAAAACCCTCCTGAGCAAATAGGTGCTGTACTTCAAAATTCCCTCCCTCTCATCACACCCATAATCACTGATATTGTGACTAAAGCCATTGATGAGAGGCTTTCCTCAACTTTACAACCCTTGATTGATGCTGCTGTGCAAAAGACACTTTCTGCGGTACAAACCCCTTCCTCCAATGCATCCAAAAAGGGGAGAGTACTGCAGTGAAAGAAAAGAAGAGGAAAAGAACAGAGGAAGAGAAGGAAAGAAGCAAGCCCAAGAGGAGGAGAAAGAAAAGCAACCACTGCTCACTTACAAGCGAAAGAAAAGTGCTGATGATCATACTGCTGAAGACAAATCCTTGGAAGAGCTGGTAAAAGCTGACACTACACACAGCCGATCCATGGATAAAATAATTGAACAACTCTTCAGGCAAGGGTTTGATACAGCCACATTGGATAGTGAGATCAGAAGGTTGGAAGTGCAAGAGATTCAAACCCATGGGCTGGATATGATGCTCTTGAAAAAGAGAGATTGGAGATCATGATCCGCTTCATTGCAAAATACTTAGGAAGATCTTTAATGGAGATTCGTGCGTGGACCAGACAGTATTCTGGCTATAGCCACCAGAATCTGTCTGTCTGAGCAATTCCACAAGGGGATTATTGTTGAAGCCCTTGATGAGGCTGGGGCTGGTAAAAGGTTGGAAATGGCTAAACTTACAAAGGCAAAACATACTACAAAGATGCTGGATCAACCTTCCCTTCCACCCACTCAAACACAGCCTACCCCTCAAATCTCCAAACCAATCTCTAAGCCAAGTCCAAACATCCTCATTCTTCAAAACCAATTCCCTTACCAACCCAACCATCATCCAGTGATGCACCTAGAAGGAGGAGAGGGTGCTGAGGATGGAAGAAGAAGAAGAAGAAGAGGATAAAGATGATAGTCTGCCACTCTCTACTATCTAAAGCTACCAAAACCCAGAAGTCAACCCATGATCACATCTGACTCTCAAAGGGAAATGGTTAGAGTCAAGATAGAAGATGAAGAACAGCAGAAACAGCACGATGAGCAACTACTGAAGATGGTTGACAAGGAATTTCCTCAGTCATCATCTATTCAAGCCATGAAAGGGCATGCTCAGAGGCTGTACACTCTCAGGCACACTTTTTAGTATCAGAAGGAGAGAGTGAGAGTATGGCCAGACCCCAGGGTGAGTTCTAGAATCCATAAAAGAACTATTCTACACAGATACAATGGCCAGGTTAGAAAAACAATAGATTCTACCATCATGTTGGCCATTGTAGTCACACCTTGGGAAATCATTGATGAATTCAAGAAAGCTCATCAAGCAAAGATGACCCCTCAAGCCTTACTAGAAAACAAGATGATTAAAAAGGGGTTGTTATATAAAAAGCTTGAAGACATCCAGAAGAATGAGCTCCAGTTACTCCTTGAAGGCACCCATCCTGATGAATTTGTCTATAGGGAGGTAACTACAGTGGAGCTGAAAAATGGCAGGACCATGAAGTACTTATCTGAGTACTATGGTCCAGAGTTCTTCTTCGAAGGAGGAGTAGAAGAACTCTCCAAGGAGGAACAAGCTGTTCTCCTTGAAGCCTATGTTCGAGAGTCATACAGACTCATTATGGGGAAGTAAATCTCATGAATGGGATAACAACTCTGTGTCCAGTTCCCCAAAACAGAGTTCCCATTCATACCCTACCAAACAAATATCTGAGATTTCTTCCCAGGCCGGAGCTTACATGGGTCATCTTCTCTATTGATCAAGAAGGAAAAAGACCAATCTTTTGCCAACAATAAGTGGGACAATAAATAATTTAGAGGTTTTGGCTGCATTGGTTCAGGGGAGTTTGTTGGACCAAAAGAACCATGAGCCAAGATCAGAAAACCTCTAAGTCCCACATGGTATCACAATAACTGCTGAAAGATTCATCAGCAGTTTGACAAGTGCTGAAGACTTCAACAGCTGAAGATCAAGTGCTGAAGACTTCAACAGCTGAAGAACTAAAGTGCTGAAGTACAACAGCTGAAGAACACAAGTACTGAAGCTGAACAGCTGAAGAACACAAGTACTGAAGCTGAACAGCTGAAGAACACAAGTACTGAAGCTGAACAGCTGAAGAATACAAGTGCTGAAGCTGAAAGACCAAAGTACTGAAGTACAACAGCTGAAGAGTTTACAAGTGCTGAAGATCAACAACTGATGTACAAAGTCTGAAGACAAAGACTGAAGACATCAGCTGATGATATCTACTGAAGTCATCAGCTGATGAAACATCTGAAGGTCAAAGTCTGAAGATCAAGTACTAAAGCCTCAGTAGTTTGTCATAACTGCTGAAGAGTACTTCTTCAGTAGTTGTGATATCAGTAGTTTTATATTTCTAGTTTCAGTAGTTTTGTAAAACGACTGAAGAGCTTGTTCTTCAGTCGTTGTAGTTTCAGTAGTTTTATATTTCAGTAGTTATAACAACTGATAACACTTAGAACTTTTTGTAAGAAGATGTCAGCTGTTTTGACATCTTTAGTAGTTGTGTTTCAGTTGTAATGAATCTGTTAGATGTCACTATCAAGTGACATCAGCAGACGTCACATCTCTTATATAAGAGGTGTCGACCTAATCATAATTGTGACATTCTGTTACCACGAAGCGAATATCAAATGAAATATATTTGCAGATATTCTCTCTCTCTATAACCGTCTTTGTTCTTCATTGAATATCGTTTTGTTCTTGTGAATCGACTAATTCATTGTTTGAATTTCGCTGCAATACTCGTCAATCAATCAAACATAGATCACTGATCCTAACATATCTACTTGTCATGCTTAACGTGCATGACACGTCCAGTCTAGTGCATATCTTCGCATACATGATGGATCCTATAGCAGATGAATATGGGATGTTCTTCATTCGATCTTGCTCATCCTTTGAGCTTGGACATTGAGATGTACTGAATATTGTCCCTCTTTGAATAGGTACCATACCTTTCTTAGAGTTTTCCATCTTGAACCTTTTTAAGACTTTATCATTGTATGCACTTTGATTAAACATATTAACTGCCTCGATCTATCCCTATAGATCTTTATTCCTAAAATATAGGCGGCTTCACCGAGATCTTTTATGAAAAACAACTTCCAAGCCAGGTTTTAACACCTTCAATGGTTGGAATATCATTTCCAAAAAGTAGTATGTCATCAGCATACAATGCTAGAAATGTAATTATGCTCCCACTAGCCTTCTTATATACACAAGCCTCGTCAGCGTTCTTGATGAAACCAAATTTCTTGATTTCTTCATCGAAACGTTGATTCCAACTTCTTGATGCTTGTTTCAATCCATAGATTGACCTCTTTAACTTGCATACTCTTTTAGGATGTTGTGGATCGACAAAACCGTCAGGCTGAACCATATGGACAGTCTCTTCGAGATGTCCATTAAGAAAAGCAATTTTGACATCCATTTGCAAAATCTCATAGTCATAATATGCGGCTATGGCAAACAATATCCTCATTGACATTAGCATTGCCACAGGTGAGAAGGTTTCATCATAATCAACCCTTGAGTTTGAGTGAAACCTTTTGCTACAAGTTTTGCTTTGTAAGTATCCAAGTTTCCATGCATATCGGTTTTCTTCTTGAAAACCCACTTGCATCCAACAGGTTTGGAGTTAAGTGTAGGGTCAACCAATTCTCAAACTTGGTTTTCATACATGGATTGCATCTCTACGTTCATTTCTTCCAGCCATTTATCATAATCTGAATTGGACATTGCATCATGGTATGTAGTTGGCTCATCGGAGTCAACCACATAGCATCCGTTCATGAAAAACCCATATCTTTCAGGTGGAATGCTAACTCTACCAGATGTGCGAATGTTTTGTGTATATTGATCAACCTCTTGATCATCGTCAACTTCCTCCTATTGATTGCTAGTGTTAACCATGTTGGGTTTGTGTTGAACCATATCATATTAGTTTAACCTTTTAAACTAGAAAACACAGCGGAGTATATCCTTAATATAATCATTTGTAATCTGAAATTTCGGGTTCATATAATGTCAACAACAAACCAAGAACATAAAGCTCATTTTTATGTGTCTGAGCTAGCTATCAAGAAGAATAAAGAAACCAAAAACAAAAGATACATACTACCTTTTGTAGAGCTGTAGAAAAACGAGTATGGATGATAAAAGGGAGCTTCTTGAATGGCCAAATCACCAAAGAGAGGTGTTCTCAAGCTAGTATACCCACAAGCCTCAAGCAAGACACTTAGTTGCTAGGTTTTTACACCAATACCGTAAGAGAGCTGCTGAAAAACCACTTTTCAGCTGAATGTTCTTCAAAATAGAGAAGAGATGAGAGCTTCTTAGGTGCTTGCATTTAAGAGGGAGAGTGAAGGATGGAGTGTGTGTAGTTTCAACAAAAACAACCAACTAAAACAAGTGGCCTTTGACCCTCTAAGGGGCGGCCGAATCTTGAAATAAATTGGGGTTTTCCCCCCAAAACATTCACTAATATTTTTTTATTAATCATACATATAAGTTTTATAATTAACCTCTTATTATATAACTTACACCCACTATTATTATTATTTGATGTTATTTAACCAACTTAAATAACATTACAAATAATGTCCATAAACAAAGTATCCTTATAAGTTGTTTGATCTCATATGCAATTTATTTAGAAATCCATTTTCTAAATTGGTGTATTTATTCAATTGCATGATCATATCATCAATCAAATATTTATATATTAGTGTTTGCAAACTTGTTATTGGGTATGACCCGACTTGGATCAATACGTACTAACCACATCAATATTCTATTTGTCTTGGGCATAAAGAATCCAACAATCTCCCACTTGCACAAGACTCATAGAAGATTGATGCAACTAGTAAATGCCGCCTAACAACGATTTACTACCCTTAATACGCATGACTTATAGCCATTCAATAGCATCATCCCATTCAAGTATCCTACTTGAAATGATTTAGGTGAATTAATCATTTATCCTTTTGTTACAGATGTCATGTTAAATCCAAGGACACAGAATGATCATTCCTTGTGATTTAACTTAATCAGGCCTTAGACATCTTGGTCTAACAATAAGAGGAACAAATTCCATCTTGAATACATACGTTTCTCACAAACACTTCGTGTCACGTCTGAACATAGCCTTACGTACAATCCATTATTTCAGGGCAGTGAAGAACTAGCTCAAGGTATAACACTTGGTGAATATCAAAACCCAGTATCTATCTCAGGTCTGAGGATACCAAATGATATCGCCTTTACTCAAATTTACTTACGATCAATCCGAAAGATTCCTTGTTGTAAAATTTGAGATGCGGGTCAGTCCAATATTTCTATCCCACAAATATCTATGAACTTTGGCAGCAACCATTTGCTCTATATTCATTCCTTATGAATATCCACCAATCCAAATTCATAATAATCTTACCCTCATACTTGTTCCCACAAGTATGAACGACTACGGACATTTAGAGTAAACAATCTACCCATGGATTAAACATGCTAAATTCAAACATTTGTTGAAATATTATAACGAAATAATTTTATTCAAGTAGTAAGATAGTTCCAAATATTCAAATACGAAATCACAGATCAAATCCAATCACTAGAATATCGAAGTCCCATGGCAACAGGTATGACCTTCATGCTTTGCCTTTTCTATAAGCTTCGTAAAAGGATCCACAATATTTTGATAAGTGTGAACTTTGCGAATACATATCTTTCCTTTATCAACTTCATCTCGTATGTCGTTGAATCTCCGCTCAATGTGCCTAGTATTGATGAGCACCCAGTTATCACAAAAGATCTCTAGGGGTCCTGAAAGGAAGGACAACCCCTAGATCGGCAATGAATTTCTTCAACCATGCAGCTTCTTGAGCTGCCATGAGGTGGCGACATATTCAGATTCTGTAGTTGATAAAGCCACAACATCCTGTTTAGAGCTCTTCCAATAGACAGCTCCTCCATTCAGAATGAAAATGTATCCCGATTGGGATCGTGAATCATCACGATCGGTTTGGAAACTCGCATCTGTGTAACCTTTTACAACGAGTTCCTCATCACCAGATCCATAGATTAGAAACATATCTTTAGTCCTCCTTCAGTACTTAAGTATGTTCTTCACAGCCATCCAATGACTGCTTCCGGATTTTGCTGGTACACGCTTGTCATGCTTAAGGCGCATGAAACGTCCGGCAAGTGCATATCATTGCATACATGATGGATCCAATAGCAGAGCGTATGGGATTCCTTCATTTTATCTTGCTCATCCTTTGAGCTTGGACATTGAGTCGTACTCAATATCATTCCTCTTTGAATAGGTACTGTACCTTTCTTAGAGTTTTCCATCTTGAACCTTTTCAAGATCTTATCAATGTATGCACTTTGATTTAAACCAATCAACCACCTTGATCTATCCCTATATATCTTTATTCCCAGAATATAGGCGGCCTCACTAAGATCCTTGATGGAAAAACAACTTCCAAGCCAGGTTTTTACACCTTCCAAGGTTGGAACGTCATTTCCAAATAGTAGTATGTCATCAACATACAACACTAGGAAAGTGATATGCTCCCACTAGCTTTCTTTTATACACAAGCTTCATCAGTGTTCTTGATGAATCCAAATTTAATTACTTCTTCATCAAAATGGTGATTCCAACTTCTCGATGCTTGTTTCAGTCCATAGATTGATTTCTTTAACTGGCATACTTTGTTAGGATGTTTTGGATCGATAAAACCTTCAAGCTGAACCATATAGACATCTTCCACAAGATATCGATTTTGAAAAGCCGTTTTGACATCCATTTGCCAAATCTCATAATCATAATGAGCAGCTATGGCAAACAATATCCTAATAGACTTTAGGATCGCAACAGGCGAGAAAGTTTCATCATAGTCAACCCCTTGAGTTTGAGTGAAACCCTTTGCTACAAGTCTAGCTTTATAAGTATCCAAGTTTCCATGCATATCGGTTTTCTTCTTGAAAACCCATTTACTTCCAATTACTTTGGAGTTAAGAGGTGGTATAACCAAGTACCATACTTGATTGTCATACATGGATTGCATCTCAATGTTCATGGCTTCAAGCCATTTGTCACAATCCGAATTGGACAACGCATCATGGTATGTGATTGGTTCATCGGAATCTATCACATAGCATCCATCAATGAAAAATCCATATCTTTGAGATGGATTACTAGTTCTACCAGATCTGCGAACGTTTTCTGTGTATTGATCAACTATTTGATCACTTTGAGCATCCTCATGTTGAGTGCTAGTGTCAACCAAACGTGTATCGGGTTGCAGTTCTTGATCCTCTTCAAGATCCATAGTTCTACTACCAGTTCCTTCCATAAGGAACTTGGTTTCCAAGAACTCACCCTTTTTGGCAACAAACTCCTTTTGTTGTATTGGATCATCGAAATAATATCCCATAGAATCTCTTGGATATCCAATAAAGATACACTTAGTGGAACGGCTTTCTAACTTGTTCGAGGTGGGAGTCTTCACATAAGCCTCACACCCCCACACCCTCAAATATGAAAATAATGGAACCCTTCCATGCCATATTTCATAAGGTGTCCTTTCTACTTCTTGGTTGGGGCCATATTCAAAATACGGGCCATAGAGCGCAGAGCAAAACCCCAAAATGACAGAGGCAATGAGCTTCTAGCCATCATGGATCGAACCATATCCAATATAGTTAGATTTCTCCGCTCGGACAGCCATTATGTTGAGGTGTTCCCGGTGGAGATAGTTGTGAGACAATTCACAACTTCTAAGATGGTCCCTAAAAGCATCATTCAGGTATTTACCTCCTCTATCGATGCGGAGAATTTTAATTGACTTATTGAGTTGATTTTGTACTTAATTTGAAAAATCTTGAACATTTCAAAAGCTTCATCTTTGTGTCTTAACAATACACATACCCATATCGATATAGTCGTCAGTAAAGGTAATGAAGTATCTTTCATTGTACCTTGTCATAGGTTTAAAACGACCACATACATCCGAATGTATGACACCTAATAAATCCTTTGCCCTTTTGGCTTTGCCACTTAAAGGTGCTTTGGTCATTTTACCTTTAAACAAGACTCACAAACATCAAATGAATCATATTCACTTGTTTTTAAAAGACCATTCCTTTTAGTGTTTGTATTCTTTTCTTGTTTATATGACCAAGAAGGCAATGCAAAGGTAACTGTCATTCAAATCCGATTTGAGTTTCTTGGTACTAGTTTGGTACAACAAGCTATCATTCAATGTATTCTCACAAACCAATTCATAGATACCATTGATGGGAGTAGCTTTAAAGTTAAACATGTCATTCAAAGTAACATGGATTTATTTCCAATAAATGATAATACATATCCAAAATGTTTTAATAGGGCCATGAAAATAATGTTCCTAGTCAAACTAGGAGCATACAAAACATTATACAAAATTACTTCCAAACCATTTGGAAGTTTCAAGATGTAGTCACCACAGGCTTCAACTTGAACTTTAGCCCCATTGCCCATGTGGAGGCTACGATCCCCTTTGTTGAAGTTGCTACTTCTTTTGAACCCCTGCAACAAATTGCAAATGTGAGTTCCACATCCGGTATCTAATACCCATCTGTTAGAGGATATTAAGTTTAAATTAATATGGATCATGTATATGGTACCTGAGGTCTTCCTGGCATCCCTCTTTGCTTTCAACTCTTGGAGATGGACAAGACAATTTCTTGCCCAATGTCCAATCTCCCCACACTTGAAGCATGGGTCATTAGAAGCAACCTTTTGCCTCTTCTCCTGTGCTTGGGTGGCACCCTTTCCACCCCTTCCCTTTTCCCGTTACAGGTCCCTTACCCTTGGCAACTCTTCCTTGGGTGTGGGATGAGGCCTTTTCTTGTTCCCACCTTCCTTAATCGTGAGAACGGGTAAAACCTTTTTAGCCATGGCCACCTCGGCCGTTTTGAGCATAGAGTGAAGCTCACCAATGCTTTTGTCCCAAGCATTCATGTTGTAGTTCAACATGAATGTCTCAAACCTTTTGGTAAGGCCATTGAGAATCAAATTTGTGGCCAATTCCTTTGAGACGGGACATTTTAGCCTTTCGAGGCAGTCAATGTGACTTTTCATCTTAAGTACATAAGATGAAACTGAATTGTTGTCGTCCATACGACATGCATGGAGCGCTCGAACCGTTTCGAAGCGCTCAACCCTCGCTTGTTGTTCGGATGTTTACTTCAGTTGGGTTATCATGTCATAAGCTCCGTGATGTTCATACTCCTTTTGGAGATCCGGAGTCATGTTTGCCAACATGAGGCAAGACACTTGGACAAAGTCCTTAGTGTATTTTATCCAATCGTTATAGGTCATCATCCTCAGTAGGTTGATTGGGGACAGGGTCGTCTAAAACATATGATCGTTTCTCTTGCTGGAGAACGATTCTCAGGTTTCGATACCAATCGGTAAATTTGTTATGATTTAGACGTTCCTTTTGGAGAATCGCTCGTAAAGATTGGGCGGACGTGGATGAATTATCATGATTATCATAATTATTGGTGGCCATCTACAAAATTTAACAAAGATCAATTTTAGTATTTTCGATATTGTTATTTTAATAATTAATACCTTTTAAGGTCATTATCATATTAAAATCTAGAATCCAACATTACATTTAAATGGTGGTTAGGTGACCTTTATCCCACGATTTAAATTAATAAGGTGGTCAACGATTGACGATTGCAACCATTTGCAACTTCTAGAGGTATGGGATCGACTTGAAACATCATATTTAAAGTCGGCATGTTAGTCCCATCAACACGATTTGGAAACCATATCGTAGGTGATCCATTTGACATGGTTTGCAAATCAAGACACCCTACTTACACACACCTATGAGTTTGCCAAAATAAGCGGTTAGGTGCCCTTTATCCCACGAATATGGCATTCTCACCTCAAGTCACAAGTTCCCTCAAAATGGTTAGGTGACCTTTATCCCACTAAGAGTTCCCAAGCGATTCAAGTGTTGTGTAAAAGGACAGTGTTGATCTTATTTTATTTTACAAAAGGTATAGAGATATTATAATACAAGTTTAGAAAACATTATATTGACCTATTTGTATGTTTTCAAAACAAGATACCTTATGGTACATTGATTAAAACCCCTTTTAATCTTTGAAATCATTAAACAATTTTAATAACCTTTATTACCTTTTAATGATTAAAGCCCATTTAGATAGTTTGTTATGATCATGGAAAGGATAGTTAAGCAAACATCATATGTAAAGTCATCAACCACAATACCATAATCAAACAACCATGAATCAACCAAATGTAAGTGCATAACCATAGCATCTAAACTTGCCACACTTGTTTGCCATCACAAGTGTGAACCATAGGACATTCCTAAGGGACAAAACACAACACAAAAGGCTTCCAAGAACCTCCCACTTGAAACCACATCCAAATGCTCCATGTTTCAAGTGTCTTCCCTTTGTGCTTCTAATGCGTACATCTTCATATTACAAGATATCATATCCTAATACAAGATTTCTAGTAAAATGAAAAGTACCTAATCTATTTATTACATCCCAAATAACAAATAAATATCATTTTAAACAAAGCACAAATAAATGATTATACAACCCAATTGAATGAATAGAAACAACCATTTCAAACATCCAAATAACACAAGGTCAAGGGCTAGGTTATGCACCATAAAGAACAATGAACATATCATCCAAAAGAACAATGAACATATAATCCAAAAGAACAATGAATCCCCACTAAAACCCACGAAATTTCAGCCAACATAAACTGAAATTTCGGGTTTTATCTAGACAAACAAACAAACAATACATCATACATGTCTTTCAAAGTTTAATCACAAGCATGTGTGATATAACTTTGAAAGTTTGGGGATTCATAACACATGAATATAGCAGCCCTTAAAGGGGTTTTAAAGTCCCACAAAACGAAATTTTAAGGGCAATGGAAACTAGTCATCCACATATCCGGCTCTAGATGCCAATGTTGGGTTTGTGTTGAACCATATCATATTAGTTTAACCTTTTAAACTAGAAAACGCAGCAGAATATATCCTTAATATAATCATTTGTAATCTGAAATTTCGGGTTCATATAATGTCAACAACAAACCCATGAACATATGGATCATTTATATGTGTGTGACCTAGCTATCAAGAACAATAAACAACCAAAAACAAAAGATACAAACTACCTTTTGTAGAGCTGTAGAAAACGAGTATGGATGATTAAAAGGGAGCTTCTTGAATGGCCAAAACACCAAAGAGAGTTATATAATTAACCTCTTATTTATATAACTTACACACACTATTATTATTATTTGATGTTATTTAACCAACTTAAATAACATTACAAATAATGTCCATAAACAAAGTATCCTTATAAGTTGTTTCATCTCATATGCAATTTATTTAGAAACCCATTTTCTAAATTGGTGTACTTATTCAATTGCATGATCATATCATCATCAAATATTTATATATAGTGTTTGCAAGCTTGTTATTAGGTATGACCCAACTTGGATCAATACGTACTAACCACATCAATATTCTATGTGTCTTGGGCATAAAGAATCCAACAAACAAAACATGTATGGGCATGTGGATCTTGATCCTCATCAAATTCCACTGTTCTATACGTTATTCCTTCCGCAAGGAACTTAGCTTCCAAGAACTCAGCATTTCGAGCAAAAATACATTTTGCTCTATTGGATCAAAGAAGTAGTATCCTATACAGTCTTTGGGATATCCAATAAATATACACTTAGTGGATCGACTTTCCAACTTGTTTTGGGTGTTTAGCTTAACATAAGCTTCACAACCCCATACCTTTAAATATGATAGTGATGAAACTCTTCCATGCCATATTTCAAAAGGTGTCGAATTCACTTTCTTAGTCGGGGCGATATTCAAAATACGAGCGACAGAGAGCAATGCAAAACCCCAAAAAGATAGAGGTAGTGAGCTTATAGCTATCATAGATCGAACCTTTGATTTCTCCTTTCAGACACACCATTATGTTGTGGTGTTCCAGGTGGAGTAAGTTGTGAGACGATCCCACAAAGAACTTTGATTGTTTTATTGAGTTGTTTTTCTGCTTCATTCTTGAAGATTTTAAACATTTTAAAAGCTTCTTGTTTATGTGCCATCAAGTACACATAACCATAGCGACTATAATCATCGGTAAAGGTAATGAAGTATTTTTCACCATTTCTTGTCATTGTCTTAAATGGTCCACATACATCCCAATGTATGATTCCCAATAAGTCTTTTGCCCTCTCGTTAGTACCATTAAAGGGCGACTTGGTCATCTTGCCTTGTAAACAAGATTCACACTTATCAAATGAACATTTTCGTTTGTTTTCAAAAGACCATTCTTTTGAAGTCTTTGAATTCGATTCTTGTTTAAGTGACCAAGACAACAATGCCAAAGATATGAATCACTTAAACCCATTTTAAGTTTCTTGGTGCTTGATTGGTATAATGAGTTATTATAGGATGAATCATCATGAACCAATTCATAGATACCATTAAAAGGCATTGCCTTAAAATAAAACACATCATCCATACAAAGATAAATACAACTGTTAACTAACTTTAATTCATAACCGTATTGTTTTAAAAGGGAAACATAAATTATGTTCCTAGTCAAACTATGAGCATACAAAATGTTCTTGAAAACAACTTCCAAACCATTTGAAAGTTTCAAAATATAGTCTCCTTGGGCTTCGACATCAACTTTTGCTCCGTTGCCCATGTAGAGACTTGTGTCTCCCTTCTTGAAGTGCTTATTTCTTTTGAACCACAACAACAAATTGCAAATATGAGTTCCATATCTGGTATCCAATACCCATGTGTTGGAAAAAATAACATTTAAGCCAATGTGAATCATGAAAGTTGTACTTGAGGTTTGCCCAACATCCTTTTTGTTTCTCAACTCTTTGAGATAGGTGGGACAAGTCCTTTTCCATTTTCCTATCTCACCACATTCAAAACATGGATCGTTCTCCATTACTTAGGCTTCTTAAGCTTAGGCTTTGGAGGTGCTGCTTTAGCCTTCCCTTTCCTTTTACCTTTGATGTGCCCCTTTCCTTTTGCAACATTTGCCTTGGGTTAGGGGAATGGCCTTTTCTTATGGCCTCTCTCATTGATTGAGAGAACATATAGAACTTTTCTACCCATCCATGCCTCGGCTGTTTTGAGCATTACATGAAGCTCACCAATGCTCTTGTCCCACCCGTTCATATTGTAATTCATTATGAACGTCTCAAACCTTTTAGTTAGGCCATTAAGGATCAAATCCGTGGCCAACTCCTTTGAGACGGGACAATTAAGCCTCTCGAGGCGATCTACATGGCTTTTCATCTTAAGAACATAAGATGATACTGATTGGTTTTCTTCCATGCGACATGCATGAAGTGCTCAAACCGTTTCGAAGCGCTCTACCCTAGCTTATTGAAGTAACATTTCCTTCAACTGGGTAATCATGTCATATGCCCCATGATGCTCAAAGTCCTTTTGGAGTTCCGGAATCATGGTTCCCAACATGAGGCAAGAAACCTGCATGGAATCGATAGTGTATGTAAGCCAATTGTTATAGGCCTCAACATCCTCGGGGTTAGGTTGGTCAGGAATGGGATCGTCAAGGACATAGGCCTTTTTCTCTTGCTTGAGAACAATTCTCAAGTTTCGAAACTAGTCTATAAAGTTATTATGGTTAAGACGATCCCTTTCTAAGATGGTTCTTAGTCATAGGGTAGGGGCGGTCGGGGTGGTAGCATTGTGGTTTGTGGCCATTTCTACAAAATTACAATGTTCATATTAGTATTTGTGAAAACTTACATTTTAATTATTAATACCCTTTTTTTATTTCTCATAGACAATTAATAATTAAAATCTAGAATCCAACGTTACATTTAAATTATGGTTAGGTGACCTTTATCTCATTATTTAAATAAGCAAGGTAGTCAACATTTGACAATTGCAACTTGTTGCAACTTCTAGCTTTATGGGATCGGTTAAACATCTTATGTTTAGTCGGCATGTAAAATCCCATAAACACCATTGTACGCCATGCTTCGGTGACCCTATTCACATGGTTTCCAATTCAAGTCGTCCTACTTACACACACGTGTTAGTTTACACATACAAGTGGTTAGGTGACCTTTATCCCACAAATATGTTAAGCCCACCTCAAACACACAAGTTCCCTAAAAGTGGTTAGGTGACCTTTATCCCACAAGTAGTTCACAAGGATTCGAGTGTCGTGTAAAAGGATGGTGTTTAACTTGTTTCCAAGGGATTTTAGTTTTCATTAAATCTAGTTATGAAAACTCTATGTACGTTGCATTTTCATGCTTTCAAATACATGGTACCCTACGGTTCTTTTTAATAAAACCTCTATTATTTGAAATCATTAATCCTTTTGATAACTTTTATTAACATATTAATGATTAAGACCATGAAAATTCAGCTT
Organism: Flaveria trinervia; assembly: GCA_025506515.1. Lineage (NCBI taxonomy): Eukaryota > Viridiplantae > Streptophyta > Magnoliopsida > Asterales > Asteraceae > Flaveria > Flaveria trinervia. Next base: position 38,679,338 of record CM046449.1, on the reverse strand, counting down.
GTTATGATCATTTATTAAGATTGCTAAGCATATCCACATATCAAACAATCAACATAAAATGAATAATCAAACAAGCATACAATAAACAACCACATGTGCATAACCATAGCCACTATGTTGACAACACTTGTTTGCCATCACAAGTGTTGTCATTAGGTCTTTCCTAAGGGTTGAACATAACATAAAATATAAGGTCTCCAAAGACCCCCACTTGAAGTTGCATCCAAATGCTTCAAGTCCTTCTCTTTGTGTCTTCCTTTTGTGCTTCCATCTTGAGCATCTTCATTTACAAAATTTATATCCTAATACAAATTTTTCTAATACAAAAAACACACTTAATCTATCTATTACTTCACAATGAATGAATAAATAATTACACCCAATTACAAGTACAAATGAATAAATATTACAACCCATAAAGAATGAAAACAACCAAAATAAATCATCCATCCAAAACCAAACCATCACAAGGTCAAGGCTAGTTTATGCAACAATATGAAACAACATCCAAGAACCAAAATTTATCCCCATTTGACCCTAAATTTTCAGCCAACATAAACCAAGAATTTTGGGTGTTTTTTTCCAAACAAAACACAATCAACCATTTTGATATCTTTTCTTTCAAGGTTTAATCATAAGCATGTAAGATATAACCTTGAAAGGTTGGGGATTCATCATAACATCACAAAACAGCCCCTATTAGGTTTTAAACCCCATAAAACCAATTTTACAAGGATAATGAAGATAGTCATCCACATATCCGGCCCTAGATGCCAACGTTGGGTTTGTTGGACCATTATCTTAGTAGTTTAACCATTTAAACAAAAACGCAGCGGAAACAAACCTTATTATAATGTTTTGTAAACTGAAAATTAAGGCACAATATATGTCAACAACAAACCCAAGATTATAAGGATCATTTATATGTGAAGGAACTAGCAAACAAGCAAACTATAACAACCAAAATGAACCATGGAACTACCTTCCAATGCTGTCCAAAATCGTTAGATGAACCACCCTCCAAAAGGCTGCCCAAATCATTGGATGTGAAGACGAAAATGAAGTCTTGAAGGACCAAAACACCAAAGAAGATGTCCTCAAGCTTGTATACCCACAAGCCTCAAGCAAAACACTTTGTTGCTAGGATTTTAGACACCAAAATCGCACCACTAGAGCTGCTGAAAACCGATTTTCAGATTCTATTTTCTGCAATAATAGAGAAGAGGAAAGGTTCTTGAGGTGCTTTCATATATGAGAGACAAGGAGGATGGGGTGTGTTTGTGTGTGTTTCAAGAATTCAAGTGAAAGAAACAAGAGGCCGATGACACCTATTAGGGGCGGCCGAAACTCAAACCCATTTTGGGTTTTCCCCCCAAAAATTCTTTCACTAATTGTTAAACTAATAACACTTATAAGTTATCTAATTAACCTTTTAATTATATAACTTATACACATGCTATTATTATTATTTGATGTTATTTAACCAACTTAAATAACATTACAAATAATGTCCATAAACAAAATATCCTTATAAGTTGTTTCATCTCATATGCAATTTATTAAGAAAACCCATTTTCTAAATTGGTGTATTTATTCAATTGCATGATCATATCATCAATTAAATATTTATATTTGTGTTTGCTAAACTTGTTATTGGGTATGATCCGACATGGATCATTACATACTAACCATATCAATATTCTATGTGTCTTGGGCATAAAGAATCCAACACATGTGAGTTTTCCAACATAAGTGGTTAGGTGATCTTTATCCCACAAATATGGTGTCCCCACGTCAAATCACAAGTTCCCTCAAAATGGTTAGGTGACCTTTATCCCATTAAGAGTTTCCAAATGTCTGAAGTGTTGTGCAAAAGGACGGTGTTTAACTTCTTTGTAAAAGAAATTTTAAGTTTTCATAATACTAGTTTAGAAAACTCTATGTACCTTATATTTGCATGATTTCAAATACAAGGTACCCTATGGTTCACTTGAAGGGATTTAACAAGTTATCAAAGTTCATATAATGATGTATATATGAAAAACGCAGCGGATAATAAGTTTTAAAACTTGTTAATATATAGATTATCAAACCATTTGTTAAGCTAAACCCAACCATGGATCCAAATACCAAATGCATACAAAAGGATACATATATATGAAGTAAAACAACCTTTGGAGCAGCAGAAAAAAAACGAAATTGCTGAGGTGAAATGGATGAATTTCGTGGCTTAATCTTCAAGCAAGAAGACCTCAAGATGGTGATACCCCAAGCCACAAACGATCCTCTTGAATGCTAGGTTTCTTGACACCAACTTTCAGCAACAAAAACCCCTTTTTGATGCTGAAAACTTTCTTTCTTTTGCCTTCTTCTCTTCAGATCCGTAAGGTGAGAGAGAGAGAGATTAGAGCTCCAAATACACCTTTGCATGTAAGTGAGAAGTGTGCCTTGGAAGGTTGAGTGTTAGCATTTAATGTTGTATGTTTACAAGACAAGGATTGGACCCCCAAAAGTAAGAGGCGGCCAAATCCATTTCAAAAATGAATTCCCACACTTTTGTTTTGTAACACAATTAAACACTCATTAAACCCTTAAGTTTATAAAGTTAAAACTTATTTTAACTTTATAAACTTTGTACTTTTATTTGTTATTATTTAGTAAGACTAAATAATAATCAAAAAGTACCATATGAACAATTATCCATATAATGATGTTCATTTACAAAGGCAATGATTTAGAAAACCCATTTTCTAAATTGGTGTCAAAAATTATTGGTGTTTGTTTAGCTTGTTATTGGGTATGACCCGACTTGGATCATATCACACTAGCCACATCAACTTAATATGCATCTTGGGCAGAGCAGGTCTTTTCAATCTCCCACTTGCACAAGATTCATAGAAGGTTGATGCAAGTAGAAAATAACGCCTAGCAACGGTTTGCTACCCCTAATGTATATGATTAAGTGCAATTCAATAACATCGTCCTCCTCAAGTACCTTACTTGAAATGTTTTAGGTGAATTAATCATCTATCCTTTTGTTCAGATATCATGTTAAATCCTAGAGACACAGAATCATCATTCTCTGATGATTAACTTTATCAGGCCTTAGACATCTAACTCTCAACGAATAAGAGGAACAAATTCCATCTTGACTACATATGTCCCTCACAATCACCTCATGTCATACCTGAATTCAGCCTTATGTACTGCCAATATTTCAGAACAGCAAAGAACTAAGTAAAAGTATAATACTTGGTGAATATCAAGACCCAATATGTATCTCAGGTTCTAGGATAAAATGATATTCGCCTTTACTCAATATCTCTTATCACTAATCACAAGGATTCCATGAAGAAATAATTGAGAGTGGGTCGGTTCAATATCTATATCCCATAGATACCAATGAACCTTGGTAGCAACCTTTTGCTTGATATTCATACCTTATGAATATCAACCAATCCAAGTTCATTATAGTCTTACATTCATAGTTGTTCCCGCAAGTATGATCGACTACGAACATTTAAAATAACTTATTTATTTACGGATTTAAACATGCAAAAGGAAGAACAAATGAAATTTATAACCAATAATAAGGTCAAATAACATAAGTTCCAACATCTAAATACAAAATTTGATCAAGTCCAATCACTAGAATATCGAAGTCCTAGGGCACAAGTATGACTTTCATGCTTTGACCTATCTAGGAGCTTCGTGAATGGATCCGCAACGTTTTGATCGGTGTGAACTTTGCGAATACATATCTTTCCCTTTTCAACTTCATCCCTTATGTAGTTGAATCTCCGTTCAATGTGCTGAGTCTTTTGATGAGCACGAGGTTCCTTGATTTGAGCAATCGCACCCTCGTTGTCACAAAAGATCTCTAGGGGGTCTTGAATGGTAGCAACTACCCCTAGATCAGCAATGAACTTCCTAAGCCATGCAGCTTCTTGAGCTGCCAATGAAGCGGCGATGTATTCTGATTCTGTTGTAGATAGTGCCACTACATCTGCTTTGAGCTCTTCCAAGAGACTTCTCCTCCATTCATAATGAAGACATATCCCGACTATGATCGAGAATCATCTCGATCAGTTTGGAAACTCGCATCCGTGTAACCCTTTACAACGAGCTCCTCCTCACGAGATCCATATATTAAGAACATATCCTTAGTGTTCCTAAGGTATTTCAGAATACTTTGGACAGCCATCCAATGACTATTACCGGGATTCTGTTGATATCTACTTGTCATGCTTAGAGCACATGACACGTCCGGCCTAGTACATATCATTGCATACATGATGGATCCTATAGCAGATGCATATGGGACTCCATTCATTCTTTCTTGTTCAACCTTTGAACTAGGGCATTGAGATGAGCTCAATATAGTCCCCTTTTGAATAGGTACTAATCCCTTTTTAGAATTCTCCATCTTGAACTTCTTCAAGATCTTTTCAATGTATGCACTCTGGTTTAAACCTATTAATCGCCTTGATCTATCTCTATAGATCTTTATTCCCAAAATATAGGCAGCTTCACCAAGATCCATAATGGAAAAACAGCTTCTAAGCCAAGTTTTTACACCTTCCAAGGTTGGAATGTCGTTTCCAAAAAGTAGAATGTCATCGAAATATAATACAAGGAAAGTAATAATGCTCCCACTAGCTTTCTTATACACACAAGCTTCATCAGCGTTTTTGATGAAGCCAATTTCTTTACTTCATCATCAAAACGGCGATTCCAACTTCTTGACGCTTGTTTCAATCCGTAGATTGATTTCTTTAACTTGCATACCTTGTTAGGATGTTTTGGATCGACAAAACCTTCAGGCTGTTCCATATGGACATCTTCCTGAAGATATCCATTAAGGAAAGCGGTTTTGACATCTATTTGCCAAATTTCATAGTCATAATATGCTGCTATGGCAAATAATATCCTAATAGACTTTAGCATTGCCACAGGGGAAAAGTTTCATCATAATCAATCCCTTGAGTTTGGTGAAACCTTTTGCTACGAGTCTAGCTTTAAAGTATCCAAGTTTCCATGCATATCGGTTTTCTTCTTGAAAACCCACTTACTTCCAACTATCTTGGACTTAAGAGGTGGTGTAACCAATTCCCAAACTTGGTTATCATACATGGATTGCATTTCAATGTTCATGGCTTCTTGCCATTTGTCAAAATCAGGTTTTGACATTGCATCATGGTATGTGGTTGGTTCATTTGAATCTACCACATAGCATCCATCCATGATAAATCCATATCTCTCGGAGGAACACTAATTCTACCAGATCTACAACGTTTTGTGTATCTAGATCATCCATATGATCATTCTCAACATCCTCATGTTGATTGCTAGTATCAACCAATTGTGTATCATTTTGTGAATCTTGAACCTCTTCAAGTTCCACTCCTATTCCATTATTTTCTTCCAGAAGGAACTTAGTTTCCAAGAACTTTGCTTTTCGAGCAATAAACACTTTCTGCTCTGTTCGATCATAGAAATAATATCCAATACAATCTCTAGGATATCCAATGAAGATACACTTTGTGGATCGGGCTTCCAGTTTGTTTTGAGTGTATTGCTTAGGATAAGCATCACACCCCCAAACTTTTAAATATGACAATGATGGAACCCTTCCATGCCATACTTTGAAAGGTGTCCTTTCCACTTTCTTGGTTGGGGCCATATTTAGAATATGGGCCGCGGAAAGCAATGCGAAACCCCAAAATGATAGAGGTAGCGTACTTCTAGCAATCATAGATCGAACCATATCCAATAGAGTCCGATTCCTCCTCTCAGACACACCATTATGTTGTGGTGTTCCAGGTGGAGTAAGTTGTGAGACAATCCCACAACTTCTAAGATATTCTTGAAATTCACTACTAAGGTATTCACCTCCTCTATCTGTACGAAGAATCTTGAATGTTTTGTTGAGTTGATTTTCTACTTCATTCTTGAAGATTTTGAACATTTCAAAAGATTCATGTTTGTGTCTTAACAAGTACACATATCCATATCGACTATAGTCATCGGTAAAGGTAATGAAGTATCTTTCACCATTCCTAGTTGTTGGTTTAAAAGGTCCTCATACATCTGAATGTATGATCCCTCATAAATCTTTTGCCCTTTCATTAGTCCCACTAAAAGGGGCCTTTGTCATTTTACCTTGTAAACAAGACTCACATACATCAAATGAATCATTTTCATTGGTTTTCAAAAGACCATTCTTTTGAAGTTTTTGCATACGATTCTTGTTTATGTGACCAAGGTGACAATGCCAAAGATAGGAATCACTTAAATTAAGTTTGAGCTCTTGGTGGTTGCTTGGTACATAGAACTATCATATGTTGTGTTATTATGAACCAATTCATAAATACCATTACAAGGTATAGCTTTAAAAAAAACACATGATTTAAAGAAACATGAATATCATTGTCAACAAACTTGAAATCATAATCATATTGTCTTAAACGGGAAACAGAAATAATGTTCCTAGTCAAGCTAGGAGCATACAATACATTCTTCAAAATGATTTCCAACCCACTTGGAAGCTTCAAAATGTAGTCTCCTTAGGCTTCCACGTGAACCTTTGCACCATTGCCCATAAAGAGACTTATTTCCCCTTTTGCATAATGTTCACTTCTTTTGAACCCCTGCAACAAATTGCAAATATGAGTTCCACATCCAGTATCTAATACCCATGTGTTAGAAGAAAAAACATTAAGCTCAACATGTATCATAAACATTGTACCTGAAGTTTGCCCCGCGTCCCTCTTCGATCTCAACGCTTTGAGATAGACCGGACAATTGCGTTTCCAATGGCCTACTTCACCACACTCAAAACACGGGTCATCTTGAGCAACCTTTTGCTTCTTTTCTTTCGGTTTGGGCGGCTGCATTTTTGCTTTACCCTTACCCTTTCCTTTGACGTGTCCCTTCCCTTTGGCAACACTTGCCCTAGGGTCGGGGAGGTGCCTTTTCCTACTACCACCTTCATTGATCGTAAGGACCGGTAGAACCTTTCTACCCATGCCTGCCTCGGCCGTTTTGAGCATTGAGTGAAGCTCACCAATGCTCTTGTCCCATCCATTCATGTTATAGATCATAACGAAGCTATCAAACTTCTTGGATTCGGAGTTGAGGATCAAATCCGTTGCCAACTCGTTGGACACACGACAGTTAAGCCTTTCAAGGCGATCAATGTGGCTCTTCATCTTGAGAACGTAAGATGATACCGATTGGGTCTCGTCCATTCGACATGCATGAAGTGCCCGAACGGTTTCGAAGCGCTCCACCCTTGATTGTTGTTGGAACATTTCCTTCAACTGGGTGATCATGTCACAGGCATTGTGGTTCTCAAAGTCTTTTTGCAAATCGGGTATCATACTCGCCAGCATGAGACACGAGACTTGCACAGAGTCTTCGGTGTACTTGACCCATTCGGCAAAGGCCTCAACGTCATTTTCATCAGGTTGATCGTGAATGGGATCGTCTAACACATAGGACTTCTTTTCCTGTTTGAAAACAATTCTCAAATTTCGGTACCAATCCATGAAGTTCCCATGGTTTAGACGTTCCTTTTCAAGGATGGTTCTTAGTGATAGGTTATGGACGGTCGGGATTGCGTTGTTGTTGTTAGCCATCTACAATATTACAAAGTTCCATTTTAGTATTCATTGATATGATAATATTTCATTTATTAATACCCTTTTATGTCTCATAGACGATTAAAAAATAAAATTTTTAGAATCCAACGTTACATTTAAATATCGGTTAGGTGACCTTTATCCCTTTATTTAAATTAACAAGGTAGTCAACGTTTGACAATTGTAATCTATTACAATTTCTAGTGTATGGGATCGGTTAAACATCTATGTTTGTTAGGCATGTTTATCCCATCAACACCCTTTGTACGTCATGCTTCGGTGATCCTAATGCATGATTTCCAAACTATGTCGTCCTACTTACACACGCGTGTGAGTTTACTACATAAGTGGTTAGGTGACCTTTATCCCATAAACATGGTATTCTCACCTCAAGTTACAAGTTCCCTCAAAATGGTTAGGTGACCTTTACCCCACTAAGAGTTTGCAAGTAACCTAAGTGTTGTGTAAAAGGATGGTGTTAAACTTGTTTCAAAAGGGATTTAGTTTAGATGGAAAGTCATATGTACCATATGATTGTATGCATTCAACCATATGGTACCCAATTTGTCTTTTTAAATAAAACCCATTTTATTTTGCAAATCATTAACCCTTTTATAAAACCATTCTATTTGTGCTTAATGATTAGAGAACCAATTTTCTTGTTATAGCATGTTTTAATTGACGGTTTGTTAATCATATCCAAATATTCAAAACAAACATCAACATATGCAATCAACCAAGCATAAACAATCCATCCATATATGCATAACAAAGCATACCAAATTGAGCACACTTGTTAGCCAAACAAGTGTGTCAAAAGGTCTTGTCCTAAGGGTTAAGAACATGACACAAGGATGGCAAAAGGACTCCCACTTGAAACCACATCTTCAAGCATCCTGTTTGTCCATCTTTTCTTCAAATCTTGATCTTGAGCGTCCTTACAAAATGTATCCTAATACATTTTTTCTAGTAAAGGAAATAACTCCTAATCTATTTATTACAAACCAAATGAATAAATAAATTACAAAACGGGACTTGAAACAGAAAATTAAATGTTACATAGCCAAATGAATATATCATGACAACCAATCAATCAATCCACAAGGTCAAAGCTTTGTTATGCATAACCAAACAACATATCCAAATATGAACATATCATCGATTTTGCCAGCCCCTTTTCAACCATATTCTTGGCCAACATAAACCAAGAACAAATGGGTTTGGTCCAAACAAACAAACAAACATGACCTGAATTTTAAAGATCCTATCATGCATATGAGATAATATCTTTAAAATCAGAAAAAGAGCAACCATTTCAGCCCTCTAACTCTCTGCCATATGGTGTCACACACCACAAAACCGTGAGCTAGAATGTCATATACATGTATGCATTCGTATAAGTTGCTCTTGATGCCATTGAAGGGATTTAACAAGTTTATCAAAGTTCATATAATGTTGTATACATGAAAAACACAGCGGATAATAAGTTTTAAAACTTGTTAATATATAGATTATCAAACCATTTGTTAAGCTAAACCCAAACCATGGATCCAAATACGAAATGCATACAAAAGGATACATATATATGAAGTAAAACAACCTTTGGAGCAGTAGAAAACAACGAAATTGCTGAGGTTGAATGGATGAATTTCGTGGATTAATCTTCAAGCAAGAAGACCTCAAGATGGTGATACCCCAAGCCACAAACGATCCGCTTGAATGCTAGGTTTCTTGACACCAACTTTGAGCAACAAAACCCCCTTTTTGATGCTGAAAACTTTCTTTCTTTTGCCTTCTTCTCTTCAGATCCGTAAGGTGAGAGAGAGAGAGAGATTAGAGCTCCAAATACACCTTTGCATGTAAGAGAGAAGTGTGCCTTGGAAGGTTGAGTGTTAGCATTTAATCTTGTATGTTTACAAGACAAGGATTGGACCCCCAAAAGTAAGAGGCGGCCGAATCCATTTCAAAAATGAATTCCCACACATTTGTTTTGTAACACAATTAAACACTCATTAAACCCTTAAGTTTATAAAGTTAAAACTTATTTAAACTTTATAAACCTTGTACTTTTATTTGTTATTATTTAGTAAGATTAAATAATAATCAAAAAGTACCATATGAACAATTATCCATAAAATGATGTTCATTTACAAAGGCAATGATTTAGAAAACCCATTTTCTAAATTGGTGTCATAAATTATTGGTGTTTGTTTAGCTTGTTATTGGGTATGACCCGACTTGGATCATATCACACTAGCCACATCAACTTAATATGCATCTTGGGCAGATCAGGTCTTTTCATCACTATTTAATAAAACCCCTTTTTATTAAAATCATTAATCTTTTTAATAACCTTTTATTAATCACTTAATGACAAAGAACCATCAATTTTCAGCTTCTTAAGTTTGTTAATGAGTTTGTTATGCATATCCAAATATCAAACAACAACCATACAACAAACAACCAAACAAGCATAATCATACCAACACAAGTGCATAACCATAGCCACTAAGTTGACCACACTTGTTTGCCATCACAAGTGTTGTCATAAAATCTTTCCTAAGGGTTACAATCATACATCAAAATGTGTCCATGAATTCCCACTTGAATCCACATCCAAATGGTTCAAGTGTCCATGTCCTTTGCGTCCTTCTTCGGGTCTTCATCTCGTGCATCTTCTTTTACAAAATCATATCCTAATACAATTTTTTTCTAATAAGAAATGCACCTAATCTATTTATTACATAACCAAATGAATAAATAAAATACAACCCAAAATACAAACACAAATGTTACAACCCTTACAAGAATCAAAACCAACATCACAAACCACAATCAACCAAATCCAAAACACATAAGGTCAAGGCTATGTTATGCACCAAAATATGAAACATATTCAACATTCAAGAACAACAATGAACCCCTTTTTATAACCTTAAAGTTCTGGCTAACATGAACGAAAACTTTAGGGTTTTGTCCAAACAACCCAATCAACCATTTGATCTTGAACTTTCAAGTTTATACTCAAGCATATAAGATTAAACCTTGAAACTTAAGGGATTCATACATCCACAACAAAACAGCCCCTAATGGGTTGAAAAAGTCCATGAAAACTAACTTTTCAAGAACTTTGGAAGCACATATTCAACATATCCGGCTCTAGATGCCATTGTTGGGTTTTGTAACATGTAAATCAAAGCTAGTTTAACCATTTAGACTATAAAAATGCAGCGGATATAAGGTTTAAACATGTTGTTAACATTCTGAAAAATTAACCATTTTTAACCATAAACAAAACAAAAAAACAAGGATCATATATATATGTAAAACAGAATGCTATCAAAACCAAAATAACAACCACAGGGTGTTCATTGGTACAACCTTTCAAGCACAAGATGTTGTAGATGGATGAGATGAATATGATAATGTTCTTGAATTTATAGCCTCTAAAAGAGAAGACCTTAAGCTTGTATAATGACAAGCTCTTCCAAACACCAAGCTTGTTAGAAGTGCAACACCAAAGAACCCTCTTCCTTTGCTCCTCCAAAATCTGAAAATTTTCAGCCCTTTTAGCCTTGAATCTGAAAATTTTCAGCTTTGTTAGAGAGAGTTTTGCAATGTGTGTGTGTAAGAGAAAGTGTGGGTAAAGCTTGAGTGTAAGAAGGATTCAAGTCTTGTTGTAACCAAGTCAAGCAATCCCAATGAGAGGACACTCATGTGCGGCCGAAAAGAGCTTTTAAAATGTGTTCCCCCCGTCTTAATTTTTATAAAAAGTTACACTCTTAACCCATTACTTTAAAAAATTAAAACCTCTTTTAAATTTATAACATTACACACTTTTATTTGTTATTATTTAACTCACTTAAATAATGAAACAAATAGTTTCTCATGAACAAATTATCCATATAATGTTGTTCTATTACAAAAGCAACATTTTAGAAAACCCATTTTCTAAATTGGTGTCAATATTTATTTGTATGATCTTGTCAACAAATAAATATGTATTTGTGTTTGTATAGCTTGTTATTGGGTATGACCTGACTTGGCTCATAATGTACTAACCACATCAATCTTGTATGTGTCTTGGGCATATAAGATCCAACAACAATACCACAACTTCTAAGACAATCTCTGAAAGCATCATTTAGTTATTCACCTCCTCTATTGGTGCGGAGAATTTTTATTTTTTTGTTGAGTTGATTTTCTACTTCATTTTGAAAGATTTTAAACATTTCAAAAGCTTCATCTTTGTGTCTTAACAAGTACACATAACCATATCGACTATAGACGTAGGTAAAGGTAATGAAGTATCTTTCATGGTACCTAGTCATTGGCTTAAAATGACCACATACATCCGAATATATGATGCCTAATAAATCTTTTATCCTTTCGGATTTGCCACTAAAAGGTGCCTTAGTCATTTTACCTTGTAAAAAGATTCACATACATCAAATGAATCTATTCACTTGCTTTTAAAAGACCGTTCTTTTGATGTGTTTGTATGGACTTCTTGTTTATATGACCAAGACAAGAACGCCAAATATAGGTATCACTCAAATCCAATTTGAGTTTCACAGTGGTGGTTTGGTACGATGAGCTATCATATAATGTGTTTTCACGAACCAATTCATAAATACCATTAATAAGAATAGCTTTAAAATAAAATATGCCATTTAAAGAAACATGATTTCATTTTCAATAAATGTTAAAACATAACAATATTGTCTTAATTGGGCAAGAGAAATAATGTTCCTAGTCAAACTAGGAGCATACTCTTTGATCTTATATGCCCA